>OZ007599.1:259501881-260089381 GCA_963931845.1 Maratus michaelseni
TGGGGGAAGTAGTTGCACTCGTGTCAGTCGAAGAACAGAGCGGAATAAGAATAAAATCAACAACGTGAAAATCACGCTTCTTTTCTTTAGTTACAGTAGATTTTTTACAACAAAATACTGAGCAGGCAATTAAAAAAATCATAAATTTATCCAAAATAGGCAATAAGTTTAAAACTCATTAGTTGAATGTAGTGATATCCAAAATACTATTCTCAATTTTTTTTTTTTAAGTTACATTGGTTTATACAAACAAAATATAAGAAAGAACTAGAAACTACATTAATTTTAACACAATTATAATTGTATTAAAATTAAAAAATTAATCCGTGTAATCACGTATGCAGCATTTACTGGAGTTCCATTACCTGCGATCTATTCTGTTGAGCTGATTAAAATATCAGACCAGATGCTATGATCAACAAGGTTAACTGGATGAATTTTGCCCTCTAGATTTGACCGGGATAGCTCAGTTGGTAGAGCATGGCAGCTTCAGCCAACTGATCGAATCCTGGCCCGGGCATTTTTCGTCCAGTTGGAAAATTACAACTCGTGAAAAAAAAGAACTAGAAAGCCTAATCTACCAATAGGGCAATGATTCTAGTTTTAAATTTCATACCCAGTGATTCTTCACCTAGGAATGAATAATTATTACTTATTAAAACAAACAATTTAGTTGTTTTACATGTTCATGAAGTAATCTTTAATAAATACGTGATGTGTAAAAACCGATGTAATCAAAAGCAGTAGCAGCCAAAATAATAATAGCTGAATGTTAATAGATTTAGCATTGAGCTGTTCCATGGTTTAATAAAAGCATCATTCATTTCTTCAATCTTCAGAACAAAATAAAAGGGAGAAAGAGAGAGAGAAAAAAAACAGTAGTAGCACTAGCACACGTATTTTTCTGTTATGTTTTTTTTTCACTCATTTTACACTGAAGAAGGCTATTATGAAGCTGTGAAACAGTTGTGTACTAAAATGTTTTTGACTGTTTTGTCTTTTCTTTACGTTTGGTTTCAGACATCATGTTTTCATCTTAACACAAGGAGTTTTGCATGAATCAGTTTTTTAATATTCTGGGAAGGGTTTTAGTTTTAACCTCCCTTCCGATTACTGCAAAAATAGTTCTGTAAATACACAGAAGAAATAAAGGATGTCCCAAGGGTGTGTGTGAGCTAACACTTTATTTTTTTTATTATTATTAAAACAATTTTCTTTTAGCATTGATAATGTTTTTACTTTATTTGAAAGTAGAGATATGAAGGAAGGTTGTGTGTGAAGCAAAACATATAACAAACGACCGCTTCGGTCGTGGCAGCACTCTTTTGATGAAATTACAAAACATCAGTTTATTTTGAGACAGCTTTTACCAAAAATGAAAGTATCCACATGAATTTATCAAAGGCAAAATATTAAGTTTCGTAATTATTAGTTTATATAAATTCTTTTTTGTACCATAATTAAATAGAAACAAGAACGAAAAATCATGCGTCAAGCATAGATTATGAAACACTTTCTAACACATCTAGAAAACTGTAACGAAACTTCACCGTTAAATAAGAAAGACGATATGTATGTAAACAGTTTAGAAAATATATAACACATTTAAAATTCAGTTTTAGCAATTACCACCCATAGTCAAAAAAGTAATATATTTATTTTGTACAGCCCTGTATATGTTATATAGATTTACATATATACCACATAGCATGCTAAAATTTAGTTGAGTTAGAAAATTCACCTGTAGCAATTTTCGCAAATAGAGCGAAACGCACTCGAATTCATTTGTACAGCCCTGTATAATATCTAAAGACTTTTGTACACACCAAATATTAAGCTAAAATTTACTTCACATAAAAAACGCACAACACAACTTAAAACGCATAGTTTTCCTTCCGTCAAGACCATGGAATTGTTCTATTTTAGACAGGATTCCGTCATAGACAGGTATCGTTTTCACAGATTTTACTGTAGGAATTAACCATTAAAAATTATGACTTATCGCAAACAATATAAACGATAAAACGACTTGAACAATAACTCATTATATCGTTTTACATGCACTAGAACATGTGACAACGGAGTCGCTAGTACCGGAATAAAATTCCGTTTTAGACAGGTTTTGCGTTAGCAGAGGTAGGTTTTGCCTTAGGTATAATTGTATGGTTTTCCTTCCGTCGAGACCATGCAAATTTTCCGTTTAAAACAGAATTCCGTAACAGACAGACGGTAGCGTTTTCACAGGTAAAACTTTATAATATGTCAAATAGGTAACTCTGTACCCCACCCCAAAAAAATGACTCACTGTATCCGCACGTGCTTGTATTTCAAGGAGAAATTAATTTTGATAGCTGTATGCAACCATCCTTCATCAATTCAAAAATGCTTTTATATTCTTCCTGACAAAGACATGAGCTATATTTAAACCCGTGGGCTATTTCTGAGATCATATATTCTATGTTGGAAGGTTTATTGCATGTTTACAGCATACAGAGTGTCTCATTTATTTTGCAACCCAAAAAAAAGAACAATGTACAAACATTAATTTTTATTTTACAGAAGTGCTTAAACGACTACAAAAGGTGATGGTGACCGCCGTCTTCATCTTTACACATCTGGGACCGTTTGAGGAGGTTTCGAGACACATTCTGTAATGTGTTTAGTGTGATAGCGTTTATCTCTTCCGTAATGGGAGTTTTCAGTTCAGTACTTGAGGTTACCGATTCACGGAACACCAATGCCATGTTTTCGATGCTAAAACACCAATGCCATGTTTTCGATGCTAAAATACCAATGCCATGTTTTCGATGCTAAAATACCAACGCCATGTTTTCGAACAAAAGTTTTTAACCAGCGACAAAAGTTGAGACGATGGCTGGATCAGGTGCCTTCAATTCCTGCACCAATGTGGCGCGATAAGCGGTATATAGGTTCATGGCGTGCACTTTCAATCATTTCAAGACGCGGTATGCAGTGGCTCGGTGAACGTTTGTTTGTAAAGCTCTTACTGATGTGGCCAGGGACGTAGCTTTAGGGGGGGGGGGAGGGGGGGGAGCCTCCCCCCCCCCCAATAAGTTCAAGTAGTAGGGCGCCACAGAAGGTTTAAGGGCGCCGTCAGGCGCCCATAAAGAAAGGGTGTATCAGTAGTAATAAGTAATTATACAAACACTTTATTTTAAATCTTAAATTAGAAAGTAAGTTACTTTTAACATACAAAATTTACATAAGGGGTTTAAATTTGTAACTACTTCTATTCTCTCCCCCCCCCCCCCTTCACGCCCCGCCAAAAAAAAAATTATACATGGAAAAAGGAAAATTCTGAAAGTAGCAATTGTAATCAATTGCGGGACGGTAAGTGTAATTCGATCCTTAGAAGTACAATTATTCCCTTCTTATCTTAGTAGTTGTTGGCCATCCTTTGTAGTAGAAAGAAAGGGTGAAGATGTGGGACTGATTTGTTGGAACGGTTCTACAATACGTTCATGTAAGGGGTCAAAGAAGGTTTAAGGGCGCCGTCAGGCACTCATAAAGAAAGGGTTTAAATAGTAGTTGCAAGTAATTATACACGAACATTATTTTAAATGTTAAATTACAATGTAAGTTGCATTTAACATACAACATTTGTGTAAGACAATTTTAGAACTGTTACTACCTCTACTCCCTAACAAAACAATTTATACCTGCAGAAGAGAAAATTCTGAAAGCAGGAATTGCAATCAATTGCTGGGCAGTAATGTAATTCAATCTTTAAAAGTACAATTCTTTCCTATGGTCACATTTGCTAATCGAAAGAAAGTGCAAAGAAATGGAAGTGGTTGGAAAGAGGTTACAGAACAGTTCAGAGAGGGTGGGTGTGGTCTAGAGGTCTCCACTGGATGAAATTTCTAGGATCAGACGCACTCGGGTACAAACGAAAGCTATCTTGGTCCTGCCCAGTCTGGCTTAAAAACCAAAAGTTCGGCCCGGTCCGGCCCAAAACGGTTCAATTTCTACAAAAGAAAATCATATTTTCCATAACATATAATTAAGATTCTTTTAAAGAATACTCCATACTTTTTTTTTCGAGAAATTTTTAAAGTATAATTTGGACTATATGTGGGCAATCCATAGAATACAGAATATCAACATTAATGAATATTTAGACTTCTAGACTTTTGAATTCAAGTAAAGACTCGTTAAACAATAATGTACTTTAGAGTAAATATAAAAAAAATGTTTAAAAACATCATAAATTTTGAAGCTTTATAATTAAAAAATTAGATTAATGAATTCCGAAGAAATATTTTTTTATAGTTTATTTCGAAAGATTTTGTTACCAAAAATCCATTATCCCGTTTTATATTTGAGTTAAACAACAACAAAAAAAAAGTCTGCCCGACATGTCTTAGGAATAATTAAGTTCAGGCCCAGCCCGACTCGCGTAAGTAGAAAAAATGTACGCCTGAACACGGTCGGAGTTGACAGGAAAAATTATGCACAGGCTCATACACAATGTAACTGTCCGATGAAAATCTACGTTGGGCATATTAAATTTCTGTATTGATGTTGCCAAACTAGTATCGGATTGTGCAACACATTTATAACGTATTCTGGCATAGGCATATTCTGACATCTTATATCAGGCCGGTCGGCTCACTTAATAGTTTTATAGGCCTGCCCTGACCCGTTTACTATTCTTCATCGGTCCACCCAGGCTCGTTTAAAAAATTGTTTTCATTCTGCCAGACCGGTCCATTTGAAAATTGACCTTCATTTTGCTGGGCCGGGTAGGATCTTGTGCAGACCTCTACTCTATAAGGTGGTCATATGGCAATTCTCCAGAAAGAATCCTCTACAAAAAATCCTAACAAAAAATGTCCTCCACCCTGACATTTGAACTGTTTGAAATCCCCTCTTGTACAAAAAGAGACAACAGACATTTATATTCCGTTCATTTGGAAGATTGGAGGCATGTGTTTCTTGAAATGAGTGTACTGTATATTTTTTTGAAAACTTATATCCCAGGCACGAATTTCTCTAGAGTAAATAAATAAAAGTAATAAACTAGGTTTACCTTTTACAAAAATCAAAACAAATGAATTTAAGAAGAAAGCAGATTATGTAACTTCATTTATGAACGAGTGGTTTCAAATTGTTAATGATGGAGCAGAATGTAAGAGCAGTTACAAATGTTTGCTTTAGTTAAGGTTAATCATTATCACCTGTTTGCATATAAAATTTCATATATTTTTAATCAGGTCTCTAAGAATCAAATAGTATTGTAATTTTTCTGTAAAAATTAAAACTGATATTTTAAACTGGCTTTCGAGTTAGAGATCTGCACAGTTCGGGCATAACTTTTTTCTGCAGACTTGAGCCGGGACGGGCCAGACTTCTTTTTTTTCTGGGCCAAGCTGTGCTTGGATGTCATTCTTCCTAGAGATCTGCATGGACCGAAATTTGCAGGCCAGCGTAAAAATCAGAAAATTATGCTTGGCACAACAATTTTTGCGAAAAATGAATATATTTTTAAATAGCCATTATTCTACAATTAAAATTCGTTTTAAAGAATAGTACATACTATTCTAAGCAATAAAAAATTTTAAATGCAGTAAAACCTCTGAAATAGAAACAATCTATGACGAAAACTTTTCTTACACAGAAAAATGTCTTGATCCGTGCAAAAAGAATATAATACATACAACAGACGATATACCTGCTAAGAATGGAACCTGCCTATAACGGATTTTTCTTCTCTTACTGAATCTTCATTTCAATGTAATAATCTAAGTCAATTTTTTAATCAGTGTTTATGTACGTAATTGTCTAAGTGATCATAAATATTGTTGATATTTTGCATTCCATGCATTTTGAGTATAATATGAAACTAAAATCTATGCATAAGTGTGCTTTCTGAATAAGTAAGTGCAATTTTAATTTTAGGTTAATGTTTCTTCAGAAATATCGTCATGCTTTGTATGTAATTCAGTATTCAGTCGGGGCAGGCCAGTCCGGGCTCGGGCCGAACTTTTTGCTTTTATACCAGACCGGGCCGAACTGTTTGCTTTTATGCCGGGTCGGGCCTGGGCATTTCAGCACCTGCAGACCTCTAGTGCGGCTGATGACAATGTGGCGAGAGAGGAGGTGGGGTGGGGTAGGGGGGGGTGGAAAATGAATATTATATATAGGGCGCCAAAGTCAAGTCCTCCCCCCCCCCCCAATAAAAATTTCAAGCTACGCCCCTGGATGTGGCCGGTTTCTCCTTGATTTTCGTCTCGATTTCCTTCATTTTGTGGCCAGTTAGGACAAACGACAGACGGTTCTTTCTTTTCGGTTTCACAGTCCATTCTGTTTGAAAATGGTCCACGATTAGCTTAATTGTGCTTTTATTCGGCACCACCGAGTCTGGAAACTTGTTTTCATATCGTTCCTTGACTGTTTTCTACGAAGACGTTCGAAAATAATGTTCAATAATTTCTTCTGCACATAGCCCCATGACGCAAAACTACCTTTCACTTCGTTCTCCTTAGCACTGAAGTGTCTCGTGCGGTTTTCTAGCGTGTTGGTAGTGTTTCTCGCACGCCCCTCCACACCGCTACCTGCACAAACGGTGTGCGCGTGCACTCGCGTTGCTCATTTGCTCCGCGTTTACGCGAGTTGCAAAATAAATGAGACACTCTGTATATCAGTGTATACTGTGACAGGGATATTTAAAAAATAATAATAATTTAGGGCTTTTAGACAAGTTGGAACAAAACACAAATGTATTATTTGCTCCAACAGAAGAAAAATAGTAAAAAATTCTATCTTGAGCTAAACTGCTTAAAATGTTTTTAACAGCTTCAAAGTAGGGAACTGTACCAGTCACATAAAAGACAAAACTGGGAAATTTCATTAGTGGCCTAATATGACCAGTAGTAGCAGTCTGATAAGTGGCCACTTTTTTAAAAGTTTTAAATAGTAAACTTTTGTTAAAATTTCAATTAATATTAATCTAAAATTAAATAGACCAAGCAAATGTGTTAATATAACCAGCAAAAGTAAAATCCTTGATAAAATGCAAAAAAAAAAAAAAATGTTACTCTTTCCTTGTAGGACAGACAATTTTTTAATAGGCACTTTTTTTTTTTCATTTAGTGGCCCTATGACCGGTGGCTAGTGCTAATTTTGCCCTTTACAGTCACAGATTAACTGTTTTTTTTTTTTTTTTTTTTTTTTTTTTTTTAAGGATACCCCTAATACATTTTCACAATAAAAGAACATTTGGATCTGTGGAGTCTAATATTTTCAAGTTCATTCCCTTTTATGAAGTTTTTAATATTGTAATTAAGTGGCCAACTGTGCACCTAATATATAACATAATAGCTTCATAGTAGATATGTTATAGTAGTTTCTTTTATTAGGATTGAATATTTTGCATCTTTTAAGTCTTCAATTGATTACTTTTTTAACCCATTCAGGACCATGGGTGCATATATGCACCCTCAAAAAGAGCATACAGAATTTGTTTTAGGCACCAGTAAAAAATAAAAGTAATATTTGCTTTCTCTAATTAGAGCATTTTTGTAATAGTTTAAGTAAAGGTAGCTTTTTTAAAAAAAGTTGTGACAACCGAATAAAATTTGTGTAAAAGCCGCCGGTCCCAAAGGGGTTAAACATGCCCCTGCTACATTTTTTTACAATAAAAGAATATTTGTAAAATATTGACATGAGACTCAATAGATCTAAATGTTATTTAAAAGGTGACATTTAAAAACATAAAAGGATGTTAAAAGATGTTTAAAAATCCTCTAAGCACTTTTGGTTGGCAACCGCAACCATCCTCAGGGAACGAAATTCCTTTCTACTTCCGTCTTACATATCTGAACTTTTGCTTTGTTTTGAGGTGGAAAAGTCTATTACTTCTTGCGTGTTGCTTGAGTTGGTTTGCATGGATACCTTGATTGAAAATGAGAAATATATATATTTTTTTCTATACCAAATACCACAACTAAATACATAAAATGTTTTATAATCTAGGCTTTTCATAATTTAAGAAACACATTTAACAAAGGTCAAATCACCAGTCAAGATTGATTTAATTTGCAAAATCATGCTTTTTAAAATTTTTAGCTGCAAGCTTAATGTAGTAAGAATTCAGCAAAATATTGCAGTGCTTACAAGGACCTAACTTTCCTTTGGTAAGAGAAGTCTCTAATTCCAGCCAATTCGTTTCAATTTTTAACCTTCTCACTCACACATTTTTTAAAAATTATTATTCAAATCATTGTTTGAACTGGCATAGTTAAACTGCTATTCAAGATTGTGTTAAAGAAAAAAAATCATGTATGCCATAAATGAGGCCTGGATGTTAAAAAGCTATCACGGAAAATAAAATTTAACTGAAAATCATTTTTAAATCACTGCATTTTATCATTTAATTAAAAGCCTCATATAAGGCACAAATGAGTGAGTCAGTTAAAAGAACTGTGGTTTAAAGAATTTTCCATCTAGTTTGGATTTGCTTTTTAATTTAAGATTTTGTATAATGTGATAGTTTCTTAATATAATATGAACTATAAGATTTATTTGAGCTGAATTTTTTTCGGTGATGAAGTCAGGGGGTGGCCCGGGAAACATCAAAATGTCCCCCCTCCCCCACAGGTTTTGAATTAGTTTAGATTTTGTATTTAGTAAATAGTCTAAGCATGCAAATCCCCCCCCCCCCTCTCCAAAGAGCTGCAAAATTCCCTCCCAGAAAAAAATGCCTGAATTACACACTTGATATTTTTTCTATTCTATTTGATTGATTGATTGATTGACTGGCTGAGTGAGTGAGTTCACTATAGATTGATTCAATTAAGTGAGTGAATGTGCTATGCAGCAAAAATAACAAATTTTAACTGATAAAAATAGCAAATAAAACCTTTGTGCAAGAATATTAAAAGGCAGAAAATCAATGTTAAAAATGCACAAATAAGCATCAAACAGCTGTTTCGAATCCACAGGCGAGATTCTTCTTCAGTGGGACAAAATACAAAGCACAGCGTGCTACAAAAAGCAAGACTGGGTTGACTGGTTATAAATTGTGGCAGTCTTACTTTTTCTAGCACGCTGTGCTTTGCTCTTTGTTGCACTGAAGAGGAATCTCACTTGTGGATTCGAAACAGCTGTTTGCTGCTTTTTTTGTGCATTTTTAACATTGGTTTTCTGTTTTTTAATTATAGCTGATATTTTATTCTTAATCAATTGTTTCATTAAAACAGCTGATTCTATTACAGAATGCAGAAGCAGAATGTATAAAATAAGACATGTTTCTCATTTTGGAATGTTGTTATTTTGTATTAGCTTTGACAGAAATTTATGTTTGTTTTTTTGGAGGGCTTAAAAAAAGAAGAAACTCAAACAAACAACTCAATAGTTGCGACCTGTCCCGTTTTTTGAAAACCATTTTTGTTTTAAATATGCTTTGTACTATTTCATTGCAGAGTTTCTGTTATTTAAATAAAGCAAATTTTTCTCTTCGGAAATAGTGGTGTTCAAAATATGAGTGGTTTCACAGCTATGCATTTCATATTGCATTTATTATGGAAGATTGTCTCATCAACAGGGCTGGTGCATAGATTTTCTGCAATGTGTGTAAAAAATTGTATGATACCTTTTAAAAAGAAGAAATATTTCTGATAATCTATACATGGATTACATGTTTCAATCTGACATGCACATATAACATTATGTTACTTCTCAACACACTGTGTTAATTTTCAATCTATCATAACAATTCTCAAAATCTTGTAAAAATTATTACATACATATAATCACAAAATTTTACTAGATGTTATCACTCATGATTTCAAATATTGAATGTTAATCCAAACTATTGTTTATAGAATTTTCTTCTGTTAATTAAATCATCAGTTTTGATTTTGAAAAAAAAAATACTATACAGTTTAATAGAATTTAAATTTACATTTTTAGAAAGGACTATTTAGAGTCTTATCTTAATAATGGTACTTTGAAAAATTAAAATCCATTTAAAATCATTGATGGGCATAGTGTATGGGGACAGAGAATGTATTGCCCTGGGTACTAAATTACAAAGAATTGCTGTATAAAAAACTACAGTATAGAAAACTATTGTTGCTACTAAATATGGGGTGTAATATTTTGAATTACCCCTGATGCTTAAAAGTCATTATATGCAACTGGGACAATCACAAATCATAAAAAACAAGAGTTTCAAGTGTATATTTTTAGATGAAAATATTTTTAATTTATTTTAATTATTTAATCCTATATGGAGGGGAAAAATTATGTTATACTGCAGAGACATTTCTGAATAACGAACATATCTTTAGGCTAGAAGCCATAATGTAGCTGAATGCTGCACTCTTCTGAAAATGTTCCGAGAAAACACTATTTATACAGTCTTGATCAAAAATATTGAGCACCCCACATTTTTAATATATCTTAAAAAATAATAGGCAGATACAAATGTTGAATTGCATACAATTATGAATTTACTTTTTAAGTTGTTAAGAGTTTGTAAAAAAACTGACAGCTAACAAACAACTCAACTTCTAACTAAACCATTTCTTTTAAAAATCAAGTACTTTTTTCTGAAATTTTTGTTGTTGTGATATGCCATCTAGTAGATAATCAAGAAAATTAGAATAATTCTTGCAGAAAATGCCAAAATATAAAGAGCACCAAAATCTTCAGCAATGAAAATAATAAAAAAAAATTGTCTGTTAATAGACATCAAGTTTACAATTTTAAAAAATATATATGTAATTTTTATTATTTTAATTTTTAACACATGTTAATAAAAAATTTTAACACTTTGAGGTCTAAGCCTGAGTGTCACTTGAGTTGCTGTTTTCGGTGAAGCAAACTAATCTTGAGTGTCTCTCGGGGTCAACTTTTACCTCTCTGAGCTATAAAAGTATAGACTATACTATACGTTCGCAGTCTTTTCAGATATTATCCACAAAACTTTTATTTTGAAAAAAATATATAGAGATGGCAGCACTAAACATATGTATGTATATGAAAATATCTAGAATCAGAGCTTAAAACCAGCATCATATTAAGCATACCACACAAAAGCAAATTTTACTAAATAATGTTTATATAGGGGAGACTGAATTACAGTGGACCACTTTTTCAGTTATTTTTTTGTTCTCTTTAACGGGCAGACCGATCTACCTGAAAATATTTTTGTATATTCCTTAAACCTTTTACATTCATCATAATTTTCTCAGAACATAGCTTTCAATACATTTTTCAAAAAATATATATTTATGTACACCTGTAAAGTGGACCAGTGTGCCCGGAAGCGGGACACAATAAACCGCTATTAGGTATTATCTGAAATACAATATAAATCTTTTTTTTATTAATCTAATTCTTCTTTATTTTCCCTTTACCTCCAAAATAGCATAGTAATGTAAATTTGCAAGTACCATTTTGAAAAAAAAAAAAAAATTAAAAATTTATTATATTTTGAAAATAATAATAGATTAATACAGGAACACTTGCAATTTAGATGAAGTTATTAATTAAGTACAAAAATATCAGCGCACATTAAAATTTGCAAATGAAATTCCAAAATACTTATGAGTAAGATTGAGCATGGAATTTTCCCGAAATACTTTTTTGGTCTGAGTAAATTATTAACTTTTTGGGTCATTACAAAATTATTAACATCAGCAACAGATTCACCTACAGTTACTGGAAAAATAAACTGATTTTCATTTAATTTGCATCTCATGAATCTTACTTGAATAGAATCATCACCAATTAGGCTACAGTTATATTTTTCAAAAGCAGTAAACAAAATATTTCTTACTATGTTAAATAAATTGTTATTTTTCTTTATTTTACTTTACAGTTAAATAACTACTTTAAAACAATATTTATTTATATAAAATAAATAATTATTAAATATTTTGAACGTTCTGCATTACAGGAGCAGAGTGGATGGTGGACCACTGTGCCCCGGTAGTGGGTGGTCCACTGTGCCCCATGTTGAAGTTCAATAAATAATCATATTAATATTGTTTATAGCTTTCTTTTAAACATTAAAGTTAAATAAAAACAAGTATCTTACCTTTGAAAAATAGCTGTTTTATCTTATTTATCTACAACCTTTAATGACTAAAAAAAGAAAAATATGATGATGAAAATTTTACTTTTAGAAGCTCAAAACAATCAATCAGGATAAAATGGTCCATTCTGAGCTAAACATGTTCTCTGATGGCTATAAATAATCAATCCAGTGCTGTTGTCTAGTAGGATAGAAAAAAAGCTTATTTATTATTATTTTTTTAATCAATAAAATATTAGGGGGGATCCATTGTGTACCGGTCTCCCCTACAAATAAAACCTATTTTTAGATATTTGTACAACCTTTGGGTAAGTTTTATTCTAAATCTATGTAAAATTTTATGTTAAAAAATGTTGTCTTATGCGGAATTCTTTTTAAAAATATGTAACATGCCTTTTTCAATAATTTCTCATTAAATATTAATTTTTCGTACATTTAAATAGTTCCTTCATTATGAATAAGAACAGTTTGAAGCTTACAATAAAAAAAAATATATATTAAAATACATATTTTTCAAGTATTTTTTAAAAAATCATGAAAAGTACCAAATACCCTCAGTCCAGAGGGAGATATGCAGTAGAAATGAGTTCGGGCCCTCTTTTCGAAGCCTGGGTTCGTTCAAGCCTAACGATTTTAAATTTGAGCCCGAAACATTTTGTGTTCCTAGAACCCGAGCCCGATACTGAAAATATGCAATAGGAAAAAAATGCATAATATTTCAAATTTGTTTTAAAATAATATCTCATTTTTAAACATCTTCTTACATGAAAATAACTGTTAATCCCAAGAATATAATTATTTTTTTGGAAATTTATATTCAATCTTATCAAAAGGGAAGTTTGGTATCAAATAAAATTTTATTTCCTTAAAGGGATTCTCATATTTTTTTTCCCCCAACAGGCAAATCTGAAGGACACATTAATGAAGTGCATTTTATGAATAAATGCATGATATTCGCAGGAATTACTATTTATATGCCGAGGAATCGAACAGCATTTTTTTATTTCCTATGAAATGTGTACATCTTAAATTATAATAGATTCCTTCCTCAAAACAATCTTTTGTGATTCTAGTGGTTTCGAAAATCAGGTTAAATATTAACACCGTAATCTGAATGATCCGATGCTTTTATAGGAAAATAGGAAACACTGCTCGATTGCTTTCTATCGTAATAACAATACATGCTAATAATTATATCTACTTACGAATGGAAGTGACTTCGACAATGTGCAGAGCAGAGTTCATGATGAAAAATCAATATAAGGATCACTAAAGTTATTTTCTTATGAAGAGCGATTATGAATCACCAACTATAGAAAACTAAAAATTTGCAAACCTTAAGCTAATACTGGCTGACAAAAGATGAAAGAAAATATTCATTTTGTAATAGATCTCTAAAAGAAAATAATAATAAATAAACATTCCAATTAAAACATTTCTACTGTTAAAAATGAAAATTGAACCACAAATTATTTGCGCTCTTCGGATTGGCGCCATATCAACAGTCGCCGTCAATGCCAGGCATAAATCTGCTAATATGAAAAATTTTCGTTTGAAATAGCATCCTAATGCTACAAAAAAAAAAAAAAAAAAAAAAAAAAAAAGATGTGTTTCCTTTCATTATGATAAAAAAGCATTAATATGACTTCAACTGCAATAAGTGATTTTTAAGGAAAAAAATATAAGTTATTTTTTTCACATATACGAGAATAAATAATATTGTTAGTTTCAGAAAGTGAGCCAGAGCCCGAAGAACGGTATAAAAATCAAGCCCAGACTCAGGCTGAGCCTGCCTCATCTCTAATATGCAGTTGAAATAGCTCAGACCTGAATGTGTTAAAAAATTTTAAAAATTAATTTCTTTATAGAATTTCTTTAACATAAAAAAACTACTATTCTTGTCAGTGATGATTAAATTCTTTTTTGGCATTTTCTACAAGAGTTATTCTAATGTTTATGATTATTTATTAACTTGCATAACACATCACAAAACTTCTATAAAAAAACCCTTTTTTTTTCATTGCTGAAGATACTTTGTCATATTTTGACATTTCCTAATTTTCATGATTATCTACTAACCTGGATAATGCAATAACGAAATTTCTAGAAGAGTTTAGTACTATTTTAAAGTGTGAATTACAAAATACTTTTTATAAAAGGAAGGGGGAATGGCAAGGGAGAAACAAAGAATAATAGTACATGCGTTCTCACCGTAGAATTTTTTTTACATGCAGGCAGTAAGAAAACAAACCGACACAGAATATGCTAATTTAAAGATGTCTGGTAGAAAAAGGTATAAAATATTTTCAGTCACATGGCAATTTCAGCTGTACAGTCTGTGCATTAAAATAGCCTTGGGAAGAACACTGAAGTAGCATATTTTATTGATTATAAAAAGAATAACTTAATTTCCTTATTATGAAAACAAACCTTAAAAGTAGAAAATACAATTAAAAAAAAATATGGCTAAGCTTTGGCATTCGCCCGCAGTCAGCCATCTTATTTTTTAAATCAAAACATTTTAACTTTTATTATTAAATATAAATAAATTAGTCAATAAAATTAAATAATGAGTTTATAATAAGTAAATATGAATGAAAATTATTTTGAAATGAGAAATAAAACAAATATGTTTTGAAATATAGATAAAATGCTTAAGTGATTAATCTGTAATCACTTAAGCATTTTATGTATATTTTAATTATAATTAGTGATTTTATTATGTAATTAAGTAACATTTCATCGAAGATGAATTGAATCACTTAAGCATTTTATATTATATTTTAATTATAGTTAGTGATCTTATTATGTAAATATGTTTTGATTTAAAAAACAAGATGACGGACCGCAGGCGAATGCCAGAGCTGTTCCAAAAATATTTTATTCACTTTTATAGTTGAATTTTCAGAATTAATCGCTCATGAAAATTATAATACTACTTTAAAATTTTAACTAAATTCACACATATATATATATATATATTTGCTTTTATTATCCTTATCATAAGCGACAGAAATGACAGTCATCGTTTCAAATCAAGCATGTCTAAGTGAATCATATAGGGGAGACCAGTACACACTGGACCTATGGGCATAGTGGATATTTTATTTATTTTAAGAAAAGTTAACCTTCTCTTCTATCCTAATAGACAACAGTACTGGATTGGTTATTTATAGCCTTCAGAGTGAACCATTTTATCGTGATTGGTTGTTTTGGGCTTCTAAAAGTAAAATTTTTCATCATCATATTTTTCCTTTTTTGGTAATTAAAGGTTGTAGATAAATAAGATAAAACATCTATTTTGCAAAGGTAAGATGCTTGTTTTTATTTAACTTTAATGTTAATATGTTTAGAAGAAAGTGATAAACAATATTAATGTGATTATTTATTGAACTTCAACATGGGGCACAGTGGTCCACAATCCACTCTGCTCCTGTAATGCAGAATGTTCAAAATATTAAATAATCGCTTATTTTCTATAAAGAAATATTATTTTAAAGTAGTTATTAAGTGTAAAATAAAATAAAGTAAACAAAGAAAATAACAATTTATTTAACATAGTAAGAAATATTTTGTTTTGTATTTACTGCCTTTGAAAAATATAACTGTAACCTAATTGGTGATGATTCTATTCAAGTTCATTCATGAGATGCAAATTCTATAGAAATCAGTTTATTTTTCCAGAAACTGTAAGTGAATCTGTTGTTGATGTCAATGATTTCATAATGTTGTTCTCCCAGACCCAAAAGTATTTCAGGAAAATTCCAGGCTCAATCTTACTCATAAATTATATTTTAGAATTTCATTTGCAAATTTTAGTGTGTGGATTTTTTGGTACTTAATAATTTCATCTAAATTGCAACTGATCCTCTATTAATCTATTATTTTTAAAATATAATAAATTTTGTAATTTTTTTTTTTATGTTTTTGAAAATTTATATTACTATGTTAATTTGGCAGTAAAGGGGAAATAAAGAAGAATTAGATTAATGAAAAATAGATTTATATTGTATTTCAGATAATACCTAATAGCGGTCCACTGTGCCCTTGTGGGCGGACCACTGTACCCTGCTTCTGGGGCACACTGGTCCACTTTACGTGTGTACATAAATATATATTTTTTTGAAAATGTATTGAAAATTATGATGAATGTAAAAAGGTTTAAGGAATATTCAAAAATATTTTCAAGCAGATTGGTCTGTCCATTAGAGAGAGAAAAAAATTTAAACTGAAAAAGTGGTCCACTCTGTGCACCAGTCTCCCCTAACTTAATATAAACTTCACTTTTAGAAATAAAAATACTTCAAGAAATTAATAAACTGTAATATTAAAAATCATAAGAAACCTTAATATTAAAATTGTTAAGCTTAATCATAAGAAATGTTCCAATTGACTGAAGGCACATTGCATCTTTGAAAACTTAAAGTAATAATAAAATAATATGACTTTTCAGTGCTATATTTCAAAAAATGATTTTTAATATTATGAAAAATATTTCCTTACAGTAAAGAAAAAATAAAATAAAATGGTATACATAAAGTTTGAAAAAGTATAAATGTAACCAGTTTTGAATGAAACAAAATAACGTCAGACTATATTTACATTTCATTGAAATGCTAATAATCTTGCACAATTGATGTGCTAAAATATCTAAATAATATAAAAAGTATATGTTTAACATTGATGAAAATAACTTTTATATACATATCCTATATGCTGTTAAAGAAAAAATGAGAAGTTTGGTTTTCCCAGAATGGCCAAGAATTATAGAAAATTATGGTTGCAGCATCAAGTCATCGTCTGTTTCAACACCTAATTCCTCTAATAACTGCTTTTTACTTTTAGGATAACCTTCTAAAATGGCATCAATAACATTATTTGCTAAACGCTTTCTACGTTGATATTCTTTCATGATCTTTTCTTTCTTTCCACATAAGGTCTTCTTTTCATCAGGGTCAATAGTGCCAGATTTTGATTGCAAAGTTTTCAATTTATTCTCCAGTAATGGTACTTCAGCTTTAACAGCTTTCAGTTCTGCTTCAGCTTGTTCAGTAGTAAGACTCTTATCTAAGCCATCAAATTTAGTTTCAAGATTTTTAATCTGCTTTTGTAAATTATTGTAAGTATTTGTTAGTTCAGCAATCTGAGCATCCATACTTTGCAAATCATTATTTTTTGTATCATTGAAGAGATCCTGATTAATAAAATATACTTTCTGTTTACCGTAAGTTTTTTCTTTCGCTTTCCCTTCGCTCACTAGAATATCTAGTGCTCTAGTAAAAGCTGTTTTCCCGCAATCCAAGTGCATATTACTAAGAATATCATTTGCACTGAATGGACGATTTTGTTCCATCAAATACGCAGAAATTTGCTTTTTCAAATCCGATTCCTTTAATTTACTCATATTTGAAACACACCAGTTTAAAGAAAGAAAATACAGTTACAAAAAAATTTACAAGTATGTTTACATTTATATTGAGCGCCGGGAACATTCGACTGTATTCGATTCCTTTGGAACAATTTCAATATCGATCAATTCAAACTAAAATAATCGTTGTGATACGTATACGCAACAGATGGCGCTGCATTAGTGCGAAAATTCAGAAAAATGCTTTTAAAAATTTATCTGAAATCGATATGATCCCTCGCAAAATTTTCTAAATTACACGCAGGATAAAAAAGAGGCTTGTATTTTGATAGTCATTTTATTAAAAGGCCAGGATTTTCAGTGATGTCATGAAATCTGCTGCGAGGCTAACGAAAAAGAAAGGCTACCGCGGTACTTTACGCGTATCTTTTTTTACAGACCGCGGGAGTCACGTGATGCTCGAATCCACCAATGCAGGTGTACGAAAAGAGCAACACGTCACTCTAGCGGTCTGTAAAAAAAGATAAGTGGAATGCACCGCGGTAGCCTGTCTTTTTCGTTAGCCTCGATCTGCTGAGTTTTGCTCATTCATTATCATGACGTCTTAAATGGTGGCTGCGAGGCTAACGAAAAAGAAAGGCTACCGCTGTGCTTTACGCGTATATCATTTTACAGACCGCCGGAGTCACGTGAAGCTCGAATGCACCAATGAAGATGTACGAAAAGAGCATTACGTCACTCTAGCGGTCTGTAAAAAAAGATAAGTGCCATGCACCGCGGTAGCCTGTCTTTTTCGTTAGCCTCGTGGTGGCTGGCCGCGACCAAAAACATACAGCGATTGGCACAAAACGATGGACGCGCCTCTTTGTACCAATCTTCGGCGGTCGCGGCTAAGACTCCTATAATAGGAGCTGACGCATACCCATTTTGTTTCGGATTATTGGTACACAGTTCAGCATCAATCTATCGCAGCCGGAGTTGGGGTTTTCTAAGACTCGGTTCTGATTGGCTGAACCGGTTCTGATTAGCTTGGTTTTTCGACTGTGCTCGAATTCGGGTACCAAATCTGCGAGGATACGTCAGCCTCTATAATAATATAGGAGTTCTAGTCGCGGCCAAGCACTATTTGTGACATCATGAGAATGAATGAGCAAGCCCGGTATCTAGTGCTCCCTGGTATAATCGCGACCTACGCTATACACGGCCGGTGCGTGACCTTTAAAACGTCACATGAAGTGGATCATTTTTACATGGTGATTGGTGAAAACGCCGCACCCAACGATTTGCACCAATCGCTGTGTACAAATGATCCACTCCATGTGACGTTTAAAACGTCACATGAAGTGGATCATTTTTATGCGACGATTGGTGGAAAGTGGCGCGCCCTCAGTTTTCCACCAATCGCCGCGTAAAAATGATCCACTCCATGTGACGTTTTAAACGTCATGCATAGGCCATGCGAGGCTAACGAAAAAGAAAGGCTACCGTACTCGTAGCGGTGCTTTACGAGTATCTTTTTTTACAGACCGCGGGAGTCACGTGATGCTCGAATGCACCAATGCAGGTGTACGAAAAGAGCATTACGTCACTCTAGCGGTCTGTAAAAAAAGATAAGTAGAATGCACCGCGGTAGTCTGTCTTTTTCGTTAGCCTCGCCGGCCATGTATAACGTAGGTCACGGGTATAATCGCGACCTACGTTATACACGACCGGTGCATGACGTTTAAAACGTCACATGAAGTGGATCATTTTTACACGGTGATTGGTGCTTAGCGGCGCTCCCACAGTTTTGCAGCAATCGCGATGTAAAAATGATCCACTCCATGCGACGTTTTAAACGTCATGCACCGACCGTGTATAACGTAGGTCGCGGTATAATACAGGCTAAATCATCAAGCTTTTTGATGATTCAGCCTGTATACACTAGATATGTATACACACCTGTATACACCGGGCTACACTAGATACCAGGCTTGCTCATTCATTATCATGACGTCATAAATGGCGGCTGGCCGCGACCAAAAACATACAGCGATTGGCACAAAACGATGGACGCGCCGCTTTGTACCATTCTTCGGCGGTCGCGGCTAAGACTTCTATAATAGGAGCTGACGCATATCCATTTTGTTTCGGATTATTGGTACACAGTTCAGCATCAATTAGAGTTGCAAAAATCCGGTTTATTTCCAATAGACCCGGTTTATTCCCAAAAAAACCAAGTTGATTCCCAAAAAACCCGGTTTATTCCCAAAAAACCCGGTTTATTCCCAGGTTTAAACCGGGTTTTTTCTAGCCTTTGCAACTCTAGCATCAATCTATCGCAGCCGGAGTTGGGGTTGTCTAAGACTCGGTTCTGATCGAGGCTAACGAAAAAGACAGGCTACCGCGGTCCATTCCACTTATCTTTTTTTACAGACCGCTAAAGTGACGTGTTGCTCTTTTCGTACACATTCATTGGTGCATTCGAGTATCACGTGACTCCCGCGGTCTTTAAAAAAAGATACGAGTAAAGCACCGCGGTAGCCTTTCTTTTTCGTTAGCCTCGGTTCTGATTAGCTTGGTTTTTCGACTGTACTCGAATTCGGGTACCAATCTGCGAGGATGCGTCAGCCTCTATTATAGGAGTTCTAGCAACGCCCCCTAGATAAGAAAGCCGTGACACGCGTCACGAAAACGTAATACCAAGCAAGCAAAACAAAGAAAAAAATTCGAACAACTTGCATGTTTCGATTTCATTGGCTCATGGAATTAATAATTATTGTTTACGACTAATAGTTAATAATTTCATGAATCATCGAAATCGAAATATGCAAGTTGTTCGAATGTTTTTCTTTGTTTTGCCTGCTTAGTATGACGTTTTCGTGACGTGTGTAACGGCTTTCTTATCTAGGGGGCGCTGGTTCTAGTCGCGGCCAAGCACTATTCGTGACTTCATGAAAATGAATGAGCAAGCCCGGTATCTAGTGCTCCCTGGTATAATACAGTCTAAATCATCAAGCATTTTGATGATTCAGCCTGTATCCACTAGTTATGTATACACCGGGCTACACTTAGAGTTGCAAAAATCCGGTTTATTCTCGGGTTTATTTCCAATAGACCCGGTTTATTTCCAGGTTTATTCCCAAAAAACCAAGTTTATTCCCAAAAAACCGGTTTATTCCCAAAAAACCCGGTTTATTCCCAGGTTTAAACCGGGTTTTTTCTAGCCTTTGCAACTCTAGCTACACTAGATACCGTGCTTGCTCATTCATTATCATGACGTCACAAATGGTGGATGGCCGCGACTAGAACTCCTAGGCTGATGCATCCTTGCAGATTTGGCACCCGGTCGAAATACGAAGCTAATCAGAACCGAGTCTTAGGCAACCCCAACTCCGACTGCGGTAAATTGATACTGAACTGAGTACCAAAATGGATATGCGTCAGCTCCTATTATAGGAGTCTTAGCCACCACCAAAGACTACAGCGATTAGCACAAAACGATGGGCTTTGTACCAATCGTTGGTCACGGCCAGCCACTATTTGTGACGTCATGAGAATGAATGAGTAAGCACGGTATCTAGTGTTGCCCTGATTATAGTAGCCCTAGTTGAGTTACAAAAGGAACAAAGTACCTTTATATATGATAGTAGGGGGAGGTAAAATTTGATAAGGAAAGAACAACTGACGTCACTCAGAGCAAAACCATTACTCCCTGAATACTAGGCCTGCGCGCTGAGAGAGAAATAATGGATGTCGTTGGCGGATTTTTTTTCAGCAATTGTACGGTCTCTTGAATTTGAACACCAGTATTTTTGAAAAGTTTTCTTTGACTTGTTTAATCTCAGAAAAAGAAGGCGGTGAAAAATGTTACAAAATACTGGTGTTCAAATTCAAAGCACCGTATAATCGCTGAAAAAAAATCCGCCTACGACATCCACCTAGAGTTGCAAAAATCCGGTTTATTCCCGGGTTTATTTCCAAAAAACCAAGTTTATTCCCAAAAAACCCGGTTTATTCCCAAAAAACCCGGTTTATTCCCAGGTTTAAACCGGGTTTTTTCTAGCCTTTGCAACTCTACATCCACCATTTCTCTTTCAGCGCGCAGGCCTAGTATTCAGGGGGCGGTGGCAAAACTTTGACGTCACTCAGGTCAAAAGCGAGGCTAACGAAAAAGAAAGGCTACCGCGGTACTTTACGCGTATCTTTTTTTACAGACCGGCGGAATCACGTGATGCTCGAATCCACCAATGCAGGTGTGCGAAAAGAACTTCACGTCACTCTCGCGGTCTGTAAAAAAAGATATGCAGAATGCACCGCGGTAGCCTGTCTTTTTCGTTAGCCTCGGGACAAAAGCGAGGCTAACGAAAAAGAAAGGCTACCGCGGTGCTTTACGAGTATCTTTTTTTTACAGACCGCCGGAGTCACGTGATGCTCGAATGCACCAATGAAGGTGTACGAAAACAGCATCACGTCACTCTAGCGGTCTGTAAAAAAAGATAAGTGCAATGAACCACGGTAGCCTGTCTTTTTCGTGAGCCTCAGACAAAAGATTGTTTCATATGTGTATAAACAGGGGCGAGTTTGTCTGATTGGTTGGAAGAGGGGGAGATTGATTGACGGGAGTGTTTGTTTGTAAACATGTCCTTTCCTAAGGACGAAGGCGGCGGGTTCGAGTCCCGTCAATTCCCTTGTACACTCTTTGTGGAGTTCCAGGCTGTCATTCTTCAGTGCTATTATTTCCTTGTGTCTATCCAGTCCTCATCTTGACGTAGATTTATAAGCGGATATTTGTATCAAGCGCACAAGTCTGACGTACATGTTCAATAAACAAACAAACAAACAAAGAAGATTTTGGACAAAAAGAGATTCAATGAACTGCTATTATCATTAGGCACGCTTCACACCAAGAAGACAAGCGACGCGGCACGCGTTGCATGTCTCATGAAATAACGAGTCACGACAGAGGCAAGTTGCATTTTCAACTTTTTCATCCTCACACCTAGAGTTGCAAAGGCTAGAAAAAACCCGGTTTAAACCTGGGAATAAACCGGGTTTTTTGGGAATAAACCTGGAAATAAACCCGGGAATAAACCGGATTTTTGCAACTCTACTCACACCAGAGCAACCCGAGCACTCGAGATTAGAGTTGCAAAAATCCGGTTTATTCCCGGGTTTATTTCCAATAGACCCGGTTTATTCCCAAAAAAACCAAGTTGATCCCCCAAAAACCCGGTTTATTCCCAAAAACCCCGGTTTATTCCCAGGTTTAAACCGTTTTTTTTCTAGCCTTTGCAACTCTACTCGAGATACAATCGTTTTGGCGCTATCTATCGGCAATTAATATAAAGAAACCTTCGCTTGAGTAGTATTTTAGGTGCATTAAAAAAAGTATCAACCTTTAAAAAGCTTTTCAATGTAAATAAAATGAAAATTATTATTTTTTATAAAATTTTAATTTAGTGTTATCATTTTTTTAAAACTTAGCTTATATCCATTTAAATTTTGCTTGCAATGTAAATAAAATGAATATTTCTTTTCAAATGTAATTAAAATATGAGGAATATATAATAGGACAGTTGCAATTGACGTCATGTTGGAGGTCACGCATTACAAACAGGCAGTTCAGATTGGTGGAACTACCCTGACCTCCAATTGAAGTACAATGATTGATCAGCTGATTGCAACTTCTCTATACCATTTTCTCAAATTGATAACACTAATTTAAAATTTTATAAAAAATAATAATAATTTTTATTTTATATACCTACATTGCATAAAATTTTTAAGTTATATGGCTTTTTTTTATAAATGCATCTAAAATAGAGAGGTTTCTTTGTATTAATTGCCGATAGATGGCTCCAAAACAGTATTTTCTTTAGACATACATAAATGAAAATTGCAACTTGTAGAGGCTGATAGTAGAGATGAAAGTGCGATGGAAGCAATAAACAGGTGCAGCATAATTCTTTGTCACACGCGTTTTCGGTGTGTGGGCTCCGTAGAAACAGTAGGCTACAACCGCGACCTACGTTATACACGGCCGGTGCATGACGTTTAAAGCGTCACATGGAGTGGATCATTTTTACAAGGCGATTGGTGCAAAACGGTAGGTGTGCCGCTTTGCACCAATCACCGCGTAAAAATGATCCACTCCATGTGACGTTTTAAACGACATGCACCGGCCGTGTATAACTACAGCGCAAGGCTAATGAAAAAGAAAGGCTACCGCGGTGCTTTACGCGTATCTTTGTTGACAGATCGCGGGAGTCACAGGATGCTCGAATCCACCAATGCAGGTGCACGAAAAGAGCATAACGTCACTCTAGCGGTCTGTAAAAAAAGATAAGTGGAATGCACCGCGGTAGCCAGTCTTTTTCGTTAGCCTCGCTATATAGAGTTGCAAAGGCTAGAAAAAACCCGGTTTAAACCTGGGAATAAACCGGGTTTTTTGGGAATAAACCTGGAAATAAACCCGGGAATAAACCGGATTTTTGCAACTCTATCGCTATAGCATCTAGAATAAATAGTGTGGAAATCGACTACAAAATAGTACTAAAAAATTGAATCCGATAAATGTACAACGATGCTGAACGATAAGAGGTCAATCGCAGCGACATCTGCTAGCTCTTTTCAACGTAAACATTGTATAAGAATCAAATTAAGAAAACATTCCGGCCGGTGGTAAATATTTTAAATACTTAAATAAAAAAAAATCCTTAAAGCCATTGATTACTGGCCCATTTACTCCATATTATGTTCATGTACCATTACTCTGATATATATGTCGTAGGCTAATTGGGAAATCCGGTTCTTTGCAAAGAGCCTAGGCTGTTTGCAAAGAGCCGGTCTAATTGGAGAATTGTCTCCCTTTTCCCAATCAGCCTGCTATTTTTCAGGCCTATTGCAAAGAGCCTAGACAGCGTTAGGCTAATTGGAATATGGTCATTTATTTCTCAGTCAGCCTGATACTTTTTAGGCTTATTGCAAAGAGCCTAGATAGCGTTAGGTTAATTAAAAAAGGGCCATGCTTATTTAAAAAATGACCAGATCTTTGTAGAGTTGCAAAGGGTAAACAAAACCGGTTTATTCCCGGAAGTAACCGAGTTTTTAGGGAGGGAAATATTAAAAATTCCCGGGAGTTTTCAGAAAGTTATAGACATTGAATTTTTTAATTTATAACCAAAGTGTTTTTTTTTGTTTTATATAAATGTAAACAAAATGTTTTTTCACAAATGTATAAACAAAACCAATAACATAAATGCAGAAAAATGGCACAGTTCACATGAAGACTAATAATATACATTCTTAAGCTGCAGAAATATTAAGTAAGAGAAATTAAAATAACATAAGAAAGTTAATATTTTAATCGTAGATCGAAAAAGAGTACGAGAAGCAGATGACCGATTCATCTTGCCTGACATGAATAGAAACATCACCCCTGTTCTCCGATTCAGACAATGTAAACAAAAAAGAAAACGAACAAAACTAAAAGAAATCAATGCAAAAATACACTGCAACTCACAAGAAAATTAATATAGAGTATGTCTGAATAGTAAATATGCCAGAAATTAAACAATTTTAATTATTGAAGAAACATTCAAAACCAGAACCAATTTACAGCCGCCATTGTTGTAATGCAAATGATTATGTTATAATAAATTATAAAAACTTTAAGCGCAAAATCCTTCGTTTTGTGAATTCATAATGAAAAACCTATTTTAAACTTTTCAGAGCAGTGTCTGAAATTTCTTAAAAATAAACAATTTAAATTGAAAATTGACTAGTTTTGTTTACTTTCAAAATTTCCAATATTCCTCAAAATTTCTGGTTTATTGCCGTCTCTCAAAAACTGCGGGTTTTTTGCAACTCTAGCTCTTTGTCAATATATGGAAAATTCCACTCGCAGTCGACCCGAAACCGACAGAAAAATTCCATCGAACCGTAACCCGATCCTAAAAGGACAAAATAAATTCCTTCGAGTCGCAACCCGATCCGAACCAAAAAACTGAAGTTAACTCGAAACCCGAGCAGAACCCGACAAAAAATCCACCGAACCGTAACCTGATCCGAACCCGACTAAATAAATTCCTTCATGTCGCAACCCGACCCGAACATAAAAATTTGAAGTTAACCAGTAACCCAAACTGAACAAGACAAAAAATTTCATCGAACCGTAATCCGATCCGAAACCGACAAAATAAATTCCTTCGTGTCGCAACCCGACCCGATGCTGAAAATCGAAGTTAACCCTAAACCCAACCTGAAACAGAAAAAAAAATCCGTTGAACCGTAATCCGATCCGAACACGACAAAATAATTTTGGTCGTCATGCAACCCGACCAGAACCTGAAAATTGAAGTTAACTCGAAATCCGACCAGAACCCGACAAAAAAAATCCATCGAAGCGTAACCCAATTCGAACCCGACAAAATAAAATTCGTCGCAACGCAACTCGATCCGAAGTTGAAATTTCAAGTTAACCCGAACTAAAAAATTTAAGTTAACCCGAAACCCAACCCAAACCCGACAGAAAATTACCATCGCCACCTAATCCGACCCGATCCAGATAAAAAAATCCATTGAACAGTAACCCAATCCGAACCCGGCAAAATAAATTACTTTATCTCGCAACCCGACCCGAACCGGAAAATTGAAGTTAACCCGAAAGCCGACCCGAACCAGACAAATAAAAATCCATCGATACGTAACCCGACCCGAACCCGAAAAAATAAATTCCTTCATGTCACAACCCGATCCAAACCTGAAAATTTAAGTTAACCCGAAACCCGACGCAAACCCGACAGAAAATTACCATCACCCCGAAACCAACCCGAACCAGACAAAAAAATCCATTGAACAGTAACCCGATCCGAACCCGACAAAATAAATTTATTCGTCTCGCAACCCGACCCAAACCTGAAAATTAAAGTTAACCCGGAAGCCGACCCGATCCAGACAAATAAAAATCCATCGATATGTAACCCGATCCGAACTCGACAAAATAATTATCGTCGTCACGCACCCCGATCCGAACCAGAAAATTTAAGTTAATCCGAAACCCGACCCAAACCCGACCCGAACCCGACAAAAAATTCCATCGAATCGTAACCCGATCCGAACCCGACAAAATAAATTCCTTCGTGTCACAACCCGATCCAAACCAGAAAATTCAAGTTAACCCGAAACCCGATCCCAACCAGACAAATAAAAATCCATCGATCCTTAACCCGATCCGAACCTGACAAAATAATTTCTGTCGTCATGTAACCCATCCCGAAGCTGAAAACTGAAGTTAACTCGAAACCGGATCCGAACCCGACAAAAAAATCCATCGAACAGTAACCCGATCCGAACACGAAAAAATAAATTCCTTCGTCTCGTAACCCGAGACGAACTTGAAAATTTAAGTTAACCCCAAAACCGACACGAACATGAAAATTTAATTTAACCCGAAATCTAAAAACCGAAAATTATTTTGTCAGGTTCGGATCGGATTACGTATCGATGGATTTTTATTTGTTTGGTTCGGGTCGCCCTTCAGTTTAACTTCAATTTTCAGGTTCGGTGTGGGTTGCGAGACGAAGGAATTTATTTTGTCGGGTTCTGATCGGGTTACGGTCCGATGGATTAATTTCGTCGTGTTCGGTTCGGGTTTTGGGCTAACTTAAATTTTTAGATTTGGCTCGGGTTTCGGGTTAGCATAATTTTTCAGGTTCGGTCGGGTTTCGGGTTAACTTCAATTTTCAGGTTCGAGTCGGGTTGCGAGACGAAGGAATTTCTTTTTTCGGGTTCGGATTGAGCTACGGTTCGTTGGATTTTTTAGTCTGGTTCGGGTGGGTTACGGGTTAACTTGAATTTTCTGGTTGGGATCGGGTTGTGACACGAAGGAATTTATTTTGTCGGTTTTGGGTCGGGTTTCGGGTTAACTTAAATTTTCAAGTTCGGGTCGGGTTTCGGGTTAACTTGAAATTTCAGCTTCGGATCGGGTTGCGTTGCGACGGATTTTATTTTGTCGGGTTCGAATTGGGTTACGGTTCGATGGATTTTTATTTGACTGGTTCGGGTCGGCTTTCGGGTTAACTTCAGTTTTCATGTTCGGGTCGGGTTGTGAGAAAAGAAAGTTATTTTGTCGGGTTCGGATTGGGCTACAGTTCAATGGATTTTTCTATCTAATTCGGGTCGGTTTCAAGGCGATGGTAATTTTTTTTCGAGTCTCGGGTTAACTTAAATTTTCAGGTTTGGGTCAGGATTCGGGTTAATTTTAATTTTCAGGTTATGGTCGGGTTTCGGGTTAACTTGAAATTTCAGGTTCGGATCTGGTTGCATTGCGACGGAATTTATTTTGTCGGGTTTGGATCGAGTTACGGTTCGATGGA
Source organism: Maratus michaelseni (assembly GCA_963931845.1). Taxonomy (NCBI): domain Eukaryota; kingdom Metazoa; phylum Arthropoda; class Arachnida; order Araneae; family Salticidae; genus Maratus; species Maratus michaelseni. The sequence continues at coordinate 259,529,675 of OZ007599.1, forward strand.
TTTTTTTGACGGGTTCTGGTTGGTTTTCGAGTTAACTTCAATTTTCAGTTTCGGGTTGGGATGCATGACGACGGAAATTATTTTGTCGTGTTCGGATCGGGTTAGGGTTCGATGGATTTTTTTTATCTGGTTCGGGTCGGGTTACGGGGCGATGGTAAATGCTGTTGGGTTTCGAGTTAACTTAAATTTTCAACTTCGGGTCGGGTTTGTGTCGGGTTCCGGGTTAACTTAAATTTTCAGGTTCGAGTCAGGTTTCGGGTTAACTTGAAATTTCAACTTCGGGTCGGGTTGCGTTGCGACCGATTTTATTTTGTCAGGTTCGGATCGGGCTGCGGTTCGATGGAATTTTTTTTCTTGTTCGGGTCGGGTGCGACACGATGAAATTTATTTTGTCGGGTTCGGATCGATTTACTTTTCGATGGAATATGTCTTGTTCGGGTTGGGTTATTGGTTAACTTCGAATTTTTATATTCGGGTCGGGTTGCGACATGAAGGAAGTTATTTTGTCGGGTTCGGATCGGGTTACGGTTCGATGGATTTTTTGTCGGGTTCTGCTCGAGTTTCGGGTTAACTTCAGTTTTCTGGTTCGGATCGGTTTGCGACTCGAAGGAATTTATTTTGTCCTTTTAGGATAGGGTTACGGTTCGGTGGCATTTTTCTGTGGGGTTCGGGTCGACTTCGAATGGAATTTTCAGGTTCGAGTTGGTTACAACACCATATATTAACAAAGAGCTGGTCATTTTCTAAATAGGAATGACCATTTTTCAATTAACCTAACGCTATCTAGGTTCTTTGCAATAAGCCTAAAAATTATCAGGCGGATTCAGAAATAAATGACCATATTCCAATTAGCCGAACGCTGCCTAGGCTCTTTGTGATAGGTCTGAAAAATAGCAGGCTGATTGGGAAATGGGAGATGATTCCCCAATTAGACCGGCTGTTTGCAAACAGCTTAGGGTCTTTGCAAAGAGCCGGATTTCCTAATTAGCCTACGGCATATACACCAAGAATGAATGGATAAAATTTGGTGCTTGAATTCTTGCTATGAATGGATAAAATTTAGATATTTTTTTAATTCCCTAACAGTAAAACTGCAAATAGGAAAGATTTTTGCCAAACTTACTCACAAAGTGTAAAAAATAAATGAATGTTTTTTGTTTCTTTTTTATCTGTATTACAACAGGTTTTACAATGTTTTTTTATGATTTTGTAACTCCTCAAAATATCTCCAAAAACAACACGAATGGCTGATTCAAACTTTATATTTTACATGTAAACAAGCACAATTATCTTAAGACTATACTTGAGTAAACAAAGCCCTTTCATTTAAATGCACAAATAATTAAAATGCACGAAAATATTTTACAAACATATAGAGCTAACATAACTTTATCATATCTATAAAGTGATTGTTCCGATGCAATTTTAATATTTAAAATTGCTTCTTTCTTTTTTTTCGGTTCTCCTTTTTCATTAAAGAAATTTAACACATATCTTTTAATTTTCTCTATGTGCAATGATAAATAATAATAAAATGCAACTTTTAAAATACATTCAAGAGTATCATTTGTTTGATAAATTACAAGTAATAATAATAATAATAATAATCAATGCAGTATTGTGCATGCATACAGCGGAACTAATTCATATGTGTACGTACATTAGTGATTCAGAAATTTATTTGAATAAAAGTTTCTTTATAGGGAAGTTGCAATCAGCTGATCAACCATTGCACTTCAACTGGAGGTCAGGATAGTTCCACCAATCAGAACTGCCTATTTGTAGTGTGTGACCTCCATGATGACTTCAATTGCAACTGCCCTATTCTTCTTCCTTTTATGTTTTGAGTAATAGCAAGGCAACACTAGATACCGGGTTTGCTCATTCATTCTCGTAACGTCACAATTAGTGGCTGGCCGCGACCAACCATTGGTACAAAGCGACGCACCCATCGTTTTGTGCCAATCGCTGTATGTCTTTCGTCGCGGCCAGCCACCTTTTGTGACGTCATGATAAGGAATGAGCAAGCCCGGTATCTAGTGTAGCCCTGGTAATAGGCTAAATCTGTCTGGATTTATATTTTCACATTTTTGCAAAAACAACATTGGCGCACCCACGGGGGGGGGCTAAGGGGGCTGAAGCCCCCCCCCCCAGACCCTGAAACTTAATAATGAAGTAACTGTATAAAGTTTTCTATAAAATTATAATTTTTTTTTTTTTTTTTTTTTTTTTTTTTAAGGTTTTTAGAAAATGTTTAAAACTTTTGTATCTCATTTCATATTTATTCTCAAATTTTTCTGCCGTTTTCGACATACGTTAAGCGTAAAGACTTATAGCGGTACTCCGATTCTCTCAGTTTTGAGTGCACATCCATCATACATTATTCTTAGCAGGGTCAAGCGGATTCAACCCCAAACGAGGGTGGTATTTCTCTACGTTGTACATCTGTGTATTGGACAATACGACCCATTCAAGGTTGATAAACGATTGGCACTATCCATTTTGCAAAACATTGAAGGGGTGCTGGAGAAATGGTAGCCCCACACTAAAAACCTTTTATTACTCTAGTACAAATGAGGTGCAAACGAAAAGATTGTTGGTGCAAACGAGGTATAAACGATTGGCCCTATCCATTTTGTAAAACATTGAAGTGGGGGGGGGGGTGGAGAAATGGCAGCCCCACACTAAAACCTTTTTATTACTCTAGTACAAATGAGGTACAAACGAGGTACACACGATTTGCACTATCCATTTCGTAAAACATTGAGTTAGGGAGCTGCCTTTTCTCCACTCCCCCTACTAAAAACCTTTTATTACCCTAGTACAAATGAGGTACAAACGAAGTGATTGTTGATACAAACGAGGTATAAACGTTTGGCACTATCCATTTTGTAAAACATTGAAGTGGGAGGGGGGGGGGGGCTGGAGAAATGGCAGCCCCATACTAAAATCTTTTTATTACTCTAGCACAAATGAGGAAAAAACGAGGTATACACGATTTGCACTATCCATTTCGTAAAACATTGAGTTGGGAAGCTGCCTTTTCTCCATCCCTCCCCTAATAAAAACCTTTTATTAACCTTAGTACAAATGAGGTGCAAACGAAAAAATTATTGGTACAAACGACGTATAAACGATTGTCCCTAGCCATTTTGTAAAACATTGAAGTGGGGGGGGGGGGGCTGGAGAAATGGCAGCCCCACACTAAAATCTTTTTATTACTCTAGCACAAATGAGGAAAAAACGAGGTATACACGATTTGCACTATCCATTTCGTAAAACATTGAGTTGGGAAGCTGCCTTTTCTCCATCCCTCCCCTAATAAAAACCTTTTATTAACCTTAGTACAAATGAGGTGCAAACGAAAAGATTGTTGGTACAAACGGGGTATAAACGATTGGCCCTAGCCATTTTGTAAAACATTGAAGTGGGAGAGGGCTGGAGAAATGGCAGCCCTACAATAAAAATCTTTTATTACTCTAGTACAAATGAGGTACAAACGAAAAGATTGTTGGTACAAACGAGGTATACACGATTTGCACTATCCATTTTTTAAAACATTGAGTTGAGGAGCTGCCTTTTCTTCAGCCCCCCCCCCTACTAAAAACCTTTTATTACCCTAGTACAAATGAGGTACAAACGAAATGATTGTTGGTATAAACGTTTGGCACTATCCGTTTTGTAAAACATTAAGGTGGGGGGGGGGGGACTGGCCGTTTCTCCACCCCCCCCTTAAAAACCTTTTATTACTCTAGTACAAATGAGGTACAAACGAGGTATAAACGATTGGTAATATTTTCGAGAAAATGTGAGTGGTGGGGGGGGGGGGGGCTGGCGAACATCTATTTTATTAGTACTTTTAATTATGCACTTTTTTTTTTTTTAGCATCATTCGTGTTAAAACATTTAACTCAATGTATAAAAAAATAGCCATAGTTTTAAATTTTATATTTGGAGAATTTATATCATCAAAGCTCGAGAAAATCATCTAGGATTAGAATAATTCACCAGCACTTCATCACTAGCATGGTAAACATACATATTAATTTCTTTCTAAGGATAATTACACCAGTATATTCGAAAGCATAAAGTTTCAAATTTATTAATAGCCAAGAGAGGGCATATCCCGCGGTCTGCCCTTCCCTCCTGTGCCGAACAAGGTACTAATTTACTGAATCATGGACACAAACAAAAATAAAAAATACTAAGACAAAATTGCAATGAATCGGTGAAGAATTCCATTTTATACAGATTTTTGCTGTAGCAGGTAAACTTTCTATGTGTTTCTTTTGCTGAGACCATGGAATTTTTGTGATCAAGACAATATTACGTTGTAGACAAGTTTCATTTACACAAGTTAAACAGTATGGGGTTATTTACACAAGTTTTACGTATAATCAGTGTAATACAGTTTAATCAGTGTAAATGAAACCTGTCTATAACGGAATATTATCTTAATCGCAAACATTCCACGGTCCCATCGAAAGAAACACCTTTACAGTTTACCAGCTACGACTAAAACCTGTCTAAAGCGGAATTTCTCAACGATTTATTGCAATTCCATCTTAGCATTTTTTACTGTTTTTCTATCTATTGTATCCAAGCCAAAGAAGACTCCATATTAAAAAATTGACTTGTTTTCCTATTCACAATAGATGTAAACGGTCATGTTAACGGTTTTTAGCTCACAGGCTATCAAAGCCTGAGAGCTAATGGCCGCCAGTTCTGTATGTACGTAACGCGATAACTCTTGATAGAACTAACCGCTTTGCTTCAAATTTTGTTTATAGGTTCATTGTGATAAGGCGCTTCCCTGATTAGTTTTGGGGGTTCATTAGTTAATTATAAGGGGGTACGGGGGTTGATCCCCCTGTTAATATATTATCAATTTCTTTATTTTTCGAGGGTTTATTTCAAATTCTTTGAAATAAGAGTATAATATACAATTAGTGTGAATAGCCTGTGAGCTCAATGCCATCAGTTTAACTGGACAGTTTCTCTTTATTTATTAGCTCACAAGCGATCAAAGCCTGACAGCTAATGTGCCCACAGGTTCTGTATGTACGTAAGTATGTATGTACGTAACGCGATAACTCTTGATAGAAATATACGATTTGCTTTAAATTTTGAATATAGGTTCATTCTGATGAGGCGCTTTCCTGATTAGTTTTGGGAGTTCATTGGTTAAGTATAAAGGGAGAGGGAACAGGGACTAATCCCTCCCCCTTAATTTATATAAATGGATTTTTCATACAGAATTATCCGATTTGCTGCAAATTTGGTATACTTGTTTATTCTGATATTAGATTTGGAAGTTCATTGGTTAAGTATAAAGGGTGGGAATTGGGGAGATAATTCCCCCCCCCCTCTTAATTTAGCTAAATGGGAATATCATGCAGAATTATTCTTTGAAATAAGGGTATAATATACGCAATCAGTGTGAATAGCCCCGTGAGGTCAATGCCATCAGTTTAACAGGGCACTTTTCTTTTCTTTTTTTTTTTTTATTAAAAAAAAGTTTTAAAAATGGATTGAATGTTCATAATATTAATTAATTAATAGAAGAAAAGTTTTCCCCCTGTAAATACACAGCGGCAAAAAAACGTTGATACTGAAAAATAAATAAATAGATATCATTTTCTGTCATTCATATCAAAGTTCTATTTATAGTAACAGGCTAACTATTTTATTATAAAATTATATTCCTCTGTTTTTTTTTCACAAAATGTTTTATTGTGTTCATTTATGATAAATAATATACGTTTTAGCATATGTCCAAATTCAAACGATATCGAATTACTGATGATAAAGCAGAGACGCACAAGAGCAGTCATCGTAATTTCATCACGTTGATGCACTACAACGACTACCCTACTATTACATTACATAAAACATTATATTACAGAATATGTCAGCTTTATATCGTAAAATAAAGCATTTTTGTGACATTTTTCAGCAATCGTAAAGTATAAAGGAAAAAATCTGCACATATCCATAAATAATTAACAAATTTTGTATCACTGATGGATATCAGATGTGATTATAGTAAATTTCAGCTACTGTTGCAGTGCGCAAATTCGATGGTCACTTGATCACTGACTCATGAGTGTCATGCAAATGCACTAGAGGTCTGTACAGGCCAGAATTTCGAGGCCAGGCCCGAACGAAATCTATCTTGCCCGTTGAAAAAGTTAAAAGTTTGGCCCGGCAAGTAACAAAAATCAGTTAAATCATGGCCTATCCAGTCTGCTCAATTTGTATTAAAAAAAATTCCGATTTTACTCAACATAAAATTAAGATTCTTTTAAAGAATATTGCATACATATTTTTGGAGAAATTTTACAATATATTTCAACTTATTAAATGTTTACAAGACAGAAAAAGCAGAATAGCAACATTAATGATTACTCAGATTTTTCAGCCTCCAAATAAAGATTCAATCTAAGAATTAATGTAGTTTAGAATAAAAGAGAAAAAGAGGGTTAAAAAATCATAACTTTTAAGCTGTATTAAAAAGTAGATTTTTGAAAATATTTCTTCGTAATTTATTGAGGCTCTTCTCAAATCGAATGGCGCTACTTTCTGACACATTTATGAAATCAATTTTCTTCAGGAATGCATAAAATTGACAGGTGTTCTTATTCAGAAACTATGCAATCGAATAGCCTTTTCCATTTTCTGATAAATGCAAAAAATCTTTCAGAAAATACTATCATAATTGGCGTTTCGAATTAAATTTCCGGACGCAATAGCACGGTAAAGAAGAAAAACCTATCGTCACAAGAAAGGAATACTTATATCTCAATAGGTTATTTATTTATCAAAAAATGGAAAACAGTACTTGATTCCAAATCGCTTCAAAAGTCAGACCTGTCAATTTTATGCCTTTACAGTTAAAAATGAAAGTCAAAAAATGTTTCGGAGAGTTTTATGTTGTTAAATTGGGAATTTGAGAATCACTTAAGGCATATTTTCACTGAATCCGTTAACAGCAACTTATTATTTCTATTACTATTTTGACAAAACAAACTGTTTGGGCACAATTAAGTCCAGTTCCGACCCGGCTCGACTGTACATAAAAGAATTTAAGCCTGATCTCGGCTCGACCCGAGTCTGCTAAAACAATAAAACTTGGACTCAGACACGATGTAAACATCCGATGCCAATCTCTACCTTGACATGTTATATTACTCTATTGGTGATGTTGCTAAACTAGCGTTACTTCATGAAGCAGATTTATACTTATTCTCGCGAACGTTATCATCACATTTTACCGGCTTCGTTTAAATTTTTATATCGGCCGATTAAACGTAAAATTAATTTTTAAATTGGTAGTGATAGTGATAGTGATGAACTGATTTTTATTCAAAGACGAAAAAAAGAGTGTTAAACGTATATCTTTCAAATATTCTGATTATGACGATGCATGAAAACAACTGAAGTTTCAACAAGTAAAAATCTACAAGTCATCACGGGTCCGAAACCCGTACCCGGCCCCATTAAATTTTTTTGTTAGCCCGTTTATTTTGTCAGTCGGCCCGGCACGACCTATCAAAAATCGTCTAATTTTGGCGACCCGGCCTGTCTTAAAGTTTACCTTCAGTTTGCCGGATACAGGCCGAGCGGGGCCTGTGCAGACCTCTAAAATGCATTAGCCCCCCCCCCCCCCAAAGCGAAATCCTGGGTGCGCCACTGAAAAACAAATCCTTTTTTTTTAACCGTTTCATTACTGAAGTGATTTAGCAATGGTGATATATAGTTATCCTCTTAAAAAATATTCTACAACTTATTTTATGTCACTGCTTGATTATCAACTTAAAACTGTTAAAAATACAGATATTTACTAAATTTTTGCAGTACAATGTTTACGTTGAAAAGAGCTAGTAGATGTCGCTGCAATCGCCCTATTATCGTACGGCATCGTTGCACATTTATCGGCTGCAATTTTTTAGCACTTTTTAAAGCATTACTGGTATTGAAAGTTTCCACACTATGTATTCTAGGCGCTGTAGTATAACGTAGGTCGCGCTTCAACTGTAGATTGGTCGCAACAGGTCGCAGAAACGTCTTTTGTCTCCTTGGTGTGTGGCGCACCTTGGGTGGCTAAATTAGGGTATGTGAGAGTGGCGACATACGCATAGGGTGCATGCGCAGATTGTGCTTAGACAGCTTTTTGTCCAAATTATGGCAAACTTACATTTTAGAATTTCCGACCGCGGGAGTCACGTGATGCTCGAATGCACCAATAAAGGTGTACGAAAAGAGCACCACGTCACTCTTGCGGTCTGTAAAAAAAGATAAGTGGAATGCACCGCGGTAGCCTGTCTTTTTCGTTAGCCTCGCGTCATGCGCGGGTCGTGTATAACGTAGGTCACGGTACAGGCGACAAAATTGCTCCGACAATAAAAAGCAACTTGTTTTTCGAGCGACTCTTTTGATGCCATAGGTTTAACATGGTGTCGCCCGAAAGTAGCGGCAACTTTGACGTTTCGTGTAATAGCACTTTAACAGGGAAGTAGGAACCTATAACTGGAAGGAGAACGTCAATACCGTAACATAAATTGCTTTCTACCTGAATGTTGCCTCTATATTTCAGCCTGTGGAGTATTAATCCCATAATTCATAGCGGGAGAGGGAGATAGTATGGTAAGTTTATCGCTGTTTGACTCCTTTCTTGGAAGTAGGACTTCGGTTGGAGCCTGGTGAGCGTAGTTTTTCCAGCTCTAATTGTGTTCTAAATTTCGGGTGTGAAGTTAATTATTTTGGTAGCGGTAGTTGAAATATTCATTAATAGTAGGAATTTATCGAATTGTTATTTGTTTACATTGTTGTTAATACTGGTGATATTGATATTTTGGTATTATAGAAATTGAAACGGCCGGTTGGTCTCAGTTTCCCTACCACAGCAATGGCGGGGTCTGAGTTCAAGATAAAAGAGAGTCCTGTCATAGACAGAGAGGAATATAAGAAACATAATTGGAATGATGGTAGAACAGCAGAGGAACAAATAACCATAATATCGGAATTAAAAGAATATGTGATAATTACGGAATGCGAACACGGTAATTTTCAGAAATTAAATCCTATACAGGTGAAACAGGAGATAAAAAAACATTTGACTGACACAGCGGTATTGATACATTTCGATACACTCGAAACAACAAATTACTCATAACTACCAAGAGCTATGAATGTGACAAGGAAATTGTCACGAAAAAAATATTTGATAGACAGGTCAAGCACAATCTAATGAATGAGAACATTACTACAAGATTCCTCATTTTCCGAATTGACGTGGACATTACACCGAAAGAAATACAGGAAGAGCTTGAAGAAGAAAATGAATTGTAGTTCAAAATGTGAAGCGATTTTTGTCACGAAAAGATGGTCTAATGGTTCTTACTGGAACAGTACTGATCACAATTTACGGACATACTATTCCAGAATATGTGAAAATGTTCTATCTCAGGCAGAAGAGTAAATTGTTTATAGACCGACCGAGGCGGTGTAACATATGTAAAAGTTACACTCACGGGTCAAATAAATGTACATATGAGAAAAAATGTAAACGGTGTAGTAAATCTCATCCCGAATTAAAATGTAATGAATTAGAAATACATTGTGCAAATTGTGGAGAAGACCATGAAGTAGACGATATCGAATGTGTAGAGAGGAAGAAAGAAGCAGAGATCTTAAAAATGAAAAGCGAAAATCATATTACACTGGCACGCAGACAATACAACTTGAAGACATCAAGCAGCTACACGGCAAAGACGAAACATCATGTTGTGAATGACAAGGTAGAGGAAAATATACATAAACTAGCCATAATAATAGAAGAGAAATTTGAAAAAATGATGGAGGTATCATGCATCTATGGGAAGTAGTTGAATATGTGTTTCAGAAAAGTGATACTCAAAAAACTACAGTATTGGCGGATAATGCCAAAGAGACGACTGAGAAATCCAAAGTTATTAAACGAGACGTCATGACTGAATTATACAACGTTTTGAAAAATAAAAAGTTAAAAAAAAGTGATCATAGTCAACTCAGTGATAAAATCCAGATTCAAGCTTCCCTGGAAAATGAGGATATGATTACAGATGTGGGATAAGAATATGAATGCTAGCTGTGTCGACATTTTATGTGTGTTATGTTGTAGTTATTATGGACTGTCGTATTCTGGGTTTTTTTGTGTTAGTTTCATTTTTTGGGGTAAGTGTTGTACTAAATTTTTTCCTAAGTTCTATTTTTGTGATTGAATTTATTATTGCGCATTTGGTTGTATTTTTGTTGTTTATCATGAAGAACTTTATGGTTCAGTGGAATATTAGAGGAATTAGGCCTCGCTTGCCCTGGCTTAGAACTGGGATGTTTCACAGGAGTGTGGTCTGGGCATTCCAGGAAACTTTTCTTAAAGAAAACATGTCTTATCATTCAGGGATAGGAATATATTTCGTTTTGATAGGTCAGGACATGTCTCGAAGGGGGGTGGTGGGCTGTTACTAGCGGTTAAAAAGTGTATCCCTGTCAAAATTATAAACTTACCTAAAATAATTCAGGATCATGAAGCTCAAGGTATTAAAATCTGGTATAAGAATCATTGGATAGCAATTATTAATATTTACGCTCCTACGGGTTTTGTTGCTATTAATTGGTTGGAGAATATCAGTAACATAATTGGGGATCATTACTTTATTATTGGGGATTTTAACATCAACTTCCTGAACTGGCACAACAACCCAAAAAATAACAAGCTGACTAATCTGGTTAACTGGATTAACAGAAGTAATGTGGTGTTAATGAACATGACTCAAGAAACAAGAGTGCAAGGGGGTGGCAATGGCTCTTTGCTTGATTTAACCATGATATCGGATAGTCTAGCGGGTGACTTTGAAGTAACAGTGCACTTGGATCCCATGGGTTCTGATCATTACCCAATCGAGGTTCGGACCGTCAGTGGTGGAAGAGCAGATAGGATGGAATTTTGGCGTTTGGTTCATTGGACTAAAGAAGAATCGTTGGTTGCGGATTTTGACGATCAAGTGCATGAGGAGGGTCTAGATAGGTGGACCAAAGCTATTACCCAGGCGATTGACCGATGTACTGAACGGGTGCCAATTAAGAGGGGAAATATCCCACCTTGGTGGGGGGTGGTCTCTCAGAGACTGCTGGCTTTAAAAAGGTACTATCATAGGAAAGCTATTAGATCATGCCAAATGGAAGTTTGGTGTAAATACAAGTTTTATAATGCAAAACTAAGGAAACAAATAAAAAAGGATAGTAAAAAATTCTGGGATACTGTTACTAGGGAAGCAGGAAGGGGACCGAAGATATTCAAGATAATTCGTAGGGTCAGTAATAATGATGATGGGGATACGAACACAGATTACTGCTTCCCGAGCTGTCCGCCAGATGCTAAGTCCCAAGCGAATGCTCTTTCTATAGTTTTTCAAAATAGTCCGGTGGGACAGTGCATTCCTATTGATTTCTCGGGGGATGACAAAACTGACCTTAAATTCACTAGGTTACAATTACAAAGCATTATCAAGAGAAGTAAATCTACGACTCCTGGCGTTGATGGATTAAAATGAGTTTTTACAAACAATTGAAGGGTAGGACATTGGCTCAATTACTAGCGATGTATAATGTTATAGGACAGACCAAGATTATTCCAGAAACTTGGAAAGAGGTCACTATGCTTCCCATAAAAAAACCGGGCAAAAACAGGAACGACGTAGGGGGGTATAGGCCCATAGCACTAACGGTCACCAGTAAGAAAATCTTTGAAAAATTGATATTAGAAAAATTACTAAACTGGAGTATGGAAAAGAAGTTATTCCACAGAAATCATTATATGGTTTTATACCATTCAGGGACTGTGAGGCAGCAGCGTATAAGATTTATAGGGACATTAGGACTGCAAGGCAAACAAAGCGGAAAGGTTTTTTGGTGGCCTTGGACATCAAGGGGGCTTATGATAATGTCTGATGGGATGGTCTGTTCTATAAATTAAAGACGTTTGGTTTGGGGGCTGATTTAAGTATTATCCTTTGGAATCTGGTACATGATTTATGGATCCGGATTAAATGGAGGGATTCGCTGTCGAATCCTTTCCAGTATCATAGAGGGCTACTACAGGGGAGCCCTCTCTCGCCATTTCTGTTTGCTATTTACCTAACTGATATTTTTGAAATTTTTGACTCGTGCATTCAATGTGTGATATATGCAGATGATATCTTTGTGTAAGGCTATCACGATAATATCTTGTGGTTAAAGGGGATGTTACAGGAGAATATCAATAGGGTAATACAGTGGTTACAGGCTTGGAACCTTGAAGTGATTCCTAGCAAATGTCAAATAATGAAAATAGGGAGATGGAGGTAAGCGGAAGCGGACATGTTCAAAATTAAAGGTCAGGAAGTGAGTTTTTCTGATTCAATTAGAGTTTTAAGGGTGTACTTCAATCGTCAGGGGAATTTACAGGACCACATTGCAATGTTACGGGAAAAATCAAGCAATCGTCTGAATATGCTCAAGGTGATTGCTGGAATGAGTTGGGGCACAGAAACGAAATATATATTACAAATAACTAAGAGTATGATGGGGTCTCTTTTAGATGGTAATCCACGCATTTTAATGCATGTGAACAAAACAGAAGGCCGGCAACTCCAGGTGATCCAAAATACGGGGTTATGTTGGGCCAGTGGATTGCCGAAGTGGTGCCCAATTCCGATTTTATTACAAGAGAGTGGGGTGTGGAGGAGTGGATTGAGAACGGAGTATCTGGCCATCAAAAGATCTATGTCAGAAATCAAAAATCAGGAATACACGGATGTGTTGTCGAAAGAATTACTCTACAGGGAAAGGAATATCCTACTAACTCAGGGCACGAATATTAACGAAATGATCACTTATAAGTGGGGAGGCAGAATTAATGATCAGTGTCAGATTTTTCTCAATACATGGGCGTTCCAGAACAAAGATTTTCCTGAGGATGTCATCAAGAACTCATACTATCAGTTTTCTCAATTGTATTGGAAACCAGCCGTTTTCATTGCTACTGATGCATCAAAAGATGCTCACAAAACTACGATCGGGGTGGTTAACCAAAAAACAGGCAGTCACTTGGCATTTCAGATTCCCAACATTAACTCAATATTTACGGCAGAGGCTATTGCATTGTTGGTGGCTATAAAATACTATACGGTGAACGGAGGTAGTTATATGTTTTTCATGGATGCAAAGAGTGTTTTGGAGGCGCTGCAAAATGTCAACCGGAATTCGGTAGCTATCATTACTCAGTTGAGGGAGGAAATTAACAGGAAGAGGTCGGATAAGTATTCTTTGACTTTCATCTGGGTACCCGGGCACAAATGTATTGAAATCAATGAACGTGCTGATAATCTGGCCAGGAGTGGTCCTTACTGTAATGTCTGTATCCCGTGGTTCTCTGCGGAGGATTGGATGAGGGAAGTCAGGAACAATAAGCAGAAAGAGTCAGATTGGAGTTGGGAGTTATATTGGAGAAGTCATACGGGTCGGTGCTGGGATTATGTAGATATTGGGCATCCACATCAGTCATTGCTGCGAAAGAGCGGTGTCATTTTTGCTAGATTCTTGACTAAGACGGTTTTAACTCTATCTCGGCGTAAGAGGTTTTTAGGAAGTGGGATAGCAACTTGTAATCTATGTGGTTTGGAAGATCAAACAGAGGAGCATCTGGTTTTGCGGTGCAAAAAATTTTCTGGCATTCGTGAGCTTGTGTATCGGAAGGTACGAGTATCGAATAACATTTCGTATGAGGATATTTTTGCGGTGGCAGGAAAGAATGGTGGAGAGGGTCTGGCGTGGTTATCCCGGTTGTTGGACGAAATTTATAATTATTGTCCTGTGTTACGGTTGGTTTCAACAAATTTTTTTTTTTAATCTACATTAATTATTTAAATCACTTTCTCAACATTTATTTAAAAGCACTCTTTTTTTCTGTTTCTAATAAAAATTTAAATAAATAAAAGTAATTGTAATAAATATAATAAAATCAGTTTTTATTTTTTCTTCTTTCTTTTTCTTTTTGCAAAGCAATTTCAACTTTCATAGTCTAACGTAGCTTCCTGTTTTTCAAATACGAAAAGCAGACAGCAAGGGAGGGATGTTTTGTCAGTAGACTGCACAGGTGGAAAATTTGGAGTCATCTAGTCTGACTTTGATATAAGAATGACCGACCGCCCTGTATAAGAATTACGTTATCTTATGAGTGTACTATACACGCAATTAGGCTTTGTAAGTTTACGTCAGGCTTCAATTGGCTCTGCTATCAGGCGGATAGCTGGCGCCCATGTAAACAGAGGCTAACAGGACCCCCTTCAGCACACGCCATGGGGGTGATGCATGGTTTCCTTCCCCCATGAAGCGGCCGGCAGAGTGGAGCGGCAAGCTGTAGTCTTCACGATGAGTCCATTTTTCCTTTTGTTTCCATTCCCGTACCCCTGGCAGAGTGGATCGGTCCCGTTTTTCAAGCAGCGCGGGAGAATGAATGTTTACGACACTTGTTGCTTGGCCAAGAGACCTGTCGTTTGACTCGTAAAAAAAAATTCGACTTATTACGGGGCTCGAAGATTGGCCTGTGGGCTGGATCGCGAAGTTGTTGAAGGCGGACAGGTTTCTGGAAGATTTTTTTTTTTTTGAGAGTGGGGCATTGATGGCCCTACATTAACCATCCTAAGTCATGATGTTATGATGAAAAGAGGCTATAAGGGCATTTTCGAATTGCGGATCTATAACTGTTAACGAGAAATTAAGAAGAAGATATGTGTAGCCTATTTTTTTTGGCGTAGTGGCGCTCCAAGATTATGACTTCTTAACCATCAGAAGTGATCATAGATATTGAACTAAACCGGTCGTTAGAAGTCGTAGTGTTCTGAGTTACGGTGATGGCTATCTTCGAATAAAACACATGCTTCAGGAAGGTGAAATTACTGACTCCGACGGTGAAGTTCTGGACCGTAGAACGATTTTCCCCTCCGGACTAGATGATGGACCTAGTAGTTGATGGCAAGTGATGCAGTGAGATGAGAGGATTGATGAATGTTAGCTTGAAACCACGTCTGAATTTTTCCCCAGCCTGAATACTCCAGCTTAAGTGCTTCATCAGATTTTGAAAAAGGAGGAAATGCTCCTAAGTGCCCATTGACTAAAATTGAAGAACTCTCTACCTGTTGTAAGTACTATTTGCATAGTTTTTCTTTTTATTTATTTGTACCTCTTTAAAAAAAAAAAAAAAATATGTTTGCTATACCAGAGTTTAAAAGTGAAATGAATATCTTTGGATAATTTCAATAAGAATAAACATTATGAACAGAAATAGTCTGTAGGTTAATATATAATGGTTGTATGTTTGAACGACCATTAAATGGTAATATGATGGTAATTTTAAAAATATGATGTGTAATTTAAAAGTAACCAGTGAGTGGTTTCAACTTAAAAGATCAGCTGTTATATTGTTTTATTAAGATTATTTTTGATAACTTAGTTGCTTCATTATTTTAAATGTTCAAATAAATTGTGTTTTTTTTTTTTTTTTGTTTATTATCAAAGATGGTATGTTTTTCTTTGTATAAATCTCTAAATAATTAATTTTTTATATTCACAGTAGACCTATAAGAATGGCCTAACCTTATCTAATCAGGCTAATCAGGGTATACTTATTTTTTTCTAAATATTTAATTGTCAAGTGAAGATTGAGTAATAAATGAGCTTTTTAAGTTTAAGTAAGTTGTGTTTTAGAAAGAACCCCAAAACCCACAACAAATGGTGCCGTGACCAGGATTCGATCTCTGGGTTATTGATTTTTTTTTACTTGTATGTATTTATGTATCAAAGAGCAACTGGGTGTTTTTGCAATTAAAATTTTATTTATATGTTCAAGTGTAAAAAGAGGTCTAGGCTCTCTCTCTGTGCTAGTAAGCTACAATTCCCAGTCAAAATTATGCCTTGTGAGCATAACCTTTTCTTATTTACAAAAAGCATAGTCCTGTACTTAAGTTTTATGTATTTATAAGGTTTTCCTTTCCCCTCTCTTTTTCTCATTTTTAAGTTGTCCCCCCCCCCCTTTTTTCATTTTCTTTTTGGTTTGTTTGTCATTTTCTAACTCTAACTATGGCTGATAAGCACTCGGAAGCAATTGCCACTATTCAGCGAAAAAATGCTTTAGTGGATAATTTGTCAAACATTCCCCCATTCAATGGAGAGGCCAGCTCAGTCTGCTTCTCAGATTTTTCTGAGAAATTTGAGAGTTTTGCCAAATTATTCGACTGGAATGAGGAGGAGAAAAAATTCGTTTTGTTAGCTAGATTATCAGGAGCTGCTTCTAGGCGAATAAAAATTCACAAAGCAAAAACATCTGATGAGCTATTAAAAATCTTAAAAGAGAGTTATACTTCACAGGCCACACCAGATGTTGCCCTCAGTCATTTTTTAAATTTTAAACAGCCACCCAATATGAGTGTTCAGGAGTTTTATGACAAGGCATATGATATGTCATTAAGAGCCCTTGTAATTGAAGGTATCCAGGGTGAAGTAGTCGATAAAAGCCGAACGGCTCTACTACACTCCATGCTGTTGAGCAATCTTACACCAGAAGTGCGAAAGGGGGTAATTGCGAGAAATCCACAATCCCCAGAAGAGGTCCTCAAAATTGCGCTTCTTGAGGAAAAGGCTTATAGGAGCATTAACCCTTTCTACAACCACCGCGAGGAAATTCTCAACCCTAATTTGACCCAAAACCTACCCTGTGCTGCAGTTTTTCAGCAAGATAGCTCACAAAAGAAGGAGATAGACCAACTAAAATCTCAAATTGATGTTTTAGCAGCTAAGATAGACAGTTTAGTTGATCTTAGGGCTAGGGATGTACAGGAGAAAAACCAAGAGGTAAGACCCGTAACCTGCTATAGGTGCTCCGTACAAGGCCACTATGCCAGAGATTGTCCACTAAATTTTGTCGACTATAATTTTAGAAGGGGAGGTGATCAAAATTTCAGGAGCCGTGGGCAAAATTATAGAAACAGAGGTGAAAATCCTAGAGGGAACCACAATCAGCGAGGCGGATATAGGGGAAGAAGAGGTGGTTATTACCAAAACAATAGGAGCACAGCTGCGAACAGAAATGAAGTGCAGGCGGTAAATAACACCCCAGTAGCTAACAGTGAAAGTGAGGCTTTAAACTATTAGTGGCCGGATCAGATGTGGTCAACTCGATCCCCCACAGGCCCCTGGACCCCCCAACTGTGTATACTATGTTTCAGCCCCAATCATATACATTACCAACTGCAAGAATTTACATAAATAAAGTTTGCCTAAATGCATTATGTGACACGGGTTCTGCAATTAATCTCCTGAGTGGTACTGATTGTAACTGTTTAGAGAATTTTGAAATGGAGAATTGCAATATCCCCATTATGACTGTCACCGGTGAGAAAGTTCACCTAAATAAGAAAGTATTTTTAAAATTTGTTTTTGATAATGTTCAATGTCAAGCTGAATTCTATGTAGTGGAAGGTAAATTAGCAGAGGAATTTAATATGATTTTGGGAATGCCATTTTTGAAAGAGTACCGGGCAAGTATAAATTGTGATACAAATGCTGTCGCTCTTAAAGTGCCAGTTTCAGGCCAATGTAAACAAAGCGTAGAAACCCCAAGTAATACTTCAGGGTGTAATACTTGTCTTGCTACTAATTCTGTAAATATTTCTAACTCTGTATATAGTGTAAATTCTAATAATAATTGTATAAATAATGATTGTGTTAAAAATAATTCTGTAAATATAAAATGTGTCAACAAAGTAGGGGAGAATTCAAAAAGTAGTAATGCCAATAGCCCTCCTGAAAATTGTGCATGTGAGAAAGTTCATGACTCAGTTAATATTGAAAATGGGAATCATAGTAGTGAAAATATGGTAGTTCAGGACCCGCAGTTGAGTAATATGGGAAAAGATGTTGAGATAGTCATTCAAACTGAGTCAGATAAGGAAGTTGAAAGTGTTGCGCAGAACTTTTGCATGCAAACAACATCAGGCGGTAGCTCTGAGGGTAATAACACTGAAAATTTTTCAAGTATTCAAAGTGTCGACAACATTCTTTCAGCAGCGAGTCAGGTAACTCAGGGTAATTTAGCTGAAGAGACTACTGAAATTTGTAATATTGATGAAAGTGAAGATTTGGTAAGTATAGAGGATAAGGTACCTGAAGTCGAGGAGGAGAGCAATGAAGATAGCAGTAGTGATAAAACCAATAAAAATAAAAAT
This sequence comes from Maratus michaelseni, assembly GCA_963931845.1. Lineage (NCBI taxonomy): Eukaryota > Metazoa > Arthropoda > Arachnida > Araneae > Salticidae > Maratus > Maratus michaelseni. The sequence continues at coordinate 259,547,977 of OZ007599.1, forward strand.
ATAAGTTTCGCTGTGTTATGTAGCAAAATTTCAATTCCCCCGCAGTCAAAAATGTTAGCCCAGGTTAAAAGTTATAAGGAAAATTTTATTAAGGAAAATGATATTGTTATGTTAGAACCTTTGGCGAAAAATTTAAATCAAGGTCTCCTTACCTCCAGAGCCATTTGCACTAAAGAACATGGCCTATATATCTCATTTGCAAATTTTTCAGACAATAGTATTCATTTAAATAAAGGAACCTTTGTTGCCAAAATTCAAAAATGTGTAGACCAGTCAAATATACCCGTAACTGATAATAAATTAACCTATAATATAAATTTGGCCCCTCCAATTGGTGACTTTGATCACGCTGATCTCACTTGGAGCTCTGAAATTAATTTAGATCATTTAGAACCCCCATTAAAACTTAAAATGCAAAATTTTCTAGACAAAAACAAAGATGTATTTGCAGCATCGGTCTTAGATTTACCCGGCTGTGATACAATCCCTCATGAAATTAACTTAACTTCAAATAAATCAGTAAAAGGCAAAGCTTATAGAGTCCCCTACAAACTACGTCAAGAAATGGAAGACCAACTTAATACTTTGTTACAGGCGGACATAATTTCACCTTCCATGTCTGAATTTGCTTCTCCGGTTATTCTGGTTCGGAAATCAGACGGTTCCTATCGACTTGCTGTTGACTACAGAAGACTAAATAAAAATCTTGTTAAAGATGCTTATCCAATTCCTAACATCACCGACTCTGTTGATGCTTTAAGTGGGGCTAAATTTTTTTCAACGCTAGATTTAACTAGTGGGTTTTTTCAACAGGTTATTCGCCCAGAGGATAGGCATAAAACTGCTATAATCACCCACAAAGGACTTTTTGAGTGGACCCGTAACTGTTTTGGGCTCTCAAATTCAGGTAACAGTTTCCAAAGACTTATGAATGCTATTTTCGGTGATTTAGGCAATCTTGGAATTCTTGTTTATATCGACGACATTGTAATTGCCTCCAGTGATGTTAATTCTCATTTTGAGAAGCTTAGCATGGTCTTTGAAAGGTTAAGACTGCATAAACTTAAACTTAAGCCCAGTAAATGCACTTTCCTTTCGAATAAAATACAATATCTAGGTTTTGAGATTTGTAGTGGCCAAGTATCACCTATCAATAAAAATATTGCCGTAATAGAAAATTTTAAACCTCCAACTACCCGAAAGGCTGTTAGGTCATTTATTGGAACTCTATCTTTCTATAGGAGATTTATACCAGATTTTACTAAGAGAGCTAAAAATCTAATCAACTTAACGAAAGAGACAGGAAAATTTTCGTGGAATGAAGATGCACAGAAAGAATTTGAAGACCTTAAAATGGCTCTTATTTCAAAACCATGTCTTGCACTCCCTGATTTTGAGAAAGAATTCCATTTATATACTGATGCCAGTGGCGAAGCATTAGGGGCAGTGTTATCACAATTAGATGAAAATAACATGCTCCATCCTGTTGCCTTTGCCAGCAGAAAATTGAAAGATGCTGAGACCCGCTACTCCACCACTGAAAGGGAATTACTAGCTTTAGTTTGGGCTACTGCCCACTTCAAATGTTACATTGCTAATACCCATTTTTTCATCTATACAGACCATGCGCCTCTAACATTTATGTTAAAAATTCACGACCCTACATCTCGCATGGCTAAATGGATCTGCACTCTCTCAGACTTTAATTTTACAATCAAGTTTGTTAAAGGTAAGTGTAACAGTGTCGCAGATTTCCTTTCGAGGTATGTCAACAATGATAACTCCAATGATACTGTTAATTGTAATTTTTGTATACAAGTCGAAAAGGAAGTTACTTTTATGCCTCATTCTAATCTACTTGAAAAAATTGGTGAATTACAAAAATCAGACAAGAAATGCTGCGAGATTGCAAGAAAACTAGACCAAGGTGTAGAAATTGCTCCTAAATACATGAAATTTTTTTTTAGAGATGACATTTTAGTTTGTGAGGATACAAGGGAGTCAGCTATTTTGAATAAATCTGTAAAGTTAGTCGTGCCAAAAGAATTGGTTACTCAAGTTTTTGCACTAACGCATGAGTCCCTAGCGGCTTGTCATCAAGCCTTTCAAAAGACCATTGATCGCATTCGTGAGCACTTCTATTGGCCAGGAATGTCGTCAGATGTCAAGCATCTAGTGGAGTCATGTATTAGTTGCCAGCAGAAGAGAGCTTATAGAGCGAACCAGCTCGCCCCTCTGCAACGTATGCCGACCCCCCAGTTTCCCATGAACAAGGTTCATTTGGATCTCATTGGACCCTTACCGCAAACTTTTTCGGGAAATAAGTATATTGTCGCATATATAGATTCATTTACTAAGTGGCCAGAAGCATATGCGGTTAGTTCAACTACTTCAGATGTCATTGCGGACACTTTAGCTGATTTCATATCACGCTACGGTGCGCCCTGTTTTATTACGACGGACAAAGCGAAGAATCTAATTTCAGATGCGATAGAGCACGTATATAAAATGTTTGGTATTAATCATATTAAGACCTCATCTTATCACCCGGCTGGCAACTCGCAAGTGGAGAGACAGAATCGTACTCTTAAAAATGCACTTTGTCACATAGTCAACCAAAATCAATCTGACTGGGACACTAAACTCAAATTTGCACTACTAGCTATGCGTTCAGCTGTCCACTCTTCAACTAAACTTAGCCCAGCTGCAGTTATGTATGGCAGAAATATGAATCTACCATATAATCTCTTTTCTCAACCACCTTCTTTTAATTATAATGATGCACCCTCTTTTTGCGAACTCTTAATCCCAGCTCTTCAAAAAGTATACACTGAAGTACATAGTAATTTAATTAAAGTTTCTGAGCAGCAGGAAAAATACCGTGAAAAGACAGCTGTTGATAAAAATTTTAAAATAGGAGATCTTGTGTGGTTATTTACACCCACAGTCGCCCCTGGTAATACAAAAAAATTAAGCAAGCAAAATAATGGTCCTTTTACTATAATTGAGAAGCTAAATGAGGTTAATTTTAAAATAGCGCTAGTTGCTAATCCCAAAAATTGTCAGGTTGTCCATGTTGACAGGTTGTCTTCTTTCAAAGACAGACTCCCCATCTGGTCCAGTAAACCAAAACAAACAATTGGCCTGGGATCGACTGAAAACGTGACCATCGATTCACCACACCAACCGCGCGATTCTCCTCCTGTACGCAGGTGTAAGCGTAACCGATTCATTCCCTGGGCACCATATGATAGTAACCGCGCACCAGCAGTAGTGAACGTCAGCAATAACGAAACTCCGGTAGCGCCGGAAGTGGAGGAAACAGACAGCGACGCGACTGAAATCATAAATCCCTCTCCCCCACCTCCCATTTCTCCGGAGATTGCAGCGGCAGAGAATAACGAGATGTGCGTAAATAAAAATTTAGCAACGGCAGAAGGCAGTGAAATGCGCGTAGGTAAAAATTCAGCCACGGCAGAAAGCAGTTCAACTGCTGAGCACAGCGATTCGCGCAGGTCTCGTTCATCGATTCGTCCAGCTGCTAAATCGAATAGAAGTAGTCGTTCAATATCGATTTCTAGAACCGACTATTCGCTACGGGATAGAAGAGACCGTCCGAGTTATAAATACTAACTACCTTTTTTCGTTATTCAAGCATTTTTATTCAATTTTACCTTGTTTATTTGTATTTATTTATAGTTTAGTTAATGTGTATGTATATTTAATTATTTTTTTTTGACATTTTTAAAACGGAACTTAGTTTTTCTAGCGTATTAAAGGTTTGTTTTGGTTGTGTGTTGATACTCTCATGTAGGCATTTTTAACCCTTTTTATGCCTATACTTAAGGTTTTTGTCTGTTTTATGGTAGATTATGTGGTATATACCCGTCCGCACCCCGTTTTCGTAGATTTTGGGTATATTTTTGCAAAAAAAAAAAAAAAAAAAAAGAAACGAATGTAATTTTTGTTACTTTAAAATTTTTTTAGGATGTTGTGTTTTGTATGCCCTTTTGCCGAGGTAGATCTGTTTTGTTCAGTTTTTTTTAATGCATCAGTGTTTTGTATATAACTTTTTAAGTATGTGTTTACTTTAATTTCTACATTTTAACTAGATAGATTTATTATTTACTATACAGTTTGTGGTTTTATTTGAGCTTAAACTTTAAGGAGTGTGGGCCCTTTTTCTTTTTCTAGTACATACTGTCTCATGTACATGCCTGTATGTTGTTGTGTGTGGCTAAAAGTGCTAAAATTAACTATTTTATTTATTCTACTTCCTATTTTTGTGGAATGTGTGTTTTCCTTCCTGGTGATATATGTCACCACCCCTGTTTTTTATTTTATTTTGTGGAATGTTTTCCCTGTAGTGCCCAAAAGGCCCGAAACTGCTTTTTGCTATAAGTAGCACAGAGGCAGAGATACTCTTTCCCATGCACATTACTTGTAAGTGCATTTGTAAAATCTGCACAGTGAACCGAATCATTGGACTTTTTTCAAAAACAACATGGCTTCATGTAGAAAAATGTTATAAATGTGTGCGTAACTCTCTACCATGGTCTGTGATACCATAATATGTGTCTTACAGATGTATATGTATATATTTTTTTTGTGTGTCACCAGTTGCTCTTGTGTATTTTTGTATAATAGAATTAATATGTGTTCTACAAATTTCATTGACATTTACAGTGTTGTAACTATGATATTACTAGTACTTATTTACATTAATAGATAGTGTTGTAATATACTGTGATGCCAATTATTGAAGTTATGTATATAAGCAGTGTAATGACAATTAATCAGTGGGCACTTCTCTTCTTTTTCGGCTAATTTTTTTTTTTTCAAAATTCAATTTATGTATTATTTACAGTTCTGTTGCCAGAAGTCTCAGGAAGGATGCAGTTATGCGTAGGAATGACAGTAGTAGGGAAGTGAGGTTTCACAATCAGGTGGAACATGTGTTCTTTTACAGGTGCAGAAAATATCTTGGTCATTTTAGTGGTAAAATCAGCCTTGTGGTCCCTCCTCTGGTAGTACTCTTTTATGGTCATATTTCAGGTAATATTTTAGGTAATGGTTTCTACGGATGTGCGAGCTCTGGTTGTATATATCCGGAATATATTGTCAGGGTGGTATTTCAGCGGTGAACTCTCTGGATCCCGTCCCGGATCGATGTATGATCTGTGTTTGTGGGTCAGTTTTTTCAGTGTTGAGGTCCCAGCATGCCATGTGGTACCAAGTTACCTTTCAAAAAAATAATTTGTTTTCTCAAAAAAAATTTTTTTTTTAATTAGCCGGGGGGAGCAATCTTGTTACGGTTGGTTTCAACAAATTTTTTTTTTTAATCTACATTAATTATTTAAATCACTTTCTCAACATTTATTTAAAAGCACTCTTTTTTTCTGTTTCTAATAAAAATTTAAATAAATAAAAGTAATTGTAATAAATATAATAAAATCAGTTTTTATTTTTTCTTCTTTCTTTTTCTTTTTGCAAAGCAATTTCAACTTTCATAGTCTAACGTAGCTTCCTGTTTTTCAAATACGAAAAGCAGACAGCAAGGGAGGGATGTTTTGTCAGTAGACTGCACAGGTGGAAAATTTGGAGTCATCTAGTCTGACTTTGATATAAGAATGACCGACCGCCCTGTATAAGAATTACGTTATCTTATGAGTGTACTATACACGCAATTAGGCTTTGTAAGTTTACGTCAGGCTTCAATTGGCTCTGCTATCAGGCGGATAGCTGGCGCCCATGTAAACAGAGGCTAACAGGACCCCCTTCAGCACACGCCATGGGGGTGATGCATGGTTTCCTTCCCCCATGAAGCGGCCGGCAGAGTGGAGCGGCAAGCTGTAGTCTTCACGATGAGTCCATTTTTCCTTTTGTTTCCATTCCCGTACCCCTGGCAGAGTGGATCGGTCCCGTTTTTCAAGCAGCGCGGGAGAATGAATGTTTACGACACTTGTTGCTTGGCCAAGAGACCTGTCGTTTGACTCGTAAAAAAAAATTCGACTTATTACGGGGCTCGAAGATTGGCCTGTGGGCTGGATCGCGAAGTTGTTGAAGGCGGACAGGTTTCTGGAAGATTTTTTTTTTTTGAGAGTGGGGCATTGATGGCCCTACATTAACCATCCTAAGTCATGATGTTATGATGAAAAGAGGCTATAAGGGCATTTTCGAATTGCGGATCTATAACTGTTAACGAGAAATTAAGAAGAAGATATGTGTAGCCTATTTTTTTTGGCGTAGTGGCGCTCCAAGATTATGACTTCTTAACCATCAGAAGTGATCATAGATATTGAACTAAACCGGTCGTTAGAAGTCGTAGTGTTCTGAGTTACGGTGATGGCTATCTTCGAATAAAACACATGCTTCAGGAAGGTGAAATTACTGACTCCGACGGTGAAGTTCTGGACCGTAGAACGATTTTCCCCTCCGGACTAGATGATGGACCTAGTAGTTGATGGCAAGTGATGCAGTGAGATGAGAGGATTGATGAATGTTAGCTTGAAACCACGTCTGAATTTTTCCCCAGCCTGAATACTCCAGCTTAAGTGCTTCATCAGATTTTGAAAAAGGAGGAAATGCTCCTAAGTGCCCATTGACTAAAATTGAAGAACTCTCTACCTGTTGTAAGTACTATTTGCATAGTTTTTCTTTTTATTTATTTGTACCTCTTTTAAAAAAAAAAAAAATATATGTTTGCTATACCAGAGTTTAAAAGTGAAATGAATATCTTTGGATAATTTCAATAAGAATAAACATTATGAACAGAAATAGTCTGTAGGTTAATATATAATGGTTGTATGTTTGAACGACCATTAAATGGTAATATGATGGTAATTTTAAAAATATGATGTGTAATTTAAAAGTAAGCAGTGAGTGGTTTCAACTTAAAAGATCAGCTGTTATATTGTTTTATTAAGATTATTTTTGATAACTTAGTTGCTTCATTATTTTAAATGTTCAAATAAATTGTGTTTTTTTTTTTTGTTTATTATCAAAGATGGTATGTTTTTCTTTGTATAAATCTCTAAATAATTAATTTTTTATATTCACAGTAGACCTATAAGAATGGCCTAACCTTTCTGTGATTAATTAAAAAAAAAAAAAAAAGGGAGAGAAAATTCAACTTTATTAAATTAGGACTTTAAAATTTCTTAGGTTTAAATTCATAACTGACTGTTTTAATGAACATAAATTGAAGTTCACTCAATGTTATACAATCGTATTTTTGATCTTGATTTAAGGATGGATAGATTAATAAGTGAAACAGTAATATTAAATTTAATTTCATAAAATGTTAAATTAAGCTTTAACTCTCCTCTTTCAGAAACTGTTTTTCTAAAATATACACCAAAATTGTTTTATTTTAAAAATTAAAAAAAAAAAAAAAAAAAAAAAAAAAAAAAAAAAAAAAAATATCCAGTCATTATACACCACTATACGATTCTTGGTTAACCGATCGGATCTTGTTCAGAATCTCTATGGTTGTTCTAAAATTTTAGTACATCATCATATCCCTATTCTATTAACGGATTTAACTCTTTCCCCTTTTGGTCCTCATATTGGAGGAATTTCAGGTTGTCTGCATTTTTCCAAATTATATGATGATTACACTTTTGTTAATTTAATGTGTATGGAGATTTGAGCTTGATCGGGTTGGAGTGGAGTTGGGTGTTCTTTATGCAATCCAGTATGCTACTTGATTTAGAAATCTGTTGCCCCTTACTACATTTAATATTGTCTTAAAATGATGAGTTCAAAATTATCATTGTTGTATTAACCTATTCGGATTCTTAAGTTTTGATATTTTGATTAGTTTGATATAATTTGCTACCTTTTCCATGGCAACAGATTTCAGTGGAGCTAATCAGGGTATACTTATTTTTTTCTAAATATTTAATTGTCAAGTGAAGATTGAGTAATAAATGAGCTTTTTAAGTTTAAGTAAGTTGTGTTTTAGAAAGAACCCCAAAACCCACAACACCTGGTTGGAAGGAAGGTGGAGGGTAGTGAGTGTGTCAGGGATGGTCGTAGTTTTGGTGTCAGCAGACTGTAGAATTGTTTAGCTTGAGATCACTGTTTTCGGATTTCTGGTGTACGTGGAGTAGGACAGCTATATAGAAATAAAAAGCTGCTCACCGGGCCTCCGGGTCAAAACAACAACAACAACAACAACGACTCCTTTCTCGCTTTACATTTATTACTTTTTATTTGAATGTTAGTTCGTATACATAGATTAGATGTAGAATCAGTACTCCGAGTTCATTGATAACTCATTTATATTTTCGCTCGGTGAATTGTTGATTCAGATATTTTAATGTTTATTAGCGAATCATTCTAAACTTTAACAGTTTGATCATGAGAATTATAAATTTTTAAAACTGACATTAAAGAGTTAAAGACTTTTTTATAATAGTTATTTAAGTTGATCGAGATATGTATTTATTATTCTGTTAAAATGATGCATTTGTTTTTAATTCTAATGATATATTTATCTTTTTGTAATTTGTTTAAACGTGTAATGTTCCGTTCAAGCTTCATTTCAAATTAAACAATTATTTGAACTTTATTAGCTTATTTATTGATCGTAACTATATTTACGAAATGTCCTTATTAAAAAAATAAACATTTTTTTTGATATCAGCAAATAGTTGCTTTAATTAGAAAATAAAAAAAAGTATGTAATCCTCTAAAACTTTACATTTCTCTAAATGGCTCAATTTTTTTTAAATGCTTGGTTTAAAAAAATCCAAACACATTCAAAAATACTTTTATAATTTACGCATAAGAGTTTCAGAAATTCTAATTCAAATCCAAAATATTATAGAGAGTCATTAACAGAGTTGCATTTTGACACTTTTCTCCGGGAGGGATTTCTGTGGTTCCGGGGGGAGGGGGGGGGGGGGTTAGAATTGCACATTTTAATTATTAAAAGCCTAAAATCATAAATCTTATGGGGGAGGACATTTCAATGCTCCGGGGGAATGTACGCCCCGGGCCACACCCTGAATTTAACACTGTTCTCTAATAAGGACACCTTTACGAAATTCTTTAATTTTTTAAATAAATTAATAGCTGCAATTATATTTCAGTTTTTAATACATTTTAATACATTAGTGGTGTATCTAGAAATATCATATCGTGGGTGGGGTGGAGGAGACTGAGATTGTGTAAAACTTGCTAAGATGGAATTGCAAGGGACTGAGGAAAATTCCGTTTAAAACAGGGTTTTTATCATAGCAGGCATTAAACTGCATTTTTTCATCGGAACCATAAAAATGTAGGCAGGATTTTGTTATATGGAAACTTCTGTTTTAGTAAACTTCTGTTTTAGTATCTAACTTTATTATAAAATTCAACTGTAAATAATTTTTTAATAACTGCAAAGAATTATTTACAGTTGTCTGCTAAACATTTTTTCAAAGTAGAAAAAAAAAGAGGCATATACATCTTGTTAGGTGCAAGGCCCCAGTGCAAACCTTTTTAATAGCAGCGTATAAAAAATATTTTTACTCACATTGGACACCTGCCGCACCTGTTTGTGGTTGACCCTATCGTTGTATCACAGAATATGTAGAAATATATAAGCAATTTGTATATATGTGGTGAATTTGATTTGTTGATTAGAAAATATGTAAGGCCGTGTTATGAAAACAAATTAATCTGGTTCAATGGACTTTACCCACGAGTGGCAACAGCCACGCCTCTGCGGGTATATGCACGATTAATAATATAACACGATTGATAATATAGCATTATCTTTTAAAATAATCACTTACACAGTGGCGCAGCGAAGGGGGAGGGTTATTTCGGTGTTAAAACACCTCTCAGAGCTAAAAAAATAGTATAAATACTGTCATTTATGTGAATCATTGGTTAATCAAATTAAGCCACTTTTATGAATCAATGAAAACCAAAATCAGTATTAGTATGTTTTCTTAATCGGAATCCACCGCTTCATTGAATAAAATTTTATTCAACAAACGTAATTCGTTAAACTGCGGTTAATGTATTTAAAAATAGAGAAACGCATAATGGAAATTGGTCACTTGTTGATCCTTTCTTGTCACACTGCCGTATCAGTTAATTGCATTTAGTCAGTTAATTGCATTTCTTTGTTCCTTTTTCCGAAATGAAATTGGACCATCGAAAAACGGGAAAACGCACTTTTAGTGTTTGAAACTGCTGAAAGTTCATAAAAAGCAAAGTATCATAGACTACAAAACTGGAATTTTTACCGTTTTACTTTTTAAAGCAGGGAGAAATATTTTCTAAATGTAATAAACATGTGAAAATGGAACCTGCCTATAACAGAATCCTGTCTTCAACCGGGAAATTTCATTCTTCCTGTGGAAAGAAAGCATATAATTATACTTTTTAAGACGGAAACTTGTTTAAAATGGAATTTTCTGGTACCTAACGATTCTGTTTTTACAGGCTTTACTGTATAACTAAATAAATTTATAATCTGTTATTACAATTAGGTCTCGAGAAATTTTTCTTTCGTTAACTCGGGTCGCCGGGGTCCGGGGTTTCTTTTTTTACGGCCTACGGCTTTATGGCTACAACGGCTGGGCCTTTTCAGGCTCGGCGGGAGTCTAGTGAAAGAAAATTGGCCCCATTCTGACTCAAAGAATCTTTTTTTGTAAATACTACTTATATTAAACATTTGTTTAAGGCTGTCCAAGGGAGCTACTTGATAACACATTTTTGAATTCCTTTTTGTTCGAAAACGCATGAAACGGGCAGGTGTTCTTTATTAAGGAACCATGTAATGGAATTACAGCGCGGGAAAAGAGAAACGCCTGTCGTCTCGTGACAACAATCGCTTATAACTCGATAAGTATTTTTTTTTCATTAAAGAATGGAAAACACCAATCGATTCCAAATCGCTTCAATAGTCAGGACTGTCATCTTTATTCCTTTACGTTTAAACATGAGTCAGAAAATTTCGCGTTGTTGAGCAGGTAATTTAATAACCGCCTTAACTAAATCTTTAATAAATTAAGCAGAAATATTTTTCAAAATATCCTTTTTTTTTCTGTTTCAAAATATACTTTTTTAATACTTTTATTTTAGTCTTAAGATTAGGATTTTCTTTAACAATATATTTTTTTCAATGATTGTTCATATAATTGTCTCTAAGTGATCATTAGTATCGCTATTCCGTATTCCATAAATTGTGGACATATAATCTGCTGTACCTTAAAATTTTTACATGAAAATGTAAGCAATATTCTTTTAAAAGAACTTTAATGTTGGTTAAGAACAGGGATGAGATTTCTCCGCTTTTTTGCATACCAGTATAATCTTACAGATAATGTTTCTTTATTTAATCGGCACATTCTACGATTTAACAGAGCAACGTTTTCTCTAAGATTATACTGGTAAGCAAAAAAGCGGAGAAATCTCATCCCTGGTTAAGAGCTATTGGCATGTTTTTGAGAAATTGGGTCTGGCTGGATTCATAAGCTACGCAAAAAATAAACGGTCCGTACCGGCACCGGGTCAATATTTTAGATTTTATAACAGGCCGAGGACGGCCAATTACCAAAAGCTTTCGTAAGGTTTCGGCTTGAATTTTTAGCTTTTATTACTGGCTGGGCCAGATCCGGCCCGAGCATACTAATTTCGTTCCGTACAGACTTCTTCCTCTGCCAACCAGAAAAATTTAGTGTTTTTTTCTGGAAAGAAAAATAAAACAGCAACATGGCGTAATCAAAACATTAGAAGTGCCACACAAAAATATTATTGTACAGTCATAAAATAGCACAATGTGTGTGTCATTAAATGTGCAGTCATATAATTATAATCACAAATATTTTATTAGAATTATTTTAGATTAGCAAAAATAAAATATTTGTGACATACAGATTGCTTCAAAAAGGTTTCGAAGCAAACTGTAAGAGGTGGCAGAGCACACTTACGACTAACATGTATTGCATAGAAAACCAGGGTTGCAGTCCATTTATTCAAATAAAAAATAAAGTTTATCTGCTTCAAGCAAAACTCTCGATATTTATGCAGACATTTAACAATAATGGTGATAGTTTAATGAAATATTCAACAGTCTTACCTCTCTTTATGCGAAATATGAAATCACGAAAAATGCTGGAAATGCATCGTAATTCGGCCAGTGACATCGTATAGAATTTCAACTACATTTATTTCGAAATATGGACCGCCTAGTTCAACGCTGTTTATATGCGAATGATAATAATTTCCACCAATTCTTGAAATATTGTTACATTTGACATAAAGCAAGATAAGTCTATTGAAAATTTCGCTAAAATAGCTCCATTGTTGTTAGTCTTGATCAAGAATTTGTTTGGCTTGAAGTGAAACATTTCCTGTTTTTGATTGAACAAATGGATTGCCACCCTGGTTTCTTACACAATTTTTTTTCGTGTGTGTGTATAATCTTCCACCCTTTATAGCTTGTCTCATTTTTTTAAAAACAATTTGAGTAAATGTGGCTAAAATAAGTGCAACTTAATTACATAGTTTTATGTTATTTTCCTACCCAATTTTTTTTTCGTGTGTGTGTATTCTTCCCCCATTTAAAGCTTGTCTTTTCTTTTTTGAAACAATGTGATTAAATGTGACTAAATTAAGTGTAACTAAATTAAATAGTTTTATGTTATTTTCTTGTTGAATTTTACGTAATGTAACTTTAAGATTGTAAACGTTATGATGAAATGAATCATGTCTAACATACTTGCTGATTGTTATATACGGAAAAAAGTAGTATTATGATCTAATTTATAAAAATATTGAATCGATTAACCAGTGATTCTAATAAGCGGCGACTACTGGACTAGCTAACTCAAACAAAACTGGACTAGCTAAAACTCAACCCCCTATAGAGCCGAATTCTGGCTGCGCCACTGACTTACACTTGCCATTGAGGTAGATGATGAAAAAATAAAGCAGGGAAAATAATAGCGATTTACGCTTGAAACGCATAGAAAAAATTCAAACCGTGAAAACCATGACAAATTTATAATGTATATTGTCAATAGTTTTAAATTTACAATATAAATTCGAGATGAGCCAGACGAATTGAAATCCGAACCTGATACCGAAAGTACGCAGCAGAAAATTTTAAAATTTTCAATTACATTTAAATTTTTTTAATAACATTTAAAAATTGTTTCAAGATAATTTTTCTTATTTGAAAAAAACTTTTCTTTCATAGAAATAAGTATTAACCCTAAATAGTTACTTTTTCATGACAACGTTTCGTGATTTTCATGTCTCTGACAATTTAATTTAAACAGGAAGTTTGTTATTTATACCCAACCACTGGCAAATATCTAGAAAAGGTTCAGGCTCACGGCTCATACTGAGTACGTCTAATCTTTAATGTACATATAATTAAGGATATAGATATAACTAATGAATTCAAAATGACTAAAACAAATTAAATTATCTAAATTAACAGGATTTTTTATGACAATTTGTGGAAATATACTTAATAAATTTTTAATATCTGTATGTATTAAATATCTTCAGCGCTCATTAGTTCTGAATCACGGTCAATAAAGTCATTTAGAGAAATAATAAAGTTCTGTTTTTCATATAGTACTTCATCTACAAGTCCATCAATTTCCCACATCTCTTACCCCTTATTTGTTATTTCTTTAATACAATTTCCCCAATTTTCAACTGATACTTCCTTGGATTACCAGATTCTTCACATCGTTAAGTTTAAAGCTTTTATTTTCGCGAGCGATATATCTTTTAATTTGGCTCCAAATCATCTCAATTGGGTTTAGCTCGCAATGATAAGGGGGCAATCTTAAAATTGTATGCCCATAATTTTCCGCTAGTGCTTCCACTCTATATTTATTGTAAAAATATTTCACTTCGGATACTTTTTGTAAAAGTTCGATTTTTATGATATCTTTGCTCCAATCAACTTTTTTCTCGGATAACCATTCTTGACTAGAGCATTTTTTCCAAGATTTTGTTAGAATTTTTTCATTTTCACAGAATGGTAGGGAGCATTGTCCATTACAATTACACTATTTAGCTTTAATTTGGGAAGGAGATTTTCAAAACCTTTTTTTAATAATTGCCATCCATTTCTTCATCACCACATTTTTTTTCCCGACAAAAATTTCTGCTCCATCAGAAACGAAATCTTCGTCGCTTCCAATATGAGTAATAATGAATCTTCTTCCTTTGCCTTCTGCTGCCGTCAAACCTACTGTTAAATTCGAAGAGGAAGCTTCATAGCTGCTTTTAATTGTTGTGTCTTGCCATACTCGACTCTGAGTATGCCTTTCATTCACTCATGTTTCATCAAGATAATAAATTGCCTGACCTTCTTTCTTATGTTCTGTCATTTTTCTCAAATAATTTCATCGCCACAAAATAATATGTTGCCTTTCAAGAAGAGAAGCCTCTCTTTTCCGTGTTTGAAAAGGAAATCCCAAGTCTTTTAGCATTCTGTACAACGTGGTCCAGCTAACACCTTTCTAAATAATTTCTTCATCGTCGTTTACAACTTTTAAAACTTTATCCTATGTTGATATTTCATTTCTACGGAAAAAGCCATGGACTTTTCGACGAATGCAAGATAATGTGAATTCGTCATATTTTCCCAGTCTTCTGCGTTTACCTACTGCGCCAGGTCGTTCCTTTCCGGATATGTTTAAAGGGCTAGATGCCCTTTTTTTAAGGTGCGTTAGTAATTATATGAATACGCAGCACCTATAGTCGTCGTCTGGTCCGTCCGTCTGTCCGCATATGCAGCACAAAAACTACCCAACCGAATGGTTTAAAATTTAATATATATGATCGTTGCAGAATTTTGTCGAGGCATTTCAAATCTTACGGAAATTGAATCAAAACTTAAAAAGATATTAATAAAAGTTTTCTTCATTCTATTAAATCCTATCATACGTAATTAATTCAATGATATCCCATGATAGGTAATGATTCTAGGTTGCCATGGTGATTACGTCAGATTAAAAGATCGGATTAAAAGGGGACAAGGTATTAACAATTTAGGGAACAATACCTTCAAGGGGCCCGGATCTTCTCTAATTTTTTTTTTTTTTTTTTTTTTTTTTTTTTTTGTTCATATAGTACCTGGAAGTTCTAAGTTGTTAGAAAAAAAAAGCTAGTGAATCGGACGATTTTTAGGGGAACTATAGTAAGGGGCCCAAAAAGGGGCCAGCTGATAGTTTTGAGCAGGGCCCTAAGATGGACGCTCCTAACTGGAATGGGGGAAAAGTTAAATTGAGAAAAGGCCCCAAAAAAGAAAATCGGATTAATAGAGGATAAGGTATTAACAATTTAGGGAACAAAAACTTCAAAGGACCCAGGGGGCCCGGATCTTCACCAATTTTTTTTTTTGTCGTTCATGTAGTAGCTGGAAGTTCTAAGTTGTTAGAAAAAAAAGTTAGTGAATCGGACGATTTTTAGAGGAACTATAGTAGGGGGCCCAAAAAGGGGCCAGCTGATAGTTTTGAGCAGGGCCCTAAGATGAACGCTCCTAACTGGAATGGGGGAAAGAAATGGGGGAAAAGTTAAATGGAGAAAAGGTCCCAAAAACGAAAATCTGATTAAAAGGGGACAAGGTATTAACAATTTAGGGAAAAAAACTTCAAGGGGCCCAGGGGGCCCGGATCTTCACCGATTTTTTTTTTTGTCGTTCATGTAGTAGCTGGAAGTTCTAAGTTGTTAGAAAAAAAAGTTAGTGAATCGGGCGATTTTTAGGGAAACTATAGTAGGGGGCCCAAAAAGGGGCCAGCCGATAGTTTTGAGCAGGGGCCTAAGATGAAGAGTCCCAATTAGAAAGTAGCAATGGGGGAATAACTAAATGGAGAAAAGACCCCAAAAACTAAGAAAATCGGATTAAAAGCGGGCAAGTTATTAACAGTTTAGGAAACAAAAACTTCAATGGGCCCCGTACCAGGCCCTAGGGGGCCAGGGTCATAACTAGAACGTAGAAATGGGGGTGAAAGCTAAACGAAAAAAAGGTTCCAAAAACGATGAGGATCGGATAAAAATTGGGCAAATTATTAGGGTAAAAATCTTAAAGGGCCCCAGGGGGCCGGGGTCTCAAAAAATTAAAAATCCGAGCCTCAGGTGCATCAGGACCTACCTTGGGCTATCCGCTGCAATTTAAAAAGGCAAAATTATATGAATAATTAATTAAAAAAATATGAATAATAAGCACATAACACAGCTAACTATACAGTAGGCATGCGTATGTTTTGCCTACCGTTCGTTCTTTACGGCTTCGTGATGTCACATGCACATTCTCTATGACAGCGATCACTTCCAGGTCTTTATCTTTGTGGATCTCCCCCCTCCTCTGCAGCCTGAAACCACTCTTTACAAGTGGTCCTTGATTTGCCGAGAGATCAATACCAATACCAATCTGCAGAGTCTTTCTGACATTGGTTACGACTTATTTTATGAGTTGGTTCGTCGTGCAATTAATAAATATTGCTTTTCTCGGAATATTCCCTCTAAAGGCCTTCCGGTTTGGTGGACTTAGAAACATTATTGAAAAAGATTAACAAATCACTAGATATTGGGACAGCTTTTCTTACTCGCCATGTAGTAATTAAAAAAAAATATTTTCTGAAGAAAGTTCGCCAGTTGGTTTCCAATGATTACTGGTTTAAATTTAAATGGGCAACGGCTGAGCTTCGACAGGTTGTCCGTGATTCCAAGCAGCGTTACCCGGACTTGGATTGTTGCAATGCAAAAGACCCTCGCATCCTGTACAAAGTTTTTCGCAAATTCAAGAACCGCTCGAGCTCTCCTTCTGACTTCCACTTTTGTCTGATGAATGCAGATACCCTCAGCTCGGACGCGGCCGTTCAATCAGAAAATTTCGCAGATAATTTCAGTGAGAAAGCTGCCCACGAACCAATACCTTTCGCCTATGGAGTTGAGGATAGTGCAAAGCTTAATATCCCTTTTACGTGGACAGAGCTGTAACATAAGCCATCCGTTGTACGAAAACAGCCACTCTGGGCGAAGATAAAACTAATGTTACCTTATTCAAGGGCCTGAAGGAGCACTCCATTGAATGTTTGCTTCAGATTTACAATTCCATTTGGACGTATATTCAATGCCCTGGAGCAAGAAAACTTTGTACCCAACTTCATCTCTCGGAAAAGTTCTGAGAAAGTTTGTTTTACAGTTTTAAAAACATTTATGAACTTATTTTAGTTTAAAACTTTAACTAATAACAATTTGTTTGAAATTTAAGGTGTTTTAACAACATTAAGATATTCCATTTCATTAAATACAAATATAACAATAAAATAAATTATTGTAATATTTAATTTTAATTTTAATTAATAATAAATTATATATAATATTATAATTCTTTAAGATTCCGTTCTTAAAAAACGGAGTACCTATTAACATTTAATACATACTTTATCATACACTGCTCAAAACAATTAAAGGATATTTGAAGTTTTATATAAAATAAAGATATAAACGAAATTTTTTTTGCCGAAAATAGAAGAAGAGAATCACAAATGCAAATTTTTCTGGTTTTCAAACTGTGGAGTATGCAAATTTTGAGTTCGACGTCAAAAACGTCGCTTCAGCGGCAGCGAATGAAATTTGACTTTCAACTGGATAAAAGAGAATGAAGACAAGGATGATCGGCATTCAGTGATTGCTTTGTTTCGATGAGTACGATGTCTCAGCGAAGTCATTTGACAGATTCAGAAGCTTGGAGAATTGTTGGTAGGTTAGAAGGGGGCCAAACTCAAGCCGAAGTAGCGCAAGCCATTGGAGTGTCACAAAGTGTCATTTCCAGGATCTGGAACCGTTTTTTGGAGAGTGGATGTGCAGGCCGAAGACCAGGGCAAGGTCGTAGACGGGCAACAACGCCCAATGAAGATCGGTATTTAGCGTTAACAGCTCGGAGACACCGAAACATGAACGCTACTCTTCTCCAACAACACCTTCGCTCGGCTACAGGCACCACGATTTCAACTCAGACTGTCCGAAACCGGCTCCATGCTGTAGGTCTGTATGCTCGCCGACCGATGGTATGTGTTAGATTAACATCAAGGCATCGTCGCGACCGCAGGGAGTGGGCAACCGAGCATGTCAACTGGAGGAGAAATGAATGGAGCAATATTCTGTTTTCTGACGAGTCCCGTTTTTCTGTGCATCCGGATAATAGGCGTATTTTCATCTGGAGGGACCGTGGCAGTAGGAATAATCCTGCGTATTGACGGGCGCACTGACCACTACATCATTCGAGATGGAGCTCTGACTGGTCGCCGATATAGGGATGAGATCCTCAGACCTATTGTAGTCCCTTACGCTGCAGCAATCGGAGATAACTTCATTTTAATGGACGATAACTGCAGGCCACATCGTGCAAACCTGGTGGAGGATTTCCTTTTCGAGGAAGGAATCGTTCGAATGGAATGGCCAGCGTGTTCTCCAGACATGAATCCAATCGAGGACGTTTGGGACGCTCTAGGAAGACGAGTTTCTGGCCGCCAACAACCCCCACAAACTCTCCAAGAACTGGAAAGAGCTCTTCTGGAAGAGTGGGGCAGAATACCCCAGCTCGTCATTAATAGCCTCATTGAGTCCATGCCTCAAAGGTGTTCAACGTTGCTGGCCGCCCGTGGAAACCATACCCCCTACTGAAAATGATTTTCTTTGAAGAAAACACCTTTTCTTATTCTTTTTTTCTCATATGCACAAATTGTGTTTTTTTCCTTTTGTACACAAATGCGCAATAAAATGCATTTTTTTTTGCCAAACATGTGTAATTTATTCTCATATAACCTACTATGTCTGTCGACCATGTATCAATCAGCTAAAAAGTTTCCCAGATACAAAATCCACCTAAAACTGCAATATCCTTTAATGGTTTTAAGCAGTGTATTTACTACATTGACAAAATATATGCACGTTCAGTTTTCACATTAAAAAAAAAAAGCTTCAAAATTTTCGTTTTGTCAAGTTTTTGTTTGGAAATTCATCAGTAACACTCTCCAGATCAAGATAATCAGACTGTTTTTATTGTAGATATAGTAGCCGATTTATATAGTGATCAGGGTTGGGTTTCTTCCCGAAGAAACTAGCTTCTTCCAGGACAGTGGAAGAAACTGAAAAAAACCCGGAAAAAACTGGAAGAAATGGGAAAAAATGGAAGAAACCAACAGAAAACAAAACAGATGCTCAAAATTAAAGTATATTAACTATGTAAAAGAATTAAATTCAAAACCTGATTATATGAAATTTAAATTGGAAACTTTAATTAATATTAAAAACATCATTTATGGAAAAATAAGTTATTTTTTAATAAACTTCAGGTCAGCAGGTATTTACAGCTTATGTTTTTTACAACTTTAGATGAAGGGGGGGGGGGGTATTTTTTCATTGTTTATATATCATTTCTGTAAAAACTACCTACCAATTCTTTATTTATCATATAAAAATGCAATATTTCAAAAACTATTTTGCAACACTTAAAATAAACAAATTTGTAATTATGTATACTAGCATACATATCACAATGCTGATTTTAAAAGATAAATGTTCTAAAAATAAACTCTATGGGTATTCCAAAATTCTTTTAAACTCTCCAAGTTCTGCAGGATTTGAAAGAATGTTTTCATCGTTTGCATTCATCCATTCTAAGTTGAGAAACTGATTGCAGCATCCTACTGCTAAAATACTTCTGTTTTGTTATACCATGTTACATTGTAGTAAGGAAAATAGAGATTTTAATGAAATCTTTCAGTACAGTAATTATTGTATATTAGTTCCCTTAATAAAATGAATGTAAATTTAAAGCACTGTCGCCCCACCAGTGGCTGAGAGGTTGTGCTCTCGAAGCTGGTAGACGGGAGGTGCTGGGTTCGATCCCAATCGCGCCCGTCGGCCTAATCGCTCGGAGTTTTCGTGGTTTTCTTTCGAGCCGTGGATTTTCTCCATGCGTAAATACGGATTAGGTTCCCTTAGAAAGACCCCCACGAAGGGCACTCCCCCTGGGCCTATATCCCTAGTGTCGATAATTGGCCGTCAATAATCAACCCAATTAAAGCACTGTCTTTTATTTAAAGGAGTTTCATTCTACAGTAGGTAAATGATTCACATACTATTTACTACTGGTTACAGAAGTTTAAATAATAATAAAAAAACATGTGCCTGTTTTGAATTGAATTACTTTTAATTGGTTTTCTGTATTTTGGATAAATTTATTTGGTACATTTCTGTTATACCAACACCATTGTCGTTGCTAAGTGTAATAATTGGCGTAAAATGAAATTCGTGTATAATTTATTAAAAAAAAAAAACATTGTTGGCACAAAATTGAGCAATTAAAATATAACATTTGAAAATTACAGATTTCACGAACTATTTTATTAAATCAATACAAATCTAGACTTAAAATAAAAGAACAAATAAATATTATACGATAAAATAATAAAATAAAACTCAATTTAAACTACAGGCATGGAATTATAATTGTCTCTTAGCACTGCTGTAAACATTTCACTTTTTGAATAAAGACACTCATGGTTTTTTTTTTTTTTTTAAATAAAATTTTTTGGCTAAGATGCTTTACACTCACACAGAAAAAAAAATTAATCGGTTAAAAAAAAGGAAAAAAGTTGCCAAATTTAGGGGATTTTTTCCTTTAATGGCAACCTAGCCATTGTATTAAGTTATTCATTTGGCGCAGTCTTCAAAATCGCGCCAACCAAAAAGTCGCCAAACTTTTGTTTACATGTTTGCGTGAGTGTAAAGCATCAGTTCCCATTTTTTTTTATGTATCCAAAGTCCTGAAACAATTTTATTGCAGCTTCCTCATCATCTAGTAACTGCCAAATGGTAAAATCCATATCAGTTTCAACAATAAATATAAGTTACAACTTAATATTAAATATTTTCTATCTGAAAAATAGCAAATTAAGATGTTTTGCAAGGTATTGATTAAGTAATAACAATAATAAATAAAAAGATTCATGTTCAATAATATTATAACTTGAAAACTTATGTTTATTTAAGACTTAGAAGAAAATGATAGATACGGCAGATGGCGCGCAGATGACTTTACAAAATATAAATTACACAGTTAAAAATAAGCTGGGGCGGTTACAGGTAAGCTAATAGAAACGATTACGATTATACACAATTATACTTACATACATAACATCTCCCTTTTTTTAAATACATAAAATGACAATATAAATAGGGATTAAACTTGATTAAAAATATGCACTTAAAAAAAAACAATTAGAAAAAAATAAAAAAAGTTATAGGTATGTCCACATCAGTCAGTAAAACGTTTTGGTGGTCTAACCACACGACCAAGACGTGTGACACGGGTATCACTAGTCTGGGATGATGGATGCAATGGCATAGATGTGTCAGTAGAATGATAAGTCTGAAATACACCTGGTTGAGTCGGTGGCACTGGATCAACTGAACTCGAAAATAAATCTTCAGCTGATGGTCTTGGTATAGATGTTTGTGAAGTTTTAAAGGGCTTTATGTGGAAGCGATTTCTACGGTATTGTCTACCATTCTCTGACACAATAGTATAAGACCTTGGTTGAGGTCCGACTATAGCTATCTTTCCTTTCTGCCATTTGTTTTGATTCCAAAATAGGATCTCTTGTCCCTGATGCAATGGCTTAAGTGGACGAGAATGTAAATCGTATTTATGTTGATGTTGCTGTCTGCGCTCTAAATTTTCTTTAATTGTTCTGCAGTCATACTGAGGTACAATACTTTTAGGGAGAGTGGGAACTAAAGTTCGAATACGTCGACCCATCAAGATTTCAGCTGGAGAAGGCAAACCATCCATTTGGAGCATTCCTATATTCCATCAGAACAAGGTGTACATCCCTGTGATCTTGTGCTGCTTTGGTCAGGCTAGATTTGATGGTTTGTACACATCTCTCGACCTGCCCA
Organism: Maratus michaelseni; assembly: GCA_963931845.1. Taxonomy (NCBI): domain Eukaryota; kingdom Metazoa; phylum Arthropoda; class Arachnida; order Araneae; family Salticidae; genus Maratus; species Maratus michaelseni. The sequence continues at coordinate 259,569,919 of OZ007599.1, forward strand.
TTCGAACGAGGGAAACCAGGACTTGAGGGATTAAAAAAAATGTCCCAACTCTTACAGAAATTGGAAAATTCTTTGGAATCAAGAGGTGGACCGTTATCAGCGACAATTTCTTCAGGGATTCCAAAGCGTGCAAAACAAGTTTTTAATGCATTTATGACTACAGGTGCTGTTGTATGATGCAAATGTTGCAATTCGATGTACTTTAAAAAATAATCAATTATTAGAAGGTATGTTACAGAATTCAAATGAAAAAAATCGATAGCAACTTTCTGCCACGGTCGATCAGGTAGTTTCCTATCAAGGAGAGGCTCTTTGATGTTCTGCCTTTGATTTTGTAAACAGATAGTGCAATTTGATATCAGTTGTTCAATCTCAGTAGTTAACCCTGGCCAGAAGAGAGACTGTCTGGCAAGATTTTTGCATGTGACTATGCCTCTATGACCTACATGCAGACGCTGTAAAATATCTTTGCGACAGGACTTGGGAATTACTAATCTCTGTCCACGACAAATGAAACCATCTTCAATATGCAATTCCGACTGACAGTTCCAATATGACTTGGCTAAAACATTAACATCATGTTTTCTCTGTGGCCAGCCATTCAAAATGTAATGTTTGACAGATTGTAATTCTAAGTCGTCTAGTGTAGCTGTTTTAATTTCATCCAGCTTAGATTGTGAAGCATTGACAATTACCGAGACCATTAGATGTACATTATCAATGTCAGTAGTAACAACAGGATTAATAGGCAGAGGAGCTCTAGATAATGCATCAGCTACACATAGCTGTTTGCCTGGAACATGGGTAAGAGTGAAGCTGTATCTTTGTAAGCGAAGCAGTAATCTCTGGAGTCTGGGTGATATTCCATCAAAGGGCTTTTGCACTAAACCTAACAAGGGTTTATGATCAGTTTCAATAACAATATGTTGTCCATAGACATAATAATGGAAATGCTCACAAGCATGGACCACAGCCAGGAGTTCCTTTTCAATTTGGGAATACCTGGACTGAGCATCGGTTAATGTTGCAGATGTATAGGCTACAGGCTTGCTTTCCTGCAGCAGTACATCACCGAGTCCAAAGGAGCTAGCATCGACAGAGAGCACAATTGATTTATGCTTATCAAAAAATTGCAGGATAGGTGCCGACTGAAACAGCTGTTTAATTTTGAAGAATGCTGACTCATGATGAGAGTCCCAAACCCAACATGTATCCTTCTTTAAGAGGTCTCTTAAGCTGGCAGTTTCTTGGGAAAATTGATTCACACATTTCATTAGGTATGTTGCCATGCCTAGAAATCTCATGAGATCTTGTTTATTAGCAGGTGTGGGAAAATCTACAATTGCTTGGACCTTCTTGGGATCTGGTGAAAGCCCATCTGATGACACAATATGGCCCAAATATTTTAGTTGAGGAACAGCAATTTGGATTTTGTCTCGGTTAAATTTTAACCCATTATTTCTTGCAACATCAAGCACTGTTTTTAATTTTTGGCAATGTTCATCAATAGTTTCACTACTATAATGTCATCAAAATATGGATGAATATCACAATAACTTTCAAATAAATTATCCATGGCCATTTGGAACACTTCTGGTGCGCAGCTTAAGCCGAATGGCATGACAAGGAAGCGGTACCTTCCAAATGGAGTTATAAATGTGCATAAGTCTGCACTTTCATCATCTAGTTGTATGTGATAGAATGCATTTTTTGCATCCATCAGTGAGAACAATTTTGAGCCATTCAATTTGGCTAATAGCTGCTCTTGCGATGGGATTTGATAATGCTGCCTTTTGATATATTTATTTAGATGCCGGGGATCAAGGCAAATTCGGATGGAGTCATTCTTCTTAGGGACAATGACTATTGGGTTCACCCAGTCAGTTGGCTTAGTTACCCTCTCTACAATTCCATCTTTCTCCATTCGCAAGAGTTCATTCTTCACTTTGCTCTCTAGAGCCAAAAGAACTTTTCGACAGGAAGCTACTAGTGGTGTAGCTCCTTCATTCAGAAGAATTTTATGTTTGCCAGGAAGGCGACCAACTCCCTCAAACACATCACTATATTCATCAAGAATTTGGATTAATTTAGATGAATTATCATGCACACTGTTGACAGAGAGCTCTATACTTTCATCAGGTTGCTTAACTCTCTGAACTAGGTTTAAATTGATGCAAGATGTAGCACTTAGAGCTGGTTGAACATCTAAATTTACTATAATAAATTTTAAAAGCTGCGATTGGTTATTGACAACACAGTTAAGAGAACATTTACCAACAACTGGCAAAACATCACCAGTGTATGTACAAACAGTTAAGGATGTTGATCCAGGTGTTGGGCGATTAGAAATCTTTTCAAATATTGTAAGAGGCAAAACATTTACCTGGGCACCAGTATCCAGTTTGAAGGTAACAGGATAGTCATTCAGAAAGACTTTTTGCAGCCAATCACTGCTGCTAGCTGTTGAAAGTGCACCTATGTAAACAATTTCGGGATCACCAACGTCAATTGTTGATATTTGACGATGTTGTGATGTGTGCTTCTGCCTAGGTTGTCGACAGACACTTGAGAAATGGTTGAGCATGTGACAGTTATTGCAAGATTTACCATAAGCTGGACAATGTCGAGGTTGGTGGTGTGATCCACAGCGTGAACAAGGTCTTTTATTCTGTTGATTTTTATTGATTTTCTGGCTATGATGCTGCTTAGAGTGATTATTATGAAACTTATTTACCTTGTTTTTATTGACGGCATCAACTTGAGCAGGAACAGATGTTGAAGTCTATGACATTGCAAGAGAATGCACTCTGGAAAGTTCTGCTGATTTGCACAGTTCTAGAGTTTTCTTTAGCGTGAGCTCAGGTTCACGAAGTAAGCGTTCGCGTAGCACATCGTCACGAAGACCTTGGATAATCCGATCCTTAACATTACGGTCGTATGCAGCGCCGAACTCGCACTGATCAGCCTGTAGTTTTATTTCAGTAATAAATGAATCGAAATTCTGGCCATCTTTTTGTACAAGTTTGTTGAAAACAAATGTTGCTAGCGTCACGTTGCGGTAAGGCTTATAATGTTCGTCGAACTTATCCAACACATCTTTCACTGTTCTTGATGTTCCTCCTGAGACAGGCGGAAATGTAAAAGTCAAATAATCTTTGTATGATGATTTACCAATTACACTGAGCAACAAAGCTATTCTTGTTTCGTGATCTCTTTATTATACTTCACCGCTGTTTCAAAAAGTTCGTAGCTGCGTCGCCAATCCTACCATGCCTCTGCTGGGTTGTCGCCGGGAGTAAACGGTTCGATGCGTAGAAAATTATGCGCCATTGCTGTAATTCGATAGATGATAAGCGATGGTGAAGTGTAAAAAGAGCTGTTTTAGGCGTGCCGATTTAGTCTGACACCATATTATAACTTGAAAACTTATGTTTATTTAAGACTTAGAAGAAAATAATAGATACGGCACATGGCGCGTAGATGACTTTACAAAAAAATAAATTACACAGTTAAAAATAAGCTGGGGCGGTTACAGGTAAGCTAATAGAAACGATTACGATTATACACAATTATACTTACATACATAACAAATAAATAGCAAATCACAATGTTTGGCATGGTTTCCAATAAAAATCCTTTGCATTTTTAGGGTTGAAATAAATGCACATTAACATACATTTTGGCATGGTGTTAGTATAACAGAAAAATATCATTTATTTTATTCAGGTATGCAATGATTAAAAAGCCTTAAACAACTGTGTAATCTTGGCTAAAAGACTGATGTAATTATCAATTTATTATATTTTATTAAATTTTTATAGGTCTAATTAAATTTATGTAATCATATATTCTAATACGAGCAAATCTTGTGGGTGGTTTTATATATATATATATATGCAAAAATTATCTTAAAAATGGCTCTAACGATTTTGACGAAATATGGTATCCTACCGTTTTGGGGCACCAGAAAACCATTGGGCTAGGTCACATGCTCGAGAAAATTCGATTAGTGGGTCATTTTGGGTCATGGTCTAGCTAATTGTATCTAAAAAACAGTTCAAACGATTTTAACGAAATTTTGTATCCGACCATTTTCGGGCATGAGAAGTCAATTGGGCTGGGTCACATGTTCGAGAACTTTCGATTAGTGGGTCATTTTTGGGTCAACGCGTGTCAAATTAATTTTATCTAAAAAACGGCTCTAACGATTTTGATTAAATTTTGTGTCCTACGAGTTTCGAGCACGATAAAAGCATTGGGCTAGGTCGCATGTCCGAGAAAATTCGATTAGTGGGTCATTTCTGGGTCATTGTGGGTCAAGATCTAAAAAGCGGCTCAATTTACACTAAATTTTGCATTCAATGGTTTCCGGGAACGAGAAGACTGTTGGGCTAGGTCACATGTTCGAGAAAATTCAATTAGTGGGTCATTTTGGGTCATTTTGGGTCATGGTCAAGCTAATTGTATCTGAAAAACGGTCCAAACGATTTTGACGAAATTTTGTATCCGACTATTTTCGGGCACGAGAAGACTATTGGGCTGGGTCACATGTTCGAGAACTTTCGATTAGGGGGTCATTTTTGGGTCAAAGCGGGTCAAATTAATTTTATCTAAAAAACGGCTCTAACGATTTTGATTAAATTTTGTATTTTACGAGTTTCGGGAAGGCGAAAATCATTAGACTAGGTCACATGTTCGAGAAAATTCGATTAGTGGGTCATTTCTGGGTCAATATCTAAAAAGCGGCTCAATTTACACTAAATTTTGCATCCTATGGTTTTCCGGCACGAGAAGACTGTTGGGCTAAGTCACATGTTCGAGAAAATTCAATTAGTGGGTCATTTTGGTCATGGGTCATGATATTTGAACTCAAATTTAATTTTGACCGAGCATAGCTCGGTCTTCCCTGCTCGTGTTATCTATTAGAAAAATGCATTTATTTTTATTGCATCTAACAAAATTGCAACTTATATGATAAATTCCTAAAGAAAAACAGTTTCTTCCATTTCTTCCACTTGGAAGAAACCTATTTCTTCCAGCCGGTTTTTTCCGCGGTTTTTTCCACTTCGGAAGAAACTTGCCAACCCTGATAGTGATAGTTTAATTTATAATATTTTTTCTAAGTGTGTTTTACAAAAGATCTAGCAAATAAAAAATATATATAAATAAATAAATAAATAAAATAAATAAATAAAATAAATAAATAAAATAAAATAAATAAAACAGAATAAATATTTTTACACATCTTTATTTTGATTTTTATAACTATTGCGCCCTTATGATTAGTACGCCTGGAGCAGTTTGCTCCAATTTCTCTACGGTAGCTACGCCCCTGCATTTGGATCTCGGGTGACTTCCCTTTAGTCTGGACTTCCGCTGTCATTTTGCCGATTCTCAAGCCTGGAAAACCAAAAACAGCGATAGAAACTTACAACCCCATACCATACCCCTAACCTCCACTACATGCAAAATATGTGAAAGGATGATTGCCAATAGGATAACTACCTACCTTCTTGGAAACAAAATTCTCGACCCCAGACACCTTGGATTACAGCCTTTCCGCAACACTCCACCGCCATTACTATGTTTCACCTGAACATCACCCAAGATCCTGTTCACATCGGACATTTAAGATAACTTAGACCGCCATTTTTGAGGTGGTACTCTCCCGGAATTGAATACCTGTCCACAGCGCAAAACTCATCTAAGATAACTCACTGAACATCACTGTGACCGAGATCTGAACAAACATAGAATGTACGCATGCGCATATGTTAAAGACAACCTCAACAGCCAATTGGCCTCCAGAGCCAATCAGAGTGAGTGGTACTGGCTGTATCTAGCAATATAAAGTTCGAACTCACTAAGTGAGTTTCTGGAACTCCCTCAGTGAGTTCGGTGGTCTAAGATACCTTAACTATCCGATCTGAACGTAGTACAAGTAAAGAAAGAGAAAAAATAACCATTGGGAATATCTGTTGATCTACAGGCGGTCGGTGATTCTGTTTACATAGACGACCTGGTTTACCAGTGTGCGCAGATCGGAATTGTCGGCCCGATCCTCCAATGGCTTCACCGGTTTCTCTCTTTCCGAAGCATAATTTCCTGTCCACCGCGGATAGACGATTGCGATTATCATGCTTTCTGATTAGTTGTTAAACCGAACCTTCTTAAGTCATTACTGGTTGAACTTGGTTTCTTATATAATATCTATTAATTTCTATATAATCTAATTAATTTATAACTGTAATATAATAAATATTATAGTAATATAATCTAATAATATATATTAATTTCTTATATCATATCTTCTTATATCTTCATAATCCTCCAAAATACCGGAAATGACAAAAATTTGATTTTACAAATAATCAGAAAGCGTAAAAATCCCAATCGTCGATCGGCGGTGGAGACGAAAATTATGCCTTTCCGAAACATCAAGGTGGTCTGGAGAAGGTTTCTCTTACCTGCCGGGCTACTGGTAGATTGGTACCTCAGGGTACAGTCCTGAACCCCACCTTATTCACTATGTCAAGTACTTGGTCTATGCAGATGATATATTTCTATATGGCATCGTTGCACAGTGTGGTATTTAGTCCCAAAACCTGGCCAAAATTATTTTATACCTCTAAAAGCTACACATCTACGTTTTTATTAGCTCACAAGCTATCAAAGTCTGAGAGCTAAGGGGCCGTCCATAAATGATGTCACGCTTGGAGGGGGGGAGGGGGGCTCTTGAAATTGTGACAGTTTGTGACAAGGAGGTTGGAGGGAGTAAGAAGAAGTGTGACATCATACATTTTGGTTAAAATAAAATCATTAAAATCAGCAGATTAAATTTTGAAGTTATTTTGAAATTACCAGAATTTGAGTGTATTTTTTAATCGGACTAAAACAACTTTCACGTGATTTGTTTTCATTTTCACTTATATTCCTTTCTTTTCAAAAAAATATAAATATTTTATTACTAATTGTATTACTTGATTGTATATTACAGTGGAGCATCGTTTATACGACGCCGAAGGGACTACCGAAAAACGTCGTATAAACGATAATGCTGTATAATCGATTTTTTAGAATTAATTTTTCTTTCACTTAATTTTAATGTTTAACGTGTTGATTTACCATAAATTTATAAATTAAACAAACCAAAACAAACAAATAACCCCCCCCCCCCCCCTCCAAAAATAAAAAGAAGAAGAAGAAGAAGAAAAAAATACAGTAAGCAATTTAAATGCACGTATCTTTATTTTTTCTTTTGATCATTTTACGTAGTATTACAAAAAAAATTGTCTATGGTTGTTTGACGTGATGACTTTCTATAATGCATTTTTAGATTCTTATTCAGGCCCAAATCACATGGCTGAAGATGACTTGTGCAGTTTGCAGGAAAGAAGTGAACTTTTATATTTACCAAAAAATCAGTATCCGGTGGGTGCGATGAACATCGGTCGATGAATAGCAAAATTTTTCGTTTTTGCCTCTTCATAACATTATCAAGTTTTTTCAGCCATCTAGTAAAAATTTCAGTCGTTTCCTACGCATTGTTATTGGCATCATAATCCAGCGGTAGCTTTCTGAAGTTCTTTAGACATCTAGGTTTTTTTTTATTTTCCTAACACCAAAGGAGTGATCTTTTCACTTCCATCACAGTTTGCACAAAGAAGCACAGTGAGGCGATCTTTACTTTTTTTCCCTCCTTTACATTTTTCGCCTTTATAAGCTAAAGTCCGATTCGGCATCAGATGATATAAAAGACCCGTTTCGTCGGCATTACAAAATGTCTTTAGGTTGGTATTCACTTATTTATGCCTGGCAGAATTTTGAGCCATTTTGACAGAATTAACTGGAACATCTTTCGATTCACCACTTACAACTTGACACATGATCCCGTGGCGCGCTTTAAATTTCTGTAACCATCCTGCTGTAAAGCCAGACTCTGCCAGATTCAATTTCATCGCGATTTTTTTCGCTTTTTCCATCAACATTGTACCACTTACTGGAATGTTCGACGCACGACACTGATTGAAAAACTGGAGCAAAACTTTTTCATTTCAAGAAATTTACTCTCTTGCACTCGCAATGTTTTTGATGGCGAAGATCCACAGGTTTTTGCATTTTCCTCAATTTTTTGGCGATCGTGAATAATAGTCTTTAAGGTAGAAACTGGAATACCCATCATTTTAGCCAAGTCAACTTTTGACCTTCCCGGTAAATTTTTACTATCGAATTCTTTCAAAAATTCAATTTTTTTCTTTTACCGAGATGGACTTGCGTTTTCGAGACATGTCTGAAAAGAGCTGTCGCCGATACAGTACGAAAAGTGAAGAATGAAAAAAAAAAGATCTGTACTGTTAGTGAACTCATAAGCAAAGAATATGCCGTGTAACAATAAAACAGATCGGGAAAGCTGACCATCCCCGCAAAAAAAGAATGACCCCTCTCAGTGTAGTTCGTTACGCGTAAACTGGTTTTTCCGACTACAATCCCACACCAGCCCACGTTGTTATCATGACTCATGAGGGTTATTTTGAAACATGTGCTCTGGTGTCATTCATAGCTGGTAAATTTCGCCTGTTCTTAAAATACACAAGAATAAAAATAAAAGTGTACAAAATCGAAAGACCGACATATAAAAAATTTTTTGCGTCGTATAAAAGATATATTTTTACATTACAACGAATAGGAATGAATTGGGGCCACACTAAAACGTCGTATAAACGATGCTTTACTTTTGTCGTAAACCTTAATCTTATTTTATACAAAATAAATACACGAATAATTTTTATTGCTATGCTCACAAATGTCATTAAAAGTTGTAGTTAAAGTTGAAAAATAAAATTTGAAACATGATCTATAACGTAGTGCTTTGTTTCTGAACTCCAAGTATAGAGCTGTGCAAGATGACGTCACGAACAGGTTTATGCTGCTGCTGTAGGACAGCTATCGCTACCTTTATCAATGTTTTTTCTATTTGTGAGTCCTACAGCTTTTTTCATTGTTCTCCGGTAAAAGTCACGTGATGTGAACTGCTCTGTATGTCTATGTAATATAGCGTGACATGTGACAAGGGGGGGGGGTTGGTGCAGTGTGACACTTTGTGACTAAGGGGGGGGGGAGGGGGATCAAAAATATTGAAAAAAAGTGTGGCATCATTTATGGACAGCTCCTAATGTGCCCGCTGGTTCTGTATGTAAGTACGTATGTATGTATGTATGTATGTACGTATGTACCCACATAACACAGATTCGTCCAATTTTGGTTTAAAGTACGTAATTTGGACTTATGGACGTGTCCAATTTTCGTCCAAAAGTAGTCTGTACTTCATCTAAATCTCATCAATTTACGTTCAAATGTCACCACCTTTTACGTAATAAGTACGCTTTTTAGACGAGAATATGAACGAAAAATGAACATAAAATGGACATAATACGGACGTCTAAAATTTGTTCATATTACGTCCATTTTATGTTCATTTTCTCGTCTAAATGGCTGTAGACAAAAATATTTTTAACATTATTCTCTTTTGAACCATAAATAGAATGAGAGGCTATAAAAGATATTATAGCATCAAACTGCGATTAAAATATATATATACTCTGGGAATTACAAGCATACTTATGAAAATGCCGGAAAACTTTCAGACGGTGAAAGGACTGACAGAAGTTATTACTTAATTCAAATTTCAATAACTGAATTTAATCTTTCTCACTACAAAATGTTATTTTTCATAATATAGTACATTTCACAAAATGGGCCTCAAGAAAATGACGTTACATTGACCCCTATATTGAAAAGTAAACAAACAGTTATTTTTCTCAATTTGATTTTTCTTCTGCTTTCCTATGATATGATTGCTAAAAATCATATAAACTATTATTATCTTTACAGTTTAAAAGTATACACACAATAATATAACAATTTATATTGTTTAGAAGAATAATTCAGGCTTTCTTTTAAAATTAAAATTATTAAGTAAATAGGAAACTTCAAATACACAATATTATAATGAATAAATAACATTTGAGTAAAATCTTACATTAGAGGAGAAATATTATAAATTTCTAAACTATAAAAACTTTGTGGTCTAAGTAATAATTGGGTATAAATAAGGTTAAAGAAAAAATAAAAGATTGTTATTAAATTTGAAGTTTTATACAGGAACTGCAGTGACTATAATCAAGTAACAAGCAATTCTTAATAATCTTCAAACTTTTTTTAATTTTTCCCCACTTTTAATGCAAGATTCATTTCAATCAAATAAATGTCTGTATGTTTTCTATTAAGATACATTATGACTGACAAAAATCATAGAAACACACATAAAAACACTCTGATCTACAGAATCTAACGCTGGTGTCGACATATTTCAAAGTTTCTACGAGATCGCTAAAAATAATTGGGGCACTATTAATAAATCAAAAAAGTAACAAAATCAAGTCCTTAAAGAAATGTTTTATGTAAATTATACACACCATCACGATAAATCAAGAAAACAAAATTTAAAATCTACTTTAATTACTTACTTTGCTACGTTCGTTGCACGATCAAAACAAACATTTCCAAGCGTCGAAGCATTGATTGATTGATTCGCTGATGTGGAGGAGTTAATCCGTTTATTTAATTTTTGGTGAATAAAGAAGGCTTTGCTACTAGTTTAATTTACACTGCTCAAAACAATTAAAGGATATTTGAAGTTTTATATAAAATAAAGATATAAACGAAATTTTTTTTGCCGAAAATAGAAGAAGAGAATCACAAATGCAAATTTTTCTGGTTTTCAAACTGTGGAGTATGCAAATTTTGAGTTCGACGTCAAAAACGTCGCTTCAGCGGCAGCGAATGAAATTTGACTTTCAACTGGATAAAAGAGAATAAAGACAAGGATGATCGGCATTCAGTGACTGCTTTGTTTCGATGAGTACGATGTCTCAGCGAAGTCATTTGACAGATTCAGAAGCTTGGAGAATTGTTGGTAGGTTAGAAGGGGGCCAAACTCAAGCCGAAGTAGCGCAAGCCATTGGAGTGTCACAAAGTGTCATTTCCAGGATCTGGAACCGTTTTTTGGAGAGTGGATGTGCAGGCCGAAGACCAGGGCAAGGTCGTAGACGGGCAACAACGCCCAATGAAGATCGGTATTTAGCGTTAACAGCTCGGAGACACCGAAACATGAACGCTACTCTTCTCCAACAACACCTTCGCTCGGCTACAGGCACCACGATTTCAACTCAGACTGTCCGAAACCGGCTCCATGCTGTAGGTCTGTATGCTCGCCGACCGATGGTATGTGTTAGATTAACATCAAGGCATCGTCGCGACCGCAGGGAGTGGGCAACCGAGCATGTCAACTGGAGGAGAAATGAATGGAGCAATATTCTGTTTTCTGACGAGTCCCGTTTTTCTGTGCATCCGGATAATAGGCGTATTTTCATCTGGAGGGACCGTGGCAGTAGGAATAATCCTGCGTTCATGCACGAAAGTGTCAGATTTGGCGGTGGAGGAGTGTTGGTGTATGGTGGCATCTCCATTGACGGGCGCACTGACCTCTACATCATTCGAGATGGAGCTCTGACTGGTCGCCGATATAGGGATGAGATCCTCAGACCTATTGTAGTCCCTTACGCTGCAGCAATCGGAGATAACTTCATTTTAATGGACGATAACTGCAGGCCACATCGTGCAAACCTGGTGGAGGATTTCCTTTTCGAGGAAGGAATCGTTCGAATGGAATGACCAGCGTGTTCTCCAGACATGAATCCAATCGAGCACGTTTGGGACGCTCTAGGAAGACGAGTTTCTGGCCGCCAACAACCCCCACAAACTCTCCAAGAACTGGAAAGAGCTCTTCTGGAAGAGTGGGGCAGAATACCCCAACTCGTCATTAATAGCCTCATTGAGTCCATGCCTCAAAGGTGTTCAACGTTGCTGGTCGCCCGTGGAAACCATACCCCCTACTGAAAATGATTTTCTTTGAAGAAAACACCTTTTCTTATTCTTTTTTTCTCATATGCACAAATTGTGTTTTTTTCCTTTTGTACACAAATGCGCAATAAAATGCTTTTTTTTCTGCCAAACATGTGTAATTTATTCTCATATAACCTACTATGTCTGTCGACCATGTATCAATCAGCTAAAAAGTTTCCCAGATACAAAATCCACCTAAAACTGCAATATCCTTTAATTGTTTTAAGCAGTGTATAATATAACTAAGAACTGTTAAAATCAATCCTAAAGGGTTAGGCTTGGCAGTGTTGAAAACTAAGACAAATGTGTATCACATCCATAAAAAATATCCAAGGGTTGCTGTATTTAACTCTCATCGCTTAAAAAATGCAAATACTAGTACTAGTTAGTAGTTAAAGCAGTCGGGAAGTCTTCTTGTCATATTTTTAAAGTCAATAATATGCAGAAACAATACACAAATCAGCGGACATAACCATACAGAAAATGGCGGATGACTGGTTCATTTTTCGTCTAGATTACGCCCCTAAACTGACGTCCATATTTTGTAGATATTTGTCCATATATGGACGTATACGTACATGGCGAGGACAGGTTCGTTTTTCATCCAATTTACGTCGTAAACTGACGTCCATATTTCGTCGATACGTCCATGGCAAGGGCAGGTTCGGTTTTCATCCAATTTATGTCCTAGACTTACGTCCATATTTTGTAGATATTTCGTCCCCAGGTACATGTCAAACATTGAACAAAATCTGGACGTATTTTAGCTGGCGCTGTACGTCCAAAAGACATCTATGAACGTATTTCGCACTTGGTAGATGAAAACTGGATGTAATCTGAACGTATGTGTTGTGTGGGTATGTACGTAACGCGATAACTCTTGATAGAAATAACCGTTTTGCTTCAAATTTTGTTTATAGGTCCATTGTGATAAGGCGCTTCTCTGATTAGTTTTGGGGGGTTCATTGGTTAAGTATAAAGGGGGGGGGGTAACGGAGGGCTAACTCCCCCTTAATTTAGATAAATGAGTTTTTCATGCAGAATTATTCGATTTTCTTCAAATTTTGTATATATATTCATTGTAATAAAGCACTTCTCTGGTTAGTTTTGTGGGTTCATTGGTTAAACATAAAGGAGGGAATGGGGGGATGATCCCCCTTAATATATAGTCGATTTCCTTATTTTTCGAGAGGCAAGAGTATAATATACAATTAGTGAGAAATGCCTGTGATCTCAATGTCCTCCGTTTAAATGAGCAGTTTTCTTTTTTATTTGAATTGTAGAGGGAAAGCGGTAAAATAAAGTCTTATTTATAAATGAAAGCATTTATTCATCAGTTTCATCACTATTACTGTCTTTAAGAATATTAACATTTGTAATATCACTTTCTGATAACAGATGTAAAACTTCAGAAGATAAGGGCTTTCTTTTCTAGTTTGTGTTGCATTTCATGCCAGTTATTAGGGGGTCAGAAGTTAAAAGAAGCCTATTCAGGACATCAATGTACAGGCCACTCGCGAAAACTTTCTTCTGTAGTTTAATTTAAATGACCTAATATGTTTATTGCGAGCTTCTTCAGCCTCTTCAGATAGTTGGCCTATTGGCAGAATAGCTTTTTTATAACGTCTGTTTCATGACGTTACCTTGTGCATTGTAGGGGATATGGGATAAAAACTATATAGCGACACATACAGTTCAGCCGTCTCTTAGCAATATTTTTCATATTCTTCTGTATTAATTTTGTATTAGTATTGTTTTCTCCAAATATTGTCCTTGTTTTTATGAGTAGATACCCATTTTTGTTTGAACTGATTTTTAATAACGGAGAGCTTTTGCTTCATCTCAGATATCCTTGGATCACCTTCAGAATAATTTCTCAATAATTCTTGCTCCAAAAATTGATGATTTCCATCAAATTTTGACTCATTTGAGCATTGCATGATGGTATACAACTCATTTCGAGTCATAGATCTCAATTCAGAAGGCCCTGTTACCAACATAAATAAAAACATAAATCGCAGTAATTTATATAAAAAATTGTAGGAACCAACAAAAAAAATTCGTTAAAAATAGGGGGGCGGTTTCGGGCGGCTGATTTTTTTATAATTGCCTTGTATACTAAGTACTGCATATTACACAATAGTTTTCATCGTTTAAATATGTTTAAAAATATAACAAAATCCTTTCTAAATATTATAAATAATTATTTATGCCACTATTAACTATACCTAAGTTGTCGATCATATAGACAAAAAATCCGCAGGATATTCATTAGGTAAATGTAGTGTGTATAAAGTATATACCCGGTTCAGAATAATCCATCACAACAACAACCACTAAATTGTTTAGACACTAAACTACAAGAGATTTTAAAACACTAAAATCTGAGCGCATCGTAAAATCACAGGACCACTGGAAGCGAACGGCAACTTTGGACTGATCGCGTGGCGCGCTGTGTTGTGCTAGCGCCTTGAACGTTTTGCCTTTGGATGCAGTAACTATTAAACTTTTTGAGGAATAATATACAGGGTAGGAAACCGATTTTTAAAAAAATCATTTTTGGCTATGTTATGGGAATAAATACCGCACTGTGCGTTGTAGGCATGCCGGATTAAATTACAGGAGGCCCTTCGACTGATTACTCAGTGGTGCATATATTGGAAGATGTCCATCCGGCCAGATAAATGTCATGCTATTAATCTTTCTAGAATAGTTGCTGAGTGCGAGTTTAAATTCGGCATTAACAGCGGCCTAATTGAATGGTGTGGTGAAATTAAATTTTACGGGTTTTATGTGGCTTGACGCGGGGGCTTTTGCAAACATGCTGAATATCTGCGAATAAAAGTGTTTAATAGAATTAATATATCAAAATCATTGGCACATAAATGCTATGAAGCGAGATAATATCACCTACTCACTTTGGCGTACATCTCTGTTTGCAGCATTGTAGAGTATGGTTCTGCTGTCCTTAACATGGCTTGTGCATCTATATTCAAGAATCTTGAAGTCCTGCAAGCCTGTGCCCTTAGAGTGGCTCTGGGGCTCCCTAAATCAGTCCCTAACATCCTCTTGTGCAAACATGATGGTGTCATTCCGATTTGTGACAGGATCAAAGTTTTAACTTGTGTATTTTGGATAAAACATATGTTGCTCAGTAAGCTAGTCTCCACTCTGGGATGTCCAAGATGGTGGCTTTGGATCGTTTGCTAGCAACATACCTTGTGTATCTGACGCTTTTGATAAGATTGGCTGTCATCCAGAAATTTTACTTCGATTCCAATTTCATTTGACTGATAACATAAATGTCATGCATTAGCACTTGTCGGACCTTCCTTTCCAGAGAACTGACCTAGATGCCAGAGTCATCATTCCACTCTTTGCGATTTCAGCCAATCTTTTACGGACACATGGGAGATCATCGCCACTGATGCTTCGAAATCGTCTTTTCTCACCATGATAACTTCTTGCTCTTTGGCTGGCCAGTTCGGATATAGAATCCTTCAGACAAATTCTATTTTCACTGCGGAGGCCCTCGCTATTGATACGGCACATGACGAGCTGGTATCACTTGCTCATCCCTCCATCATCCTCACAGATAGCTTATCTGTTCTGTCTGCTCTACAATCGGTCAACTTGAAATCGTTCAGGGTGGTCTGATGGCTGCATAATAAGATTCAAAGAACTGCTGGTCGTATTCCGAATATTCATTTTATTGGGTCCCGGGACACTGGGGCATCGCCCTAAGTGAGAAAGCTGATTGTCTCACCAAAAGCGTGACAGATTACAACATGTTGCTGGACTGGCTATCTCCGGAAGATATGACTCGTTCTCACAAACAGAGTATAAAGAGGCAGTGTGAACAGCCATAACGTTAAAGCAAATATTTTCTTTCCCATGGTGACATCCTCAGCATTAAGCAGACGCACCCATGGGCTCTAAACAGACGTGTGGATATCCTTATCACTCGGCTATTGTGCAAAATATTGATATACCCCTGATGTCTTAGCGCGCTTCAACATGGTGATGGGTAACTGCCGAACTCGCTGTGTTCTTGACTTCTTGGAGCGTATATTATTTTCATGCATAAGGTATTAGTCTCATCGTAGGCTATATTGGAACGCCTCAGTTTTAAACAGTGACTGTTTTCGTTTTTTTGTGGGATTTTTAAATAAGTTCAAATCGTTTAACGTATTCCATGTGTCTAAAATTATCTACTTAGCATTGATCGATTCTAGCAGACTTGTCCATTGTGTTTTCTGATATCTTGTATTGTGGATCATTCGAGACAACAGCCATGTCGTTATAGGTCTCAAAGTTCCCCTTTCAAACAGAAGATAGTAGGCACCACAATAGGCTTTATTAAGCAGATCAAATGTCCCCGAATTTGGGGGCGTTTGGTTTGTATTTTTGGAACGAAATTGAAACAGTATTTGATTTTAAAAACTTATTAAATATTTAAAGATTTATAAATTCGTGAGGTTTAAAAAAAGGATAAAGCTTTAAAAGTTATAAATTTTAAATTACTCCGTATTTATATCATAAGATACGAAGTCACTGTCCAAACTACAGCAACCAGCACTACACGACTCGGCGATACTCATTTAAATAATGACGGAAATTTAAGCAGAGTATTAAAGGCAGTGCTTTAGGCCTTGGTATGACTTCAAAAGAAAAAATTCACATGGCAAAAGTTTAACTTGATCCATAAGGGTTTATTAATTCGACTTGAATGTTAAACTTTACATTACAAAACATTTATATGTACATCCAGCTTTTTTCTTCAGTAACTTCACATACTTTAAAGCATTTAAACTTACAACTTAAACGAAAGTTCATAGTTTTACCGTCACCCTTTCTAGGAGATCCATTCCTATATATACTTACTTGGCACAGAAAAATTACAGAAAATATTCTATACAGTATATAATGAAATGAAGAGAATGCATTCACGACCGAATCGGAAATCAAAAAACCAGTTTGGAACGATGTCGATTCCGAACGCTCCACATTACAAGTATGGGGAACATTTAAAATTTTAATGAGATCTCTAACATGCGGCCCCGTCGGTCGTAAATCTTTTTGCAATCAAACTCAAAAATTTTACAAATAGCATTTTGAAATTTTACATGCAAAAGTAGTTTTATTCGAAAGTCTTATCTATAACTTAAGCTTATTAAGCTTATTATCTTTGGAATTTACATATCTGAACTCAAACACATTTTCATTCATTATTGACTAATAAATTGATATCTTATGTCCATATGTTTAGTTTGAAAGTTATCTTGGCTGTTTTTGGAAAAATAAGTGGCAGAATCATTATCACAATAAGGAAAGGGCATATTTATAAACAAACACTTCCGTCAGTCAAAATATCTGCTACATTTTTGCTTTAGCGATCATTGAAGTAATCGTCATGGCGGTATAGATCAATCGTATCACAAACGAATGTTGATGAACCAATCAGATCGTAAATGTAGATCAATCAAATTGCCTGAATTCTTGTGTACAGTAGGAGTCATAAAGACGAACAGGTATCCAAGAGCAATTTTTCCAACATTGACGTCAACTGCCCTTTCCTTATACTGAAATGGTTTTATTCGATCACATAAATTAAGTTCGTTTAAAATTCGTGAATACCAGGTCAATTCCTTTGCACTTTCTCAGTTAAAGAGATAAACTCAGACTCCATAGATCTAAGTTCAATGCATTGCTGCTTTGCTGATTTCCAAGCAAATGGAACGTTACAAAAGTAAATTATAAAACCACTGCACGAATGTCGTTTAGTATGATGACATCCCCAGTTAGCATCTGAATATGCACATAAACTTAATGATTCTACAGTAGAAAGATTTATTTTAAAGTTTTCAGTAGCAAAAACATAATTCATAATATCTACCACTATGTACCAGTGTTTATATGCATACCCATTTCAAAATTGTGGCATAATATTTAGGACAAAGTTAAGATCAAGTCTTGATTTATTAGATAAGAATGACAAATACTCTATCGTATTTGGATCTCATCATGAGTAATGGAGTAAATTGTCATCTATTAAACTTAACAACGATGACTTTAATTACATACAAAAATGAATTAGAATAATTACAAATCAAAACATGAGCTACAGCGTCACATTACAAAGTTGGCACAACACCGTGTATCAAGCTCGCTAACTAGTGATGGACTGACTAGTCCAAGAACTCTCGGAGAAAATTTTAATGCTGCATGGCAAGAAGTACTGTCTTCTGGGGCGAGGATGACAGTAAATCTTCTCGCCACAGTACTCCCTCCAGTACTCAGACAGTAAATGTTAGAGGTACTTGGCATTGAAATGTACCCGACAAACGGAGCGTGTTATCACGATGGGAGCTGGATCACTGGTCTGAGGAGCTGATGAAGTGTTAGGTTGGGCTGGATTTGGTGGTTCTAAAGGGACAGGTGACGAAGCTGGAACAGGGAAAGGCTGATTATCAGTCAAGCCCGGCTTAACTCTGTCGATGCTGATTATAGAGTGTTTAACTTTGATGTCCAAGGAGTTCTTTGATGAACGAGCAACCACCTTGAAAGGGCCGTCATAGAGTGCCTGAAGAGGTTTCTTTACTCCATCGTTTCGAACGAAAACATGGGTACACAACTCCAGGGAAGGATGCACAAAGATAGTAATTGTTGCGTGGAGTTGAAGATAGGTTTCCATAATTTTTATTGAACTTACCAGGAAAATTGCATTCATTCAATATTAATCGCCATAAGTCTCAAACCTTTTAGTTCAAAAAAAGTTAAAATTGCAAAATAACCGGATTGCCTAATGCTGTGTAATTACCAAAATTATCACATATATAAAATAACGAAAAGTAGAGATCGACCAAAATTTCGGTTTCGGTTTCAGCGCAAAATCAGAGTTTCGAGGGATATTCGTTTTCGGCGAAACTGCTGCCAAAATTTCGGCCTGACCGAAACTATCTGTATTTCAAACTATCGTTCCTTCTTTCGGATCATTTCAACTATACTCATTGATATGAGTTCTATGGGCTCAAATGAGACACTGTTTATTGCTGTGAACTCCACTGTTAATCATTATCCGTCATTGCTGATTCATGATGCGAATGTAAATTATAAAGCAAGCAATGCATATATGACTAAATTTAAAAGACGCTTATCACGTGATCTTTAAAAGCTGCAAACTTCACAGTAATAGAAAATTTTTACTTTGAAACTCCAGATTGTTTCAAATGCTTCATGAGAAAGGTGTTGTTAAAACATATGAAGATTTACGAAATTTATTACAAAAGATTTATCGAGGTATGTATACTTCAAATATTTTTTTATTAGATGAAATTCGTATAATTGGAAACCATTTCTGTCTTATTGATAAATTAATTATGTTTTATTTTATATGAAAATAAATAGTTTTGGATAGAGGCGCAGAGAGTCAACTTGGCACCGGAGATAAAATTTTCAAACAGGGTGCCATTTCAATACTTAGGGAGGCAGGGAGTGACAAAGCTTTTTTTTAAGTAAACATGCTATTTAAACATATGTATTATAAAAATGTTTGTACAAAATTTTAAATATTTAATAATATTCATCAATATTTAAATATATATCTACATTTAAACATCTATTAAATTAATAATATTTATAATTATAAAATGATTAAAACATATTTAATGTTAATGTCCTAAATAACAAACTTTTAAGTACTTTATTTCAATCAATTTAAATGCAAAATATTAACGAATTGAAAATATGAATTACTTAAAAATGAAATATTCATTGTTGAATTTGTTTTACATTATTTAACTACATTGTTAATTAATTATTGATAAATGCCTACAATTATTGGTTGTTATAAAATAGTAAAATATAAAAGTTGTATTATTACTCGACTGCCAAGAAAGGTTATGTGTTTGACGCGTATCTGGCTATGTATGTGGATTTTTTATACCCTCGAAACATCCCAACGGCTGGATAGATTTTAATGAATGAGGTCTCTATCGATTTGTCTTAATCGTCCGATGGTTAGGCTAGGTTTTGTTTTCATAAATTCAAAATGGCGGCCGTAAAATACAAAATGGCGGTAGAGATGAAAAAAATTACGCATCAAATTGAGTGGAATATCATTGGATAGGTCTTTCAAAATGAAGACTTATGAGCTAGGTTTTGTTTTCATAAATTCAAAATGGCGGCCGTAAACTACAAAATGGCGGTAGAGACGAACAAAATTTTTACGCACCATTTTGAGTGGCATATCATTGGATAGGTCTTTCAAAATGAAGACTTATAGGCTAGGTTTAGTTTTCATAAATTCAAAATGGCGGCCGTAAAATATAAAATGGCGGTAGAGACGAAAAAATTTTTTTACTCGCCATATTGAGTGGCATATCATTGGATAGGTCTTTCAAAATGAAGACTTATAGGCTAGGTTTAATTTTCATAAATTCAAAATAGTGGCTGTAAAATACAAAATGGCGGTAGAGACGAAAAAAAAAAATTACGCACCATATTGAGTGGCATATCATTGGATAAGTCTTTCAAAATGAAGACGATGTTTCCTAGACTATTTTACAGTCAGAAGGTCAGTTTTTAGTTCGCTTTTTATGCAGTCGGGTTTTTTGATTTTTTAAATTTAATTCGTTCTTGTTTATGTTTTATTTTTGTTTGAAACTTATATACACACATATATATGTACGTTTGTTTGTTAGAAATGTGGTTCAATACACGTATAATTAATAAATTAATTAGTAACGTAATTAGTTATTATTAAGTAATTATTAATTATTTGTTATTAATTAATTAATTAATAATTCTATGCAGTTATGTATGTATTAGTCAGTTTTTAATTTTTTTTTACACTTTCGGTTTCGGCCGAAAGTGGGAAGATCACCGAAATCCGGTTTCGGTTTCTGTTTCGGTCTTAAAAACCTGTTTCGGTCGATCTCTAGTCATAATCTTCTGCTGTGTGTGAGTGAGAAGTTGTTTGGATTCGTAACACCTTATTTGACGACTTAACTCGTTTTTGGTGTGAAACTAACAATTAAAAATCCAATAATAAAAAAATTAAAAGTATAAAAAATATATATAAAATATTATTTTAACAGAGAAATTGTATCGGTTTTCTAACTTTTATGTATAGGGCTACAAAATGGACTAGATCCCGATGCTAGGTGCAAGCTGCACCAAAAGTGGTTCACTAGACAAACGAAGTTAAAATGTGTGGACTCGATTATAGAAGATCAATCCTAATTTTCGTAAATACTGAATTTTAACGAGAATATCACTAAATTAGTCAGCTATTTCCAACATAGCTTCATTTAAGACGATTTATTTTTGGTCGTCAAATTTGGCAATATTTCGCCAAGTGTCACCAAGCATGGCGATAATTTGACGTTGGATATGACTATGTAGTTTTAAGCATATGAGAGTAGCAGCAATGGTTACGACCAGGGGTGGAGAATATTCAGAAGATCTTACCAGCCAGCAAGAAGCAACATACAGTTGAAAATTATTATGACAGAATTCACAGAAATGCAAAAATAATCCATTACTATTCCTGCAATTACATTTTCATAGTTTTTTTTTCAATAAAATTAAGAAATATATGCAACAGAGGAAAGTTTATTATAGGATAGAACTTAGTACCATATTTATATCGTGGTAATTTGGAGGGTACTTACGTATTATCCGGGCCAGGAGATAGATCGCCAAAAATGGTTGCCAACTGCGAATCTTGTTTATCGTTGCCAATCATGTCCAAAACAGTAATTTAACATTATTAAATACATAACACTGGTAAAAATGGTAAATAAATAAATAAAATATAATAAATGAACAATAATAAATAAATAACAAAAAACTATACACTATGATGAAAAAAGTTTGAAATTCTAGGTTGGTTGACATTTTGTAACAATCTGATTTTTGTTATGCTGTAATTCTCCTGCAGAAATGCGCATTTAAATTCTGTATTAGCGAAAACCGGGATTGAATCTTCTATAACCGGGTTCCAAGAATTTAGCTTCGAGTGTTTGAGTAAAATGAGTTGAATTTTTAAAAACATGGACTGTGAAAGCTACCTTTTCCTCCCGGTACAGGCTGTAAGGACTTTTTAGGATAAAGGCGAAACAAAAAATTCTCCGGAATCCTTGTTTGAAGGCCAAACACATAAGAAAATAGAATTTCTAATATTTTTGTACAATTTTTTGAATTTCAAAATTTTAGGTGGCCGCCATTTAGAAACAAGATGGCGGATGAAGGTGGCCAACGAACTCGGTCGAGACATTGGTAAGTCTTGCACTCCATACTCAGTCACATCAAAATCAGTTTGATAAATACGAAATACGAGTACTAGCGCATGATAAAATCAGATTGTTTCAAAATGTCAGCAACCCTGCAATTTCAAACTGCTCTATCTCAGCCATTTTTCGGGATAGAGACAAAACAAAAAAAGATTTCGGAATCCTTGTTTTAAGGCCAAACAGGCAAAAGAAAAACTTTTAGAATTCAAATTTTTTGTACATCGTTTTAAATTTTAAAATTTTAAATGGTCGCCATTTTGAAACAAACAACAGACTCGGTCGAGACCTTGGTAAGTCCTGTACTCATGCTCAGTCACATCAAAATCAGTTGACAAATAAGAGTGCTATCGCATGACAAAAATCAGATTGTTTCAAAATGTCCAAATTTAAACTGTTATATATCAGCCCATTTTTAGGATAGAGACAAAGTAAAAAATGATCCGGAATCCTTTGTATCACGGTCACGTAAAAGAAAAAAACTTTTAGCATTTCAAATTTCTAAATGGCCGCCATTTTTTAAAGAGATTGCGGATGAAGCTGGTCAACGAACTCGGTCAAGGCATTTGTTATTCCTGTACACATGCTAAGTCACATCCAAATCAGCTCATAAACACAAGTGTTACAGCATGACAAAAATCAAATATATATATCTTCTCTCTCTCTCTCTCTCTCTCTCTCTCTCTCTCTCTCTCTCTCTATATATATATATATATATATATATATATATATATATATATATACTATTTTTATTGCTCACGTTTAGTAATTTTTTTTCCTTAAGAAAAACAAAACAAAGACAAAAAAAGTTTTATTAATCTGAGAAGGGTGTGGAAATGTATGCAATGCATAAAAGAACGATATAACTACATTTAAAACAACTTAAAATGGTACTTCTCCATTATTAATGTGTTATAAATTTTATTGTTGAAGGTTATTGATAGTTGCTTCTTTAATGATCTGGGCATTTTCAAATTTCTCGTACTTTTTGAGATTCCAATGGTCGACCTTCTTGGTACGATTATCAGATTAATGGGATAAATGGACTCCCCTCACCTCCCGTTTCAAATATTAAAATAATTAACTAAAAAATAAATTAAAAATGTTTCAAATATTATGTAAAATTAGTTGAAAATAAGAATACGGCTGCTGAGGCACTTCATTTGCAGGTCTACTAATCAGAAATGTAACCAATATTTACAACATGGATTTCAAATTGGCGGACCGCTTCTTGCCACTATTTCCGTACCAAAATATTTGCCTTATTTAATCGCAGAATTTCTGTGGTTAAATAAAGCGAAGAATATTGTACGGAAATACTGCTAAGAAGAGGTCCACCCAGTTTGAAACCCACGATTTACAGGTTTCTTTT
The DNA here is from genome assembly GCA_963931845.1 of Maratus michaelseni. Classification (NCBI taxonomy): domain Eukaryota; kingdom Metazoa; phylum Arthropoda; class Arachnida; order Araneae; family Salticidae; genus Maratus; species Maratus michaelseni. Next base: position 259,593,547 of record OZ007599.1, read on the forward strand.
ATGTTTAGAAATATATTTTTCAGAGATAAATTTTTAGACTTTGGTGACAGAAAACGTTAGTCCTTGGAACAGATAACGTGACTTTAAAAATCGTTTAGAAATTCATTTGAATATGGAGGGCTTGAGCACCTGAGCCCTTCCCTTTCTGACTTCCCTGGCGACAGAGGGTTGGATAAACGACAAATCACTTGCACGTTAGGGGAAAGCCGGGTAGCCGCGGACGGAGGGTGACCGCGGACATTTCAATTTCTAAGAAATTCAAAGTGTTGTGTAAATGAAGAGTTATTGTAAATGGACGCCCTCTGGAGGCGAAACAAATACAGTTTAATTGCGACGTGAGCGCCGAATAAGTTAGTCGTGAGTGAGTGTTTTGTTTTCGTCAATACATTTTCGTTGCTCCTGTCAAACTTTATTGCAAGTTATTAAGAAAGATTAATTAGATTAATTATATCTTATTTTAGATGATCTGTATTAGACATTAAGATTGTGTTTATATAGATGCATCGGATTTTTATTATAATTGTGATGTTTGTAAGGACAAAAAACGGTTGGGACACCATTGATTAATATGTCCGGGGCTACCCGGCCAAAAAAATAATGTGACGCCAAAAAAAACAAAGCCAAACTATTTTTAGTATATTTCGTTAAATAATTCGATATTATTTGCAATGTTTAATTAAAATCATTAAAGAAATTCGTAATTTTATTTTAAGTATAAAATAAAGACAGAGATTTCATTCATTTGTTTTTTATTTGAAATTTATACAAGTGTCCGGGGCTACCCGATCTTCCCCTATTGGAAATTTAATATTCCTTGTAATTTTAAGGGGAGGTGTAATTTTAAGGGGTAAATTTTGTGTTATTAAGTAGTTTATTATTTAAAAACTGAATTGAGTTTTTCAAAATAACTTAATAATTTTAATTATATTTTAAAAGTGCGATGTTACTTTATAAAATAATTTAATTTGGAAAAATGTTTTCTGCCTTAAGTTAGTGTAATAAGGACGGCCGATTATCTGCATGAGGGATATAGACCCATGGGAGTCTTTCTAAGGGTACCTAACCCATATTTAGCAAAGGATAACCAATCCATTGTTCGAAGAAAGCCACGAAAACTCCGAACGATTAGGCCGACGGATGCGATTGGATTCAAACCCAGCACAGCACCTCGCGTCTACCAGCTTTCAGAGCAGAACCTATCAGCCACTGGTGGGGAACATTTTGTGTTATATAAAGCGAAGAATATTGTAAGAGAGGATGGAAATTTTCGATCCCTTAAGAGGGATTGAAAATGTGATCCTCAAAGCATTTTTAATAACTAATGAAATTAAAATATATTAGAAAAAGTTAGGTGGATATTTAAAAAATCGTTGGGTATTTGTTATTTTAAATCAGTATGATTCTTTTATAGTACTGTAAATTTTTTAAGGTTTTTAAAAGGCGTTTAAATTTAAAACACAATGTCCTTTTGCAGCAATTTGGTCAAAAATATGATGTGGCATTCGTGATTTTCAGTGACATGAATGCAATTTATTGCCACCTTGATTGCTATACAGGAATTACTAGTATGATTGTTTAAGTTGTCTATTTTGGTAGACATTTAAATAATGATTTTGATTTTGAATATTATCACATGATGAGTGCCCCGCACGGAGAGAGTACAGCCGGTAAAAATTACTAGGGTTGGTTAGATGGTTGATTTATGACGGCCGATTATCTACTCGAGGGATATAGGCCCTAGGGGGGAGTGCCTTCCGTGGGGGTCTTTCTAAGGGATCCTAACCCGTATTTACGGCAAGGTTCAAAGAAAAGCACGGAAAACTCCGAATGGTTAGGTCGACGGGCGCGACAGGGGTTTGACCCCAGCACCTCCCGTCTACCAGCTTTCAGAGCAGAACCGTGGGGCAAAAAAAAAATACTAAGGGTTCTGTTTTTTTTTAATAAACAGCAAAGAAATAGATGCAAACACCGTTTTTACGTAAAGTTTTCAAGTAAAATTAACTTACAATATAAAGAAATTACAAAATCAGAGCTTGAGTGGCATGAATTGTGCGTGTGGGTCAATGCTATTACACAGCCTAAGAAATGCAATTAAAACATCATTTTTCCATCTACTAATAAATCACACTCAGTAGCCAAGCTGGCGAAATGCCAGAAGCCTCACCGTTACTGGGCCCCTTTGCTGGAAAAAACTGGAATTCGTAGGCAAGGCCTTCTTTTTTTTCCCCCTGTATATTTTGCTATTGTTAATTATATTTAAATTTTAAACAAATATGTATTACTTTTTGAAAAGTAATTATTTAACAAGTTTATTAAAGTTCAATAAAGTATGTTTTTTAATACCACACTTTTCGGATCACTGCTGTGGCCCGCGGCCCAATATGATGATAAATTTGAAAAAAAAAATACATAAAAGAAAACTGTTTACATTAAAACCCTATTAAAATATAAAGTATTTATCTACAGCGACGTTAGATATAATTTACTATTACACACATGATTTATGTATACATATACACTCACGATTTATATTTCTCTAAATTTGACAACCATGGTTGAGAGTGTAAGCAAACAAGCCTTCCTGTAATGTTTCAGTTAATCATGTAATTTTTTTTCTATAATGGGACAAAATATTCTTCATGCTGTGAATATATCAGTTAATACTTTATTATAAACGCATACTATTTATGATCCTGACAGTTCGGTAGCGTCGGGTCATAATATAAATAAATATACTTTCACGTGATGATTCTTTTAATGAAGTTAGATCTTTGGAGTAATCGAAGAAAAATATTATTGGCTCGGAATTTTTGGAGAAAAAGCGTCATTCAGAATTTACTTGCAAGCATCAGAGCATGCGCATAGAATTCTCGCAAACTACGGCGCAACAATGTTGCAGTTTTTTAGATATTAGTAACAGATTTCGCGCCTAATCATGTTCTATCGCGTCACCAGAGTTTAAGTATTTTCTAATATTCGATATAAATAGGAAATTCCTAGCGTCGCTTGTTGAAAATAGTAAGTATTATTAATCTTTTTAGTAATTTAAATTAATATTAGTTTTAGTTGATTACGTTGGCAAATTATTTTGGGTTATATTATGCCATTGATACAGCCAGGAATTTTTGTCTGAATGAGACTTTGGTATAGGCTGCTTATACGAAACCCTGGTTAATAGAATCAGTTGTTTTTATGCATTAAATAACCAAGAACAAAAATCAAAATGTGATTTTCCTGCATATTGTATTCAGCCATTAATTTAATTAAAATTTTAATTCGGAAATGTAATTCATGTAAGTTGCACTTACTTTAATAAGAAAAAAACAATTACGAATTTTTATTTTAGTAGTTTTAACTTATTATTAATGCAACATCTTTACTTATAATAAGCCATGTTGTATAAATAATGCGTTAATAATTTATTAATGAGATTTTTGTTTTTGTACTTTCGATAGAGAATATTTTGTACCATTGTTCATATTTTGTTATTTTTAGAAATATGCTTAGCAGAATTGGGTCCACTTGTAATTTTGTATATAATGAAATTAATTTGAAGAAATATAGCTTTTTAAATTCACATACAAAATCAAAATAGTTACAAGTCGATGCATAAGCATCACAGGAAAAGAAAATTTTTGAATTATAAAAATATATAAAAAATAATCTAATTATTTGTCATAATCGGTAGGGGAAGGTGGGGTACAGTGGACCACCCTTTTAAATTGTTTGTATTTTACATTGTTTTAACTTCATTGCATCACTTGCTCATAAATGACAGTGTAGTAAAAAAATATTTTGAGCCTTAAATCACATGATGAAAGCGGATTTTATTCATTTTTGAAGAATGTTGTTTTTAACTGCAAAAATAAAATTTTGCTTCTTTAAAATTTCAGATTTTTGACTAATAAAGTTTAGACGTATAGACGAAAAAACGAAGTTTAAAGAAAAACACTCATTTATTGGTAATTTTATGCAAAATTCGCGGCTTTATATCAAATAAAATTTTTTGAAACATTTTCTTATACCATGTATACATTGGGTACACTGGACCACCTCTTAAAGGGGCACAGTGAACCGCTCTTATATACTGATTTTATGGTGAATTTTTCAATAGAAAAACTTAAATAGTTACAACTATGTTTTCTCTCTTGGTTAAAATTTAAAATTGCAGTTAAGACAATGTTCTAGTATATTTTGTTGTGAAATATTAAAAAAAAAAAAACATTTTTATCTTGCGTAATTTTAATATTTTGAAAGAATATGGCTATACTAATTCATATTAAAATGAGAAAATAGTATTAAAAGGACTATTTGCTTTCTTTTCTTTTACTTTTTCTTAAGAACATAACAATTATACCTCTTAAAACATAATTAACTAAGTTTTATGCATACTTTTTAACAATTTCCAACATAGTTGAAAAGTGTTTATGAATTCGGTTTGTCTGTCTGCCGTATGTCTGTCTGTCTGTCTGTCTGTCTATTTGTCCGTGCTCTAACTCGCGTAAATATACTCGGATAGTCATGCAATTAATAATATGTTATTGAGGTTTACTATAGCATGTTCGGTATTGAAAATGAAGTGTGTAGCACTTATACATTTTTTACCTGGACACTCAAAAAAATGCCGTTACATTAAGGTCTACGGGAAAAAATACTTTGCAGTGCATTTTAATGATGTGGCACTATTTCAAATATACTGAAATTGGTATACATCACTGAAATACACTACAAGGTGCTTACTATCGAACATGGTACGTCTAGCACTTATAATTAGTTTACAGGGAAATTGAAAAGAATTCCATTACATTATGGTTTAATGTGGAAATCGTTTGCGGCGTATTTTAATCACAAACATAATGAAATTGATATCAATTTCTGAGATGCACTAAGACATGCTTTGTGTAGAATATGGAGTGTAAAGCTTTTTACTTTCATATACAGTGCCACATAATGGTCTACGGGGAAATACTGCTTGCAGCATATTTTAATTATGTTACGCCATTTCAAATATAATGAAATTGATATACATTATTGAGGTTTACTAAAAGATACCTGTTATGTGCGTTAGCATTTATCGTTCATTTACATGGACACACAAAATATTTCGGGTACAGTAGTGTGTCCGAAGTATTGTTTATAAGCCATAATTGGAAGTGGGATTTTAGTAAGGTATGCGTTTAACTAAATTTTTGAATGCTATGAGGTATGCATAAATGCTACAATTCATATACAGGGCTACACAAAGAAATTCGCAAGCTTTACGGTGCATCCGCGTAAATTGATTAAAATGGGTTTTTAATCGAGTTATGCATTTTGAACGTGAAATATATTTAGTATACCAAGAAAGGTTTATAGAATATAAATAAAATCATATACAAGGCCACGCAAAGAACTGAATACATGGCTGCCTATGTATGATAATTTCTGGAAGTGTGATTTCAGCGGGTATTTGCCTGAATTAAACTACATCTTAATATGTGGCGTGTATAAAAATCTTAAGGTAATATACAGGTCTGTACAAAATAATTCAAGTATGTTTCCGTCTATTGTAGAAAATGCTGAAGATGAAATTCCAACTGTGTTATGTGTTTTATTACTAAAATAAATTGTAGCATAATATAGAGTATATACAAATAGTATATAAATTATATACAGGGCTGCAGAAAAGATTTGGAGTACTTTTCCGGCTGTGGACGGTAATTGCTGAAATCTGGTTTTCAAATGTGTTTTGTGTTTTTCTTAAATGTTTACTTAGATACCTTATTGGCCTTATTAAACAGCGATGGTTTGTTAAAGTATTCTGTTAGTTTCGGAAATTTTTTCATAATCTATGCTTGGTGCATTATTTTTCTTTCTTGTTTTAATTTGTTGTAACAGAAGTCATCAGAATGCTGCAAAGAAAATTATTCTGAAAGTAATCTTATTTACATATTTTTAGCACATGCTTAATATGTTTCATTTAAAATTAAATAGCTTACTAAAACTTTGATGGATATATTTTTGCATATAATGTCATTTTGTACAAAATTCTTTTAAATGTTTTTATGCATCTAAAGTCAATCAATTATTTTGTTTTATGCATTGTAAAATACGGCTAAATATTTCTTACAAAGCATTTAACCCTTTAAATATATATTAATATTGCAGCTTACACTGTAAAACATTTTCATAAAATTTCGGTAGATGTACCGTAAATTAATGGTACGTGTACCGTTTTCCCTCTTTATGGCATGAGTACCGTACTTCTAAGGTATATTAAGCGTAAAAAAACCGTATATGTATGCCATTTCGATTATAAACGGTATTTATATGTAAAAAATCGCTATTTATACCGTAAAATAATTATTTTCAGTAAGGAAAAAGCTGGTAGCCCCGCCTCGGTGTAACGGCAACCCCTGAAGTGGTGCTCTTTCTCTTGTTACGTAATGCATGCAGGCCTCAGGAGAGGGGTGAGTGCAGCAGGTTAACTTTAAATATAAATATAATAATATACTTTAATACTTTAAATATTTTACGGTACATATACCGTTTAGTTAAATTACGGTATATATACTGGTCACAATGTTGCCAGTATATGTACCTAATTGTTGACCAAAATTTTTTACAGTGTACCTTTTACTATGTCCTATGTGGTGTCCTACTGTAGACACATCTTTAAGCAGAGTGGAACACATATTCAAGCCGTAAAAGTATTTTTCTTAAAAAAAAAAAAAACTATTAAGACTTATGTTTTGTGAAAATTAATAAATGAAGATAAGGAACTAAGGTACAATATATAACCAACAATCACCGGTCACTTTCAGTTTTAGACGTTTTAGCGAATACCTAAAAATGTACTTGACGTATTATTTTAGTACTTCGAGAATATAAAGAACATCATAATCAATGGTTGGAGTATCATAGTTGAGATTTTTTTCCCACAGAGCGAATAATGTCGGGGCCAGGACTGGAACCTGGTTACCTTGTCATGCCGTGCCAATGCTCTTCCTACTGAGCTGCCCCAACGATATCCTGACTGGCATAATTCCCTCGTATTTGTCGGACATGGCTGCTATAGTTATAGCTCGAATGAATGAGATTAGCGCTGCAGTTCACAGCTATGTACAACAAATGGGAGTGAATTATGCCAGCCAGGATATCTTTGTTGTAGTTCAGTAGGAAGAGCATTGGCACGGCAAGCCAAGGTTCCAGTCCTGGCCCAGGGATTTTTCACTCTGTTGGAATAAATCTCAACTATGATGCTCCAACTATTGATTATGATTTACCTAGTTGAGAAAAACTTTCCCCTCTTCATTATAAAGAACATGTTTGACCTCAAAATTTTCAACGAAGATTTAATCACGAGAGCAATGGGGGGGGGGGGGGGTAACAACAAATTGGAGAAAAAAAAATAATAATATTTGGGATCATCGTGTAAAATAAAATGCAATAATTGATCTGTCGCTGCAGCTCATGACTATGTCCATATTGTAATTTGTGTTCATTTGTTTAAGAATAGCACGTATATTCATGAAGATATAACGATTTCTTTTAATGCGTTTTGTTTATAGCATGCAGGGTTTCAACCAAATTTAACGCCACTTCAAGGTTATTTTTAGAAAGTAGCTGAAATTTAACTCACTCTATCGCAGATATCATTCTTAATTTTCACGATATTGGACTGGACATTTTATATGAGTTTCTCTAGTGTTGACAACCAAATCATGAAAAATGTCTTTCGTACCGCTTGCGCATCCGCAGTTAAAGATTATTTCATACAAATGTTCATATTTCATCAAATATTTAATATATTTCCATTCTAATTGAACTATATTGTTTCTACTCTACTTTGTCGAGTTTTCTGAAAGTTGCTTTAAACTTGGTTGAAAACCCTACCTGCTATAAATAAACAAGTTTGAAATTGTACGTCAAACGTGACAAATAAGGTGCGTTCGTACTATAACTAGATTTATAAATATTCAGATCTTGGTGCAATATCTGTTGCACTCTTATGCAAAAATGCTTGAATACAAAATTTACTTTATGTGCAGATTTTCATATTATAGCTATTAATTTTTCTTTATGAAATTAAGTTTCAATGTACTTTTACAAACAATTAATTACAATTCTGTTACATTAAAATTATACTATGCGCAAATATAAAATACAAGACAACGTAAAAAAATAATCGTTATTATTTCACTGAAAAAAAAAAATGAATTATATCGTCTGTTATTATGATATGATTAATTTCTGTAATAAAATAAGTACATTTTAAGTTGGTAACATTTTATCTTTTGTTGATATTTAATGAAAATTCTAATGGGAAACTTAAGCCTAGCTTTGAAAATTTCCGAACTTGAAATCCATATTTAGACTCTTTTTCCATTTAATATCTATTTCTCCGGAAACATCTATCGAAAAAACTGTCGGTAAATTATATGATTGCTGTAATTAAACAATTTTAGTATACAAATTCGGTTTTTAAATTCAGTAATACGGTAATAATATGACTTCATCTTAAATATGACGTAATCACCATGACAACAGAGAATCATTACCTATCATGGGTTATCATCGAATTAATTACGTATGATAGGATTTAATAGAATGAAGAAAACTTTTATTAATATTTTTTTAAGTTTCGATTCGATTTTCATAAAATTTGAAATGACTCGACAAAATTCTGCAACGATCATAAATTTCAAACCTTTTTCAGTTGGGTAGTTTTAGCGCTGCATATGTGGACAGACGGACGAACTAGACAACGACTATAGGTGCGAAAAGTGTTTATGACTTCGGTTTCTCTGCCGTCTGTCCGTGCTCTAACTCGCTTAAATATACTTGGATTGCCCTGAAATTTTTGTATGTTATTGTCGTTTACTATAGCATGTTCCCTATTTCAACTGAAGTGTGTAGCACTTATAGTTTTTTTTTACAGGGACAGTCAAAAGTATTCCGTTACATTACAGTCAATGGGAAATAATTGTTTCAAGTGCATTTTGATGATGCTACGTCATTTAAAACATGATGAAATTGATGTATAATTATGAAGCGCATTAAAACATGCTTTTTGTAGAGTATGGGACGCAAAGCATTTATTATTCATTTACGGGTTCAAACAAAAGAATTATGTTACACATCGTTCTATGGGGAAAAATAGTTTGCAGTGTAATTTAGTCATATTTCACTATTTCAAACATAATGAAAATTATATGCATTACTTAGGTTCGCTATAAATTGCTCTCTTGTGTGCATTATTTACAGGGACACACAAAAGATATCGGTTACAGTACATATGCAATATTTAGAGTCTATGTGTGACAAGTGCTGCGTTTTCAACTTTGGTTTGCGTTTTTATGTTTAACTAAATTGATTCATAGTACGTGTGTGTTTATAAACACTATTGATCATATACAGAGCTACACAAGAAATTCGTAAGTATTACAGACTACAGGAGTGAATTACTTAAGGGTATAGTTTTTAATTGTGTTACGCATTTTTCTGCTGAACTATATTTAGTAGACTAATAGTAATAGAAGTTTGTGGAATATAAATAAATTCATATACAGGGCTACGCAAAGAAAAAGATATATTGTCGTTTACGGTTGGTAATTGCTGCGAGTGAGTTTTAAGTTGCCTTTTAGAGTAATATGTGGTGTTTACAAAAGTCTTCAGATAATATACAGGGCTGTACAAAGGATTTCGAGTGAATTTCTATCAATCGGAAAAAAATGCTAAATGTGAATATTCTAACTGAACTCAATTTTATCATGCTATCTATCCACATCTATTGATCATATACAGGGCTGCACAGAATAATTCGACTCCTATTTTGACACTGGAAGGTAATTTCGAAAACTGTATTTTTAAATGTGGTAAATGTTTTAAACTGTTTACTTACATATCTTCTTTCATCTTATTTAACGGTGAAGTTTCGTTATAGTTTTCTGGCTGCGCTGGAAAGAGTTCATTAATATATGCTTGACGCATGATTTTTCGTTCTTGTTTATCTTTGCAAGTGGCTAAACTAATTGTTTGACTTCGAGTCGTTTCGTATTTAGTTTTTATTCTTATGGGTTATTAAATTGCTGTGCATAGTTTTCGTTTCTATAAAACTTTTTTAAGACAACTATTTTGACCAACTTTAATATTAAATATATCTTAAAATAATTATTCGATTTAAAAACTGTCTGCTTCAGCGTATTTATCGAACATTTTTTTTATATAAAATTACCAATTTTCATATTTTTATATGCAATAGTTTTCTGGATATTAATCCAGAAAGACTTCAAGGCACAAAATCTGCATTGACAGCGATTGCGGCTGCGGCGGCGGTGGTTACTTTTTTTTAATATAGAGAGATAAATAAAACAAGTTGGAAATTGTGCGTCAACCGTGACAAATGAGATGCGTTCGTACTATAACTGGTTTTATAAATATCCATATCTTGGTGCAATAGCTGTTGCATTCTTATGCAAAACTGCATGAATACAAAATTTATTTTATGTGCAGATTTTCATATTATAGCTATTAATTTTACTTTATGAAATTAAGTTTCAGTACACTTTTACAAACAATTAATTACAATTCTGTTTCATTAAAATTATACTATGCGCAAATATCCAATACAAGACAATGTAAAAAAAAATAATCATCGTATTATTTCAGTGAAATGAATTATATCGTCTGTTATTATGATATTTTAAGTAGGCAGTCTTTTGTTGACATTTACTGAAAATTCAAATGGGAAACTTAAGCCCAGCTTTGAAAATTTCAGAACATATTTAGACTCTTTTTCCATTTAATATCTTTTTTTCCGGAAACATCTATCATACTGTGAGTAGATTATATGATTGCTATAATTAGACAATTTTAGCATACAAATTCGATTTTTAAATTTTGTAATACGAAAATAATATGAATCCAATTTAAATATAACGTAATCAAAATGACAACGTAAAATCATTACCTTTCATGGGATATCATTGAATTAATTACGTATGATAGGATTTAATAGAATGAAGAAAACTTTTATTAATATCTTTTTAAGTTTTGATTCGATTTTCATAAAATTTGAAATCTCTACAATTCGACGATTATATATATTAAATTTCAAACCATTCGGTTGAGTAGTTTTGCGCTGTTATATGCGGACAGACAGACGGACCAGACGACGACTGCACTTGCTACGTATTTATATAATTACAAACGCACTTAAAAAAAGACTTCATTTCCAATCGAACGGCTATTTCCCTCCCCCGTCTTTTTTGTGTGATAACTTAGAAATTAAAATATATGGGGAGCTCTACTTTTTTTACCGACTTTACTTCACACAAATATTTTTAGCATCCAACGATTCATTACATAACAGAGTGAGTGCGTATTAATTTACGTATACTGCAGAGCGTGCGCAGCACCACTGCTATACGGCGCCGCAGGCAACGGGGACCCGAGCCGGAGGTTCGTTCAGTTAGAGATTTATACTATTCGACGTGCAATTTAAGGGATTATCGGGCGCGTGCGCAGCACGACCGGTATACGGTGCCGAAGGCAGCGGTGACCAGGGTCGGAGGTTCGTTCGGTTAGAGGTTTGTACTATTCAATGTGCAAATTAAGGGATTATCCGGTGCGTGCGTAGCACGACCGGTATACGGTGCCGAAGGCAGCGGGGACCCGGTTCGGAAGTTCGTTCAGCTCGAGGTGGATGCGAGCCAGAGGGTCGTTCGTTTCGATGTTTTATAAAAAAAGGAGTTTTCAAAATATTCGAGGCACCGATGTAAATTTCGGGCCCGCTGGCGGGCGAAGCCAGCTAGTCACTATTATTAATGTTGGTAAACGTCTGTCTGTGTGTATGTGTGTCTGTCTGTAAACGGATAAAAGTCGGGTCAGAGACGCCGGACGGAAGCGCTTTTTATACCTAAAAATTCAGAAAAATCCGGGCATTTCGGAGTTATAGTTTTCGAACGAGTCCGCCCGCAATTAATGTAGTTATTATTTAACAAAACTGTTTTAATTACTCAAAACGAAACATTTTTTCTGCTACAAAGAAATAAATTCATTCCTGCCTACATTGGGACCTCGAGACGAGGGTAGCGAAGCGAGCAACGACCAATCAGCTTCTGTCTTTTTCCGGGCCTTGGTCGAGGCTCGCAAGAAATCCAGTAAACATCACGTGACTTTTATAGACTAGGGGTTTTGAGAGGGCCGCCCCATCTCAGAATCTGAGGGGCGCAGACCTTCCGTGCTTGCGCATTTCGACGTAAAAAAATATCAGCTTTCAGAGAATCTAAAAATTATTCTGATATCTTCATTACGGGCTTAGATATTAATTACGAGCTGAGACATTATTTAATTATTAATATTTCAACTATGCCCAGACAAAAATAATAAATTAGAAGCAGATACGGAACAGAAGATTCTGTGGTAAGATGTTCAAGCTGAGTGCGGGTCAGATATTATGATTTTTATTTAACATTTTTTTTTATTCGTCCCTAGCGTTTGATTGTGTTTATGTATAGAAATTACCAGTATTTTTGAATAGTAAATTCAGAGGCTTTTTTTTCAGTTCTAAGTTTTTCAAGTCGTCTTTGAACAAGTACTACGGTAGTTTAATCAGTTGTTTGAGGAAAAGTAGTGTCATCGCCCTTTCCCTCCCCCCCCCCCCCCTTCAGGTTTTTCTCTTAACTATGGTCCGTTTTCATAACTCAGAAACTATGTTACGGATTTCCACCAAACTGATTCCAACCATTATAATTAAAGTAATAAGGACCCTCTATACCATTTTTAAAAGTTTCTGAGTTTATACCACTTTTTTCGAATAATAATATCAGATTTTGTATTTTGATTTCATAATATCTCGAGTTCTACGAGTCTCAATCGCAACGCGGTTTGGCTCATTCGAGTCGATATCGATAGCGTTTACATATTTTAGTTCCAATTTTCACCACCAGGGGGCGCTTTCCTATCTCTGTTTCTATGGGAAGGATCACGACGGGGTATGGCTCATTCGACTCGATATCGATAGAGCTAACCGATTTTAGTTCGTTTTTTCACTACCAGGGGCGCTTTCCTATCCCCGGTTCTACGGGCATGAAAACGACGGGGTAGGGCTCATTCGACTCGACATCGAAAGACTTGACGATTTCAGTTATGATCGTATAAACAGTTTGCGCCACCTGGTGGTGGAAGGTGTAACTAACGTATACTGCAGCGCGTGCGCAGCACTTCTGCTATACGGTGCCGCAGGCAGCGGGGACCCGAGCCAGAGGTTCGTTCAGTTAGAGGTTTATACTACTCGATGTGCAATTTAAGGGATTATCGGCTGCCGAAGGCAGCTGGTCCGAGGTTCGTTCGGTTAGAGGTTTATACTACTCAATGTTCAAATTAAGGGATTATCCGGTGCCGAAGGCAGCGGGGACCCGGGTCGGAGGTTCGTTCGGTTCGAGGGGATGCGAGCCGGAGAATAGAAAAGGTTCGAGGCACCGATGTAAATTAGGGGCCCGCTAGCGGGCGAAGCCAGCTAGTCAATACTACTAATGCTAGGAAACGTCTGTCTGTTTGCCGTCTGTTAACGCAAAAACTCTGCTCGCGCGGCGTGTGGAGAAGTGGTCTCGGTGTAAAAATATCGGAAAAATCCTGGGATCGTGGATATTTAGTAATCGAAGAAATCGGACCTTAATTAAGAAAGTTATTAATTAAGAAATTTTCCGAAATTAAGCGCAAAAAGAGATTTTTTACCGAAACTAAAAAAGGAATTTATTCCTCCTACATTCCTACCTCGATAGAGGCTAGTAGAAAACTTGCACCCTGATGCGAGGCTAGCATTTCTTCCGTTCTAGCTGAGGTTAAAATTTATAGTGGAGTCGTTCCAGCCTTTTTAAAAAGAATCGCAGAAATCGCTTCATCCACACGAAATTTACAAAAGGACGTAAAAAAAATCGTGAATTCACGAAGGTAAAAATCGTAAAAATCGAACGATTGGAAGAGAAGATATAAATTAATAAACTTTTAATTTTAGGTGGAAAAAAAGATCAATTTTAATTCCAATACTCCAGCAGGTGTCTCATGGCGACAAAACGTCTGGTGAATAGTTTATTTCCCAAAGACAGGAGAAACCGCATTTTCTGTCCATTCTTTATATACTAGAACTAGGACATTTTAGGACCGTTATTTTTTTTTAAATTATTGTATTTATCAATTTTAAATGTGTATATTTTCACGAGGATTCTAAAAATGTAAATTTGGTTTTTCTCCGATAATTAGGAAGGGAAATATCAATTAAAAAACGTTTAATGAAGCAAGAAGGAAACTTTTTGATAAAGTGATGCTTTTGAAAATGATTAGGCTGTATAAAATTTTTAAAAATTGAGGATTTTCGTATCTGAAATGTATGCATCCTTGCTGATAGTGGCATGGCATTTCAGCGTTTCAAAAAAATTTCGATTTCGGCTCATAATTTTTTATTTTAGCAAAATCTTGACTAAGGATTGAGTAAGGATATTGACTAAGGATAAAGACTAAGGATTTCGCTATTTCATTTCTAATTATATGGGTTCGTATGGGTCCGATCGCCACGCGGTTTGGCTCATTCGACTCGACATTGATAGAACTTATAGACTTTAGTTAAAGAGTTTCACCACAAGGGGGTGCTTTTCTATCTCTGGTTCTATGGGCCCGATCACGAAGAGTTATGGCTCATTCTTCTCGACATCGACATCCTCAAAGATTTCAGTTATGTTCGTATAGAACTGATTGCGTCCCCTGGTGGTGGAAGGTGGAACTAACGTATTTTGCAGCTAACTCGTGTTCTACGGGTCCCATCCCGACGCGGTTTGATTCCTTCGACTCCAATCGACAGGACTTATCGATTTAAGTTCCAAGTTTCATCACCTAGGGGTGCTTTTCTATCTCAAGTTCTACGGGCCCGATTAAGGCGGGTTTGGCTCTTTCGACTGGATTTCAATAGCTTTACAGATTTCGGTTATGTTCGTATAGAACAGATTGCGCTACCAGGCTCTGTAACAAAAGTATTTTGCAGCTAACTCGGGTTCTATGGGTCCCATCACGACGCGGTTTGGCTCATTCGACTCGACTTCGATAGAGCTTACCAATTTAGTTCCGAATTTCACCACTAGGGGGCGCTTTACTACCTCTGTTTCTATGCGCTGGATAACGACGGGGTATGGCTCTTTCAACTCGATATCGATCGAGCTTACCGATTTTAGTTCGGAGTATCACCACCAGGGGGCGCTTTTCTATCTCTGGTTCTATGGGCTGGATAACGACGGGGTATAAAACTAAGCTGTGCCGCCAGGCTCCCGAGTGGCGCCCGGCGCGTCTCGACCGTCGCTCCCAAGTCCTGAAGGACTTTTAACGCGCCAGTAGGAGCTGCTTCCCACTGGCGCTGCGACCAGTCGGGGGCCCTTACCCGAGTAAGCGACGACATAGGTCGTTGTGGTGCGCGGAGGATACCACATCTCAGAGGAAACCTCCACACAGACACTCTATAAACCGCCGAAAAAGACTCAACGACTTCGTCGCTGGAACCCCATAAGGAGAACCCGTCCCTAGGTCATATGCCGAACTTTTCGACGGCACTTGCTTTCCTACGGCGTTCGATCATCGAGTCGCATGGAAGGGCGAAACGACTACTTAATCTTCCGTGGGTTGTCGCTACGTGCAACGGAGGAGCCTCTTGCCATCCCGGAACCACGAAGAAACTTGGTCCCTACACATAGACGTGTCATGGCTAGGTTGTCCCCTTCTAAATGGCTTTCCCTCCGGTGAGCTTCCACAGCGAAATACGGAAAGGTCTCCGGTCGACTCCATTTATCAGGATCATCCACATAAATATCCAAAACACAAAACAAAAACAAAAAAACGCAAAAAATCACAAAAATGTTAGGAACAACGGAAAGTTATTGGAAGAGCTATTCTCGGTCTCTGGAGGACATTGAAAATCCCTCCAAACGCGCCAAAGAGGCGGGCCCGGTCGGGGTTAGTGGTGGGTGAAAACTAGGGGAAGACTCCTACTCAGCCGCCCGTCAGACGTAGAAAGCTCTGACTGCGCATAGACGCGCCGGACTGGGTTTCGCCCCGAGGACTCGAGTTTTGGCAATGATCAACGCCGCGTTAGTCGGCGAACCACCGGCCCCGGTTCCTCGTAGTCACACAACAGGAGGTGGGTGATCCCTCCTTCAAGAGATGGTCCTGCCCACAGCGACCTGAGGGGTTGCCTTCGGACTGTGACCGCACTTGGATTTGGGCACTTCCTGTGCTGCACGACCATTGAGGGCGGCGCATAGCTGCTCTAGCTGCAGAGGATGACGTGGGCTCGTCGTTCACGTGGCCTGGGCAACACGTGTCGACAACTATCTCACATCTGCCGCTGGTACGGTGCAGATAGTCGCTGCATGCCGTATCTCCCATCGCCCAGCGCACTACAGAGTCACCACGCATCGTGCTCTTCAGAGCTCGATCCTGAATCCGTCATATCCTCAGACAAGTTTTGGAGACGATCCGGCTATCATTAGTTTAACCTTTGCCCAGCGACACCTACCTCGGCAAAGAGAGAAGAGGGCCTCCTTCCATCCGAGCAACTGGGATCAGTCTACGGGACTTCCTTCCACCACCTACGGAGGAAGCTCCGAGCATTGGACAAGTCCTCGCGACGACGTGGAGAACCCGCACTTGCAAAGGAGGGACCCACGGCCCTCAGTCCCCATTGGGGCTTGCCCATGTGGGCTGTCGCGCAGTATCCCCAGCTTTCGGAAGTCCCTTTCCCACTGGCGGACGACGATGAGGTCGATAGTCCGTCCATCTCCTGTCCCCGTCGTGTCGACGGAACATCTCCATGCGTCGAGCGCCCGGTCTTCTTCCCTACCAAAAGGGCCGATTCGGAACAACCCAACGGAGATTAAGCGCAATGTTCGGCTTCCGGTCATCTTCCCACCAAAGGGACCAAGTCAGAACCACAGAGAGGGTGACTCATTCGAATTGGCACCGATAAACTTAACGATTTCAGTTATGTTCGTATAGAACAGACTGCGCTTCATGGCGGTGGAAGGTGTAACTAAAGGATTTTGCAGCTAACTCGGTTTCTATGGGTCACATCACGACGCGGTTTGGCTCATTTGACTCGACATCGATAGAGCTTACCGATTATAGTTCAAGTTTCCCCACCACGGGCGCTTTCCTATCTCTGTTTCTATGGGCCGGATCATGACGGGGTATGGCTAATTGACTCGACATCGATAGAGCTTACCGATTTTAGTTCGTTTTTTCACCATCAGGGGGCGCTTTCCTATCTCTGATTGTATGAGCCCGATCACGAAGATACATAGCTCATTCTTCTCGAGATCGACAGTCTCAAAGATTTCAGTTATGTTCGTATAGAACTGATAGCGCCCTCCGGTGGTGGGAGGTGGAACTAACAGATTTTGCAGGTAACTCGTGTTCTATGGGTGCCATCACAACTCGGTTTGATTCATTCGACTCGACATCGACAGGACTTATCGATTTAAATTTCAAGTTTCACCAACAGGGACGCTTTACTATCTCGGGCTCTACGGACCCGATTACGACGGGGTTTGGCTCATTCGTTGGATTTCGATAGCTTTACAGATTTCGGTTATGTTCGTATAGAACACATTGACCCCCTGGAGGTGGAAGGTGGAAGTAAAGGATTTTGCAGCTAACTCAGGTTCTATGAGTCCCATCACGACGCGGTTTGACTCATTCGACTCGACATTGATAGAGCTTACCGATTTTAGTTCCACCACTAGGGGGCGTTTTGCTATCTCTGGTTCTATGGGCTTGATCACGACGGGGTATGACTCATTCGACTCGACACCGATAACCTTAACGATTTCAGTTATGTATGTATAGAACAGACTGCGCCCCCTGGCGATAGAAGGTGTAACTAAAGGATATTGCAGACTACTCGGTTTCTATGGGTCACATCACGACGCGGTTTGGTTCTTTCAACTCGACATGGATAGAGCCTGCCGATTTTAGTTCCAAATTTCACCACTAAGGGGCGCTTCGCTATCTCTGTTTCTATGAGCTGGATCACGACGGGATATGGCTCTTTCGACTCGACATCGGTAGAGCTTACCGATTTTAGTTCTGAGTCTCACCACCAGGGGGCGCTTAACTATCTCTGGTTTTATGGGTTGGATCACGATGGGGTAAGGCTCATTCGACTCGACACCGATAACCTTAACAATTTCAGTTATGTTTTGGTATCGAACAGACTGCGCCCCCTGGTGGTGGAAGGTGTAACTAAAGGATTTTGCAGCTAACTCGGTTTCTATGGGTTAAATCTCGACGCGGTTTGGCTCATTCATTTCGACATCGATAGAGCCTACCGATTTTAGTTCCGAATTTCGCCACTAGGGGGCGCTTTGCTATCTGTGGTTCTATGGGCTAGATCACGACGGGATATGGCTCGTTCGACTCGACATCGAATAGAGCTTACCGATTTTAGTTCGGAGTCTCACCACCAGGGGCACTTTCCTATCTCTGGTTCAATGGGCTGGATCACGAAGGGGTATGGTTCATTCGACTCGACACCGATAACCTTAACAATTTCAGTTATGTTTTGGTATCGAACAGACTGCGCCCCCTGGTGGTGGAAAATGTAACTACAGGAATTTGCAGCCTACTCGGTTTCTATGGGTCACATCAGGACGCGGTTTTGCTCATTCAACTCAACATCGATAGAGCCCACCAATTTTAGTTCCAAATTTCACCAATAGGGGACGCTTACAATCTCTGCTTCTATGGGCTGGATCACGACGGGGTATGGCTCTTTCGACTCGACATCGATAGAGCTTACCGATTTTAGTTCGGAGTCTCACCACCAGGGGGCGCTTTCCTATCTCTGGTTCTATGAGCTGGATCACGACGGGGTATGGCTCACTCGACTCGACATGGAATAGAGCTTACCGATTTTTGTTCGGAGTCTCACCACCAGGGTGCCCTTTCCTATCTCTGGTTCTATGGGTTGGATCACGACGGGGTATGGTTCAATCGACTCGACACCGATAATCTTAACGATTTCAGTTATGTTCATATGGAACAGACTGCGCCCCCTGGCGATGGAAGGTGTAACTAAAGGATTTTGAAGCTAACTCGGTTTCTATGGGTAACATCACGACGCGGTTTGGCTCATTCATTTCGACATCGATAGAGCCTACCGATTTTAGTTCCGAATTTCGCCACTAGGGACGCTTTGCTATCTCTGTTTCTATGGGCTGGATCACGACGGGATATGGCTCGTTCGACTCGACATCGATAGAGTTTACCGATTTTAGTCTGAGTCTCACCACCAGGGGGCCCTTTCCTATCTCTGGTTCTATGGGTTGGATCACGACGGCGTATGGCTCATTCGACTCGACACCTATAACCTTAACGATTTCAGTTATGTTGGTATAGAACAGACTGCACCCCCTGGTGGTGGAAGGTGTAACTAAAGGATTTTGCAGCTAACTCGGTTTCTATGGGTCACATCACGACGCGGTTTAGTTCATTCCACTCGACATCGATAGAGCCCGATTTTAGTTCCGAATTTCACCACTAGGGGCGCTTTGCTATCTCTGTTTCTATGGGTTGGATCACGACGGGATATGGCTCTTTCGACTCGACATCGATAGAGCTTATCGATTTCCGTTACGTTGGTATGGAACAGACTGCGCCCACTGGTGGTGGAAAATATAACTAAAGGATTTTGCATCTAACACAGTTTCTATGGGTCACATCAGGACGCGGTTTGGCTCATTCAACTCGACATCGACAGAGCCTACCAATTTTAGTTCCAAATTTCATCACTAGGGGGCGCTTTCTATCTCTGCTTCTATGGGCTGGATCACGACGGGATATGGCTCTTTCGACTCGACATCGATAGAGCTTACCGATTTTCGTTCGGATTTTTACCACCAGGGGGCGCTTTCCTATCTCTGGTTCTATGGGTTGGATCACGACGGGGTATCGCTCAAGCGACTCGACACCGATAACCTTAACGATTTCAGTTATGTTCATATGGAGCAGACTGCGCCCCCTGGCGATGGAAGGTGTCACTAAAGGATTTTGAATCAAACTCGGTTTCTATGGGTAACATCACGACGCGGTTTGGCTCATTCATTTCGACATCGATGGAGGCCTACCGATTTTAGTTCCGAATTTCGCCACTAGGGGGCGCTTTGCTATCTCTGTTTCTATGGGCTGGAACACGACAGGATATGGCTCGTTCTACTCGACATCGATAGAGCTTACCGATTTTAGTTCTGAGTCTTACCACCAGGGGGCGCTTTCCTATCTCTGGTCTATGGGCTGGATCACGACGGGGTATAGCTCATTCGACTCGACATCGATTGAGCTTACTGATTTTATTTCTGAGTCTCACCACCAGGGGGCGCTTTCCTATCTCTGGTTCTATGGGTTCGATCACGACGGCGTATGGCTCATTCGACTCGACACCTATAACCTTAACGATATCAGTTACGTTGGTATAAAACAGACTGCACCCCCTGGTGGTGGAAGGTGTAACTAAAGGATTTTGCAGCTAACTCGGTTTCTATGGGTAACATCACGACGCGGTTTAGCTTATTCCACTTGACATCGATAGAGCCCGATTTTAGTTCCGAATTTTACCACTAGGGGCGCTTTGCTATCTCTGTTTCTATGGGTTGGATCACGACGGGGTAAGGCTCATTCGACTCGACACCGATTGAGCTTACTGATTTTAGTTCTGAGTCTCACCACCAGGGGGCGCTTTCCTATCTCTGGTTCTATGGGTTGGATCACGACGGCGTATGGCTCATTCGACTCGACACCTATAACCTTAACGATTTCAGTTATGTTCATATGGAACAGACTGCGCCTCCTGGCGATGGAAGGTGTAACTAAAGGATTTTGAAGCTAACTCGGTTTCTATGGGTAACATCACGACGCGGTTTGGCTCATTCATTTCGACATCGATAGAGCCTACCGATTTTAGTTCCGAATTTCGCCACTAGGGGGCGCTTTGCTATCTCTGTTTCTATGGGCTGGATCATGACGGGATATGGCTCGTTCGACTCGACATCGATAGAGCTTAGCGATTTTAGTTCTGAGTCTTACCACCAGGGGGCGCTTTCCTATCTCTGGTCTATGGACTGGATCACGACGGGGTATAGCTCATTCGACTCGACATCGATTGAGCTTACTGATTTTAGTTCTGAGTCTCACCACCAGGGGGCGCTTTCTTATCTCTGGTTCTATGGGTTGGATCACGACGGCATATAGCTCATTCGACTCGACACCTATAACCTTAACGATTTCAGTTATGTTGGTATAAAACAGACTGCACCCCCTGGTGGTGGAAGGTGTAACTAAAGGATTTTGCCGCTAAGTCGGTTTCTATGGGTCACATCACGACGCGGTTTAGCTTATTCCACTCGACATCGATAGAGCCCGATTTTAGTTCCAAATTTCACCACTAGGGGCGGTTTGCTATCTCTGTTTCTATGGGGTGGATCACGACGGGATATGGCTCTGTCGACTCGACATCGATAGAGCTTACCGATTTTAGTTCTGAGTCTTACCACCAGGGGGCGCTTTCCTATCTCTGGTCTATGGACTGGATCACGACGGGGTATAGCTCATTCGACTCGACATCGATTGAGCTTACTGATTTTAGTTCTGAGTCTCACCACCAGGGGGCGCTTTCTTATCTCTGGTTCTATGGGTTGGATCACGACGGCATATGGCTCATTCGACTCGACACCTATAACCTTAACGATTTCAGTTATGTTGGTATAAAACAGACTGCACCCCCTGGTGGTGGAAGGTGTAACTAAAGGATTTTGCCGCTAACTCGGTTTCTATGGGTCACATCACGACGCGGTTTAGCTTATTCCACTCGACATCGATAGAGCCCGATTTTAGTTCCGAATTTCACCACTAGGGGCGGTTTGCTATCTCTGTTTCTATGGGGTGGATCACGACGGGATATGGCTCTGTCGACTCGACATCGATAGAGCTTACCGATTTTAGTTCAGAGTCTCACCACCAGCTTTCATATCTCTGGTTCTATGGGTTGGATCACGACGGGGTATGGTTCATTCGACTCGACACCGATAACCTTAACGATTTCCGTTACGTTGGTATGGAACAGACTGCGCCCCCTGGTGGTGGAAAATATAACTAAAGGATTTTGCATCTAACACGGTTTCTATGGGTCACATCAGGACGCGGTTTGGCTCATTCAACTCGACATCGATAGAGCCTACCGATTTTAGTTCCGAATTTAACCACTAGGGGGCGTTTTTCTATCTGTGGTTCTATGGGCTAGATCACGACGGGATATGGCTCGTTCGACTCGACATCGAATAGAGCTTACCGATTTTAGTTCTGAGTCTCACCACCAGGGGGCGCTTTCCTATCTCTGGTTCTATGGGTTGAATCACGACGGGTTAAGGCTCATTCGACTCGACACCGATAACCTTAACGATTTCAGTTATGTTGGTATAGTACAGACTGCACCCCCTGGTGGTGGTAGGTGTAACTAAAGGATTTTGCAGCTAAAACGGTTTCTATGGGTCACATTACGACGCGGTTTCGATCATTCAACTTGACATCGATAGAGCTTACCGATTTTAGTTCCGAGTTTCACCTCCAGGGGGCGCTTTCCTATCTCTTTTTCTATGGCCTGGATCACAACGGGGTATAGTTCATTCGACTCGACATCTGTAGCCTTAACGATTTCAGTGCCCGAGGTTCGTATAGAACAGATTGTGCCACCTGGTGGTGGAAGGTGGAACTAATGGATATTGCAGCGCGTGCGCTGTACGACTGCTATACGGTGCTGCAGGCAGCGGGGACACAAGCCGGAGGTTCGTTCAGTTAGAGGTTTATACTATTCGATGGGCAAATGAAGGAATTATCTGGTGCCGAAGGCAGCGGGGACCCGGGTCTGAGGTTCGTTCGTCTTGAGGTTTATACTATTCGATGTGAAAATTAAGGGATTATCCGGTGCCGAAGGTAGCGTGGACCCGGGTCGGAGGTTCGTTCGGTTTAAGGTTTATCTTAATCGAGATTGTGTAAGATTCTGTGTTTTACAAAATTCCAATTTAGTACGATTCGAGGCCCCGATGTAAATTAGGGGCCCGCTAGCGGGGGAAGCCAGCTATTAACATATATATATATGAAACAAGAAAATGAATAACCTTCATGAGGTTCGAATAACAAAATAAATAAATAAATATGCCACATTTAGAAATTAGATAAATAAACAATTATTGAACTTAAATATAAATTATATCATAAAATAATGTGCAAGACTCACCAAAAGAGTCAAATTTTACTGTGCATGGAATATATATATATATATATATATATATTGTAGTAAAAATAATTTAATTTTCATTATTTTCCCCATTAAATCCGGATGTTCTGCCCAAAATCCATGTGATTTTTAATAAAACTCACCAGCATATTTTTTTATATCCGCCCCCTCCTTTTTCCAAACAAAAAGTTTTTTACAACTGTGTTGGAAATACACATGCAAAAAATTCTAAAATTGAGTGCCAGAAACGAAAACAAATTTGATTGTCACAGAAATAAGAATATTCTTACATATAGACTCCTTTTAAAATACGTATTATTTGTAACCGGGCAGATTGAAGTAGAGACTCCTTTTAAAATACGTATTATTTGTAACCGGGCAGATTGAAGTAGATGTTCTCAAAAAAATATTTCCCCCTTCTCATCAATGTTTCTGACACATGACATATGTACGAATTCATTTTCGCATATAAATACATAAAATTGGCAGTAGTTCTTATTAAAATGTTTTAGAATCGAATAGCGTTTTTCTGTTTTCAATAAATGTATTACATCATGAGTCCTATTGCCGTCCTCGGATCACTGCCGAGACCAATGAATGAGATCGAATCTATCCGCGGTCCGCATGTGGCCTGTCGACTTTTAATGTGCTGCTCGAGCTGAGAACACAATCATTAATCCATATTTATAAAATTATTAGGCATGCATAAAATTTGGTTACGTGTATTCGAGTTGCAATTTCTTAACTTGATGTTAAAAACTCACATTTTCTTTGATTTTAACAGTGATGCATTATTTTTGAATTATTAATAATTTGTCTGCATTGGTTAAAAAATTTTTAAGACCTTCATTAATATTTTACTTGTTTTTATAGGAAGATAAAATCTACTCTGTTATTTATAATTAATTTAAAATTATTGTTGAAGTACCCTAAATGTCATTTTCATAGTCAACAAAAACTTTTTTTACCTAACAGTAATATTTGCTTTACAATGGTATATATTTTTTAACCTTCATCACTAATCAAACATTACTTAAAATTAATAAATTTAAACTACACATTTTCACATAAAAAAAAAGAGAAAGGCTTCCATTCAGAAAAATAATATTTTCTTAAATAAAATCTTTTGATTTTTTTAGAACTCGGAAATTTTGCTTTATTATATTATGTTTTATATTTATAATATAAGTAATATTTATTATATTCATTTTGTTACATTTTTTTGTTAGCTTCCTATTTTAATTATCTTTCTGATTATATAACCCTTTTTTACATAATTATGTAAGAATATTGTGTTGAGTACTTAACGTAGCAAACATATGTTTGCGGCCAGCGAGAAAAAAAGGATGAATATGCCTGGGTTAAAGAAAAAAAAACTAATCTACATAAATACACCTGTTAGATTTTTGAATAAAGCAATATTCAAAGGCTTACGATAGCTTTATAAATATTACTTTATATTTAATGAGTACTTCGTTTTAAATGATTATTACTTTTTATTTAATGAGTACTTGGTTTTAAATGATTATTACTTTTTATTTAATGAGTACTTGGTTGAAAATGATTATTATTTTCGTTATAAGCTCTTTTCCTATGACAATTATTTTGAGAGCTTTACACAACTCTTTTATTTCATACAAAAATGTGATTTGAATTTTAATTGTAACTCTGAAAAATGATTTTTTAAATATAAAATATAGCATAATTGCTTACATTTTATCTGCATGTACAATTTCAAAATTATTTACGAGCTGTTTTTCTCATTCTTAACAAAAATATTTTGCAAAAGCAATTACATTATTTAGGAAAAAAACAAACTATAAATTATGTTCTACTTTTTAAATGGTATATTGTGTGAGGTTTTGCTCACTCAATAGATGGCAGCTCAAGCGTTTCTTGTTCAACTCTTCAGTTTTATATCCCTGCTTCAGCACTGGCCCTGGCCGACTCACCATAAGTAATTAAATCGCCCAGTGTGAGGGTCGAGGAAAACGTGGGGCTGAAGTATTTATGTAGAAAGTGTTTACTTTTTCTTTGTAATTAAGTCTTTTAGTGATTTTGATGATGATGTGCACTAGAATAGAAAAGGAAAGATTTATCTATCTTTGACTGTCATCTCTACATCAATCTAATAATTATACATTCTAGTGCAATAATACTATCTGCAATATGAAATTTAATAATTAAAATTTAATCAAATTTTATGAAATGTTTAACTTTTCATGCTTGGAGAAAACTTGTTGAGTGATTATTCAGACAAGTTCCAAATTTCATGGATGGATGTGAACATGAAAAATAATTAAATTTATGACTATTGTGATATTTTATCAGAAGTTTAATATTTTCTGTTTAAATTTTTATCTTCATTGATATTTAGTCATGATAAAAAAGATAGCATGCATTTTTTAATTTATCGGCTACAACTATTTATGAGGTAAGAAAACATTCTTTTCAAATAATCTCTTCATGCAAATTTTTATCATAGTATTTATCACTGAAAAAGTCATATTTTTAAGACTTATACTATATTGTTTAGTTATTAAATGATTTTCAAACATTAATTGATGATAATTTATATTAAATGGGTTTTGTGTTTATTAATAATTTGCTTGTTCTAAATAGTGAATTCTTTTTTATAAAATTATTATTTTAACTTTTAAAAAATAATTAAAACTTTGCTATTGCAACAAATCTTGAATAATAATATTTTTTAATCAACATATTAGATAAAATATCTTATAACATTTGTTTATCTGCCTAAGTTTGATGCATGTTTTGATATATCAAGTTGTACTGCTATTTAACCGATACTTAAATCTCTTATCATTTTTTATCTATATTATTAATTGCCAGTAAGATATGCTTACTTTGCATTGAATTTTAATCATTCTAGAGTTGAATTTATATACTTTCAAATGTTAAATGAAAGTCTAAAAATAATATAACAGAATAAACAATGATATGCAAAATATCTTAGCTAAGAAATGTGAACAATATCTATCTATGCTTGTTTTCTAATGTCTAATAATATACATATGTCTAATAATAATAATTCTTTGAACTACCTATTTTCACAGACATTATTTTATTTTCCAACACATGAACAAGCATTGTACATGTCTGAAAGTCTTAAAAAATACTTCTAAAATTACACAAAACCAGTCAGTCTACGTTAACAAATTATTAATATTTTACTCTTTTACAATTTTTAACAGATTAACTGGTTTTGTGTAGTTTAAAGTATTTTTTAAGACTTTTAGACATGTACCATGCTTGTTTATGTGTTGGAAAATAAAATAATGTCTGTGAAAATAGGTAGTACAAAAAATTATTATGTTAAAAAATGACATTATGAACGATCATAAATAAACTTTACATATATCTTTTTCCATATGTTGTATAACTCTTTAGAACCGTTGACTGTAAATAAAAAAAATTGTATCGAAACTACTTTAAATAAATCGTAGAAATAAAGAAACTGCATTTCAGTGTTTTTAAAAACTGTTAAAAAATTGCTTTGAATTAACAAATGCTTAAAATAAATAAATTGTAGTTTAGTGTTTTTAATATCTGTTCAAATAAATAATGTTCTGAATAGATAAAATATATTTCGCTGTTTTTAAAATTATACACAACTAACACTCTGAATGAACAAGTATTTGAAATAAGCTAAACTTCACTGTGTTTAAAATTTGTCCAAATAAGTAATTGAACACTTAAAAAAGAAAACCCCTGTATTTTACTATTTTTAAAATTTGGTATTCTTTAATTTTTAAGTATTTTTTAATATATAAATAATACTTGACAAAACAAGTGTTTGAAATAAATGAACTGTATTTGAGTGATTTATGAATCTCCCAAATAATATTCTGTATAAACAAATGCTTGAAATAGATAAAAGATAAACTATATTTCAGTATTTTTAAAATCTGGCTGAATAGGTAGTATTGTCCTAACAGGTTGACTAGACTCTCAGTCTGTGTGTTTATTAAAGATCGTCTTTCTTTCAATTTAAAAATTAAAAATATATTAAAAACTCTCATCTAATGAAGTATTAAATAGATCATTGTCATCTGAAGCTGCAAAACTGCTGGCCGATGACTGTTACCAACATGGATAAATGTGGGAAATTGCCTGGTTACGATGTCGATCTGGGTGGCTTAGTGGCAGAGCATCAGCACGGTACGCTGAAGATCCCAGGTTCGAGACCTGGCCCAGGTCAAAATTTCACTCATGTTGGTTTAGTGTATGATAAAATATGTTTTATATATTACAAAAAAAAAAAAGGAATCGGACGCAGTGTTTATGCTTTAATATATATTAACAAATAGATACTTTGTTTTCTTTATTCCTCTCTTCATCCAGTGATATCTCGCGTGAGATAAGCTTTTGTTTGACTTTTTAGATAAAAGTTATGCTTAGATCTAAACCAAAACATTCTTGATAAGGACAGTTATGGTTTAAATCTAAGCTGAATCTTGTCAGGTAAGAGAAGTTTTAGTTTAGATTTAAAGATGTTCTAGTTGATTGTTGAATTAAGATAAGAAATTTTTTTAAAGCATGACACTTGTAGAACAAGGCATCTGTTATAAGGGGAAAAAATTGAATTTAATTTTTAAAAATAAAAATCGTTTCGGGGAACTAAATTTCAAAATCTCCTCCTCTCCCTAAAATATGTTCTCCTGTTCTTTCATCTAATGGTAAAAATGATATTTTACTGAATAAGTAATCTTGAATTGCAAAGCATAGGTAAAGAAAATATATGTGGTATAGTGTCATATGGTAAATGTCAGAAAATAAATTTCTCAAAATAAAGAAATAACATTTTTTCTCCAAACAATAATTTTCTCTTTAAATTTCATAAAAAATTAAAATAGTTTCTTAAATAAAAGAGGGAGCCAAATATAGTTATTTGGCTAACTAAATATTGAGCAAAAATACTATATTTGATTTCTGTCTGTGTTTTATTAATTATATTTTTAATTAGATCTCTTATCATTTTTTATCTATATTATTAATTGTTAGTAAGCTAGGTTTACTTTGCATTGAATTTTAATCATTCTAGAGTTGAATTTATATCTTTTCAAATGTTAAATAAAAGTCTTAAAATAATATAACAGAATATACAATGATATGCAAAATATCTTAGCTAAGAAATGTGAACAATATCGTAATCGTTCACAATAAAATTCGTGCAGTAGTTTTTTTTTTTTTTTTTTAAATATAGCAAAAAAAAAAAAAAAAATCGCTTCATTATGAAGATAGTAAGCCATAAATTTGTTAATGGGTACAAAAAAGGATGTATTTGTGATCATTTTTGAAAAAAAAAAAAAACTCAGGGAATGATGTCATTTTTTAGTGAAGTAAACGAAAAAAATTGTCTCACGATAGTAATTTTTTCAAAGAGGGGAAGGGGGGAGAACCCCCCAAGTGCCACAATTTTTTCTATTTTGTAAGTTAGAGTACATATTTATGATCGTTTTTAAAAAAGAAACCATGAATTTAATTTTGACCCTCATGTTGAAAATTCAAAATTCAAAATTTTTCCTATTTTCGTGGTTGATTTAACATGGGATGACCCATATGCATTTAGTGATAATTATTAATCTTGCTGCATTTCAGTGTTATCTGTTTAGAATATGAGCATCGACTGATTCAGTTTTTTAAAGTATATGATATGCCTTTCTGCAGCTAAATACTTTTACAACATAAATATAGGATAAGAGGTCCCGAATTCTTTAAGATTGTTCTGCAAATAAATAATACTGTGAATATATAAATGTTTGAGCTAAATAAACTGTATTTTAGCATTTTAAATACTGCCCACATAAAAAAATACACTGAGTAAGCAAATGCTTAATAAATAAATACATGTGAACTGTATTGAAATGTTTTTAAAATCTGTACAAATAGATAATTCTCTAAATAAACAAATGCTTGAAATAAATTACTGTATTTCAGTGTTTTCAAAATATGGCCAAATAAATAATATCCTAAACAAACAAACTCCCTGAAAAACAAGTAATATATAAAAAAAAAATTGTGGAGTTCTGGGGACAAATTTGTACTTTTAAACCATTACCAAATACAAAATCTCAAATTTTCCCGTGGGGGGGGGGGGGGGGATGTCCCCCTTGGGCCACCTTCTGAATTCATCACTGCCTTGAGCTACAGAAATCCCTTCCGGAGAAAAATATTTGAATTCAACAATGAACATATGAATAATTTCAATGTTGCTTTAGTGAGTAACCCAAATTTATAAAAATTGTCGTAAATACTTCCAATTTTACTAAGTTTGTTTTCAACGAAACACACAGTCTATTTTAGAAAATTGAAATTTTTTCAATGTAAAGTCTTATTTAAATTACCAGTAAATATGCCTATTTATGATAGAAATTTATAAAAAAATTTATAAAAGTATTTACGACAATTTATAAAAATTGTCGTAAATACTTTCAATTTTACTAAGTTTGTTTTCAACGAAACACACAGTCTATTTTAGAAAATTGAAATTTTTTCAATGTAAAGTCTTATTTAAATTACCAGTAAATATGCCTATTTATGATAGAAATTCAAGATAAAAAGCAGAGTGGGGTGGGGTTAAAGATGTAAAATTTCCGGAAATTTTGAAGTGGCGGTAAAAATCCCGTTTTTTTTTCTGGAAAAATTGATTTCTTACAAATGTTTCTCAAAAATAAGTTACACATTCTTAAAAAATATAAAATAATAAACATTTTTTAAATTTCTGCATACTATTTTTTTTTTCACTTTACATGAATATATTACAAAAAAAAAAAAAAAAAAAAAAAAAAAAAAGTAAGCTTTTAAAAGTTTAGCCTTTCAGTCTCAGAATTTTCACAGTAGCTTTCTTGCTTAATTTAACACGATTGTTTGTAATATATCATGCCTCTGCTGAAATGATTTTTCAGTTGCATTTCTTCAATTACCAGTAAAAAAAAAAAAAAAAAAAAAAAATCTTATGAGTCTCAACCAATATCACTGCAGTTTGAAAGAAAATTTAAATTGCATTAAATATCATCTCAACATAGTATTGCTTAAGAATATAAATGATGCCATTTTAAAGAAACAAATTATTGTAGTTGTGACATTATATAAATATCATCAATCTTCCATTCCTTAAAAATTTATACTAATTTACAATATTACATTTTTTTTCTTACAATTAAAATTTTCATTTCCCGTGTATTTAGTTTTGATATAGCTTTCCAGTCTAAACCTAAACCAACTCTATATGCTTTGGTTTTAGTTTAAGTTTTAGATTCTTAATGTCAAAGTAATATTTATATACGTATGTACATTTCTTTTATGAAAGTTATAAAACAGGTGGGTTTTTGAATACTTATAAAAATTGTTTTCAACTAAATTTTTCTCAGAAGATTTACATTTTCTTTGCAAAGTTTATTTGTATGCATTTATATTAAAAAAAAAAAAAAAATACAGCTAGACAAGTCGTAGAATCTATATTTAAAATAAAAGGAAGACAAGAGAAAAAAGCTTGAAAAGACTCAATAATTTCAATTGCATGTTATTAAAAAAGAATTTGTTTCTAATAATAGTTAAATATTTCTGGAGATTATCATCTGATTATATGAAAAATCGCAGCTATGCCAATAAAAATAAATGCATGTTTAAAATTTTATATTCAATTTTCAACCTATTGGTATTATTGAAGTAATTTTGCACGCGGATTTTCATTTTTAACAAGAGAAGTTGCATGGGTCTGCTTACATTTTTTTTTCACGCGATTCTGTTTTTGTAAACCTTTGTATAAAAAATCTTACAAAATTGTCATAAAAAATATAATCAAAATTTTGTGAATTAGAAATTATCGTTATATTTAGGTTCCTATTTAGGCATTTTTAATAAGGTCCTTGATATATATATATATATATACAGCTAGATAATAGATTCATTGATGATTTCAGCTGTTTTGTGACAGGTTTTGTTATTCTAAAATCGTCACATTTCTAGAGGATTCAGAATGAAGAGTGAAAAATTTTCCTAATTTTGTGAAGGGTTCTATGTTTTAAGGTGAAAAAATTGTGAAGGGTCCTTTAAAGGATGAAAGTGGAAAAAAAAAAAAAAAACGTTTCCCCCCCCCCCCCCCCCCCAAAGTTTCCGTTTTTTCCCGAACATTCCCATTTCTAGGTGGTGTTATGAACAAAATGGACCAAAATTCAACAGAAATTAATTAATTCCTGTGAAATTG
Organism: Maratus michaelseni; assembly: GCA_963931845.1. Lineage (NCBI taxonomy): Eukaryota > Metazoa > Arthropoda > Arachnida > Araneae > Salticidae > Maratus > Maratus michaelseni. Next base: position 259,625,085 of record OZ007599.1, read on the forward strand.
CAGAACCCCTTTTAACAAATGAATAATTCCCAGTTTGCTTTATTAAATGGCCTGATTCATAAAATTTGTCATAAGTCGCATTTAGTGTTCTTAAATTTTGTTTCAGGGATTCATGTACTATTTAAGTTTTATTATTTTCTCTTTAAAAAAAATCTTGTTTTAAACTTTCTCTTTGAATTTCAAATATAAATTCAGTAGATCATTCCAATGATTAAAACTGAATTTTATACTTAATTTAAAGCAACTTATAAATTAAATATAAAGATTTCTTGAAGAAATTATTCAAACCGCACAGTGATATGTGTATACATTTAAAAGTACTTCCTCTTTATAGACATACAAAGCGATCGATTTGGGAGAATTTGTACATGTGACTACATTATAAAAAAAGAAATTTCTTGTTTATTTTCTTAACCTTTTTATTCCAAATTATGAATTAAGAAATATCCTTCCTTAGTAACTTTCCCCCTTAATATCTGAATATAGATTACAAAATTTATATAATAATAATATGACATTTAGAAAGGATTTGTTCATTAAAATTGACTTAGTAATTGTTAGACTTTTTGTAAAATATTTACAACAAATATCTAGATTAATTTACAAATAAGATTTTTTTTTTTTAATTTCTCAATTCATATTAAAACATAAGTAAATTTATTGTGGTTTTATCTGTTAATGGTCTGGTTTATTCACTGCCTTTTTAAGGGTGGTGAAATATATTTTATATCGCTTAATTTTAATCAAGCGTTGTGCCAGAATTTTTAAACAAAATTTTACTTCTAAAAGTCTGATAAAAAAAAAAAAAAAAAAAAAGGCTGCAAAACCGTATTTTATTATTTTCAAATAAAATTTTTCGAAAATTCTGGTGTGAATTCAACATTACAGAAACACTTATTAATTACCCCTGAAAGGGTTAATAAGAGGCTTTTTGAAAGGTAAACATTTTCCACTGACATATTTCAACCAGCATAAAAGCGTGCATACATAAATACTATCCATACATAAATGGTTGAGAAAATATCCCAATTTTGAAAATAATTAGCTATTGTAAAAAAAATTTCTGTGCTTTCTAATCATGGTAGAGCAAAGTATTTTTAATTAAATATAAAATCTACAGTTATAATAGACATATTAAATAAATTTTATATCAGACTTATTAAGTAAATTTTATATCAGACTTATTAAATAAATTTTATACCAAACATATTAAATTGTGTATGGGATTTCAAAGTCCACTCGAGGCATAAACAGGTAAACAACTGTTGTAATGTTACAGATTTTTTTCTTTTTAAATATGTATTTGTATAGATTAAAAATTCATCTTTTCTTTTCAGCATTCTCGCTTTTGCTTTTAATTGGGTATAAAGTATTAGTGTACAGATGTCTGATCAAGATAACTTTTCTACTTTATCCAAACCTTCTACATCATCTGAACCAGTTCCTCCAGCCCCAAAGAGTATCAGGTAGGAACAATTTATCTCTTATATTATTGTTATATGTATATATATATATATATATATATAAATTGCTGCGCTTTTAAATGGACAATTGTTTAATTTTAAGAAAAAAGTCTAATAGCACAAAAACAGGTTTATTTATTTATTATTATTTTTTTTTTCCGTACCGCTAACCAGGTCCCTACATGCCCGGCATGAGTGCCTAGCTTGACGGGTTAGTACTTGGGCGCGAGGCGATATTCGCCTCCTGACAATAGCCTTGTTGGCACAAAAACAGGTTTGCTACACTACCTGGAGAACCTGGGAAAATCAGGGAATTAGGAAATCGACCAAATAAGTCAGGGAAAAATCGGGGAATTTCAATATTTTACCCAAAATCTGGAAAAAGTCAGGGAATTTGATAAAATTTCATTGCGATCTCAGAGTAAGTATGATCTTTGGGCTACAAGAGGTGAAAATCTTCAACACTTTGGCAGATTCCACTTTTATTTTTTTAAGAAATTTTAACTAAATCTAATAATTTTAAAACACATTAATACATATTTTGAAATTTTCTCTGGTAGTACTTTTCATTTTGAAGACAAATGCAGTCGCCAGATCGCCATTGGCGACCAAAATATTTTAACTGGCAGCTGAAAGCATCAAAATTGAATGATCTAGCGATATGGCTCTTTACTTAGTGATTATAAATCATAGGGAAATATAGATACGCGGTACTTTGAATAATAATTTAAAAAAAAATTCCAAACATACACAAGAACATATGGCAGAAACTAAAAAGAAAAGTAAAAAGTAGAAAAATGTAGAATTTGAAGATGTTTGTAAAGAACAATTATTTTTCATGTTATTGCATACTTTATTTATTTTAACTCTGTAATGAATATATATATATATATATATATATTTAGAGTTATACAGGTGTCCATAAATTATTATCAGGGTTTCCTTACCTCATAACTTTTAATTTAAGATATGACGAAAAATATTATTACATATTCCTAAAATGCAACTCAAAACTTTTTAAATATCACAAACAAAGTTACACATGCGTAAAGTTGCAACTCAAAACGTTTTTAATCAAATAACGATTATAATCAAGTAATAATTAATATTAAAATTTTATCAAAGTTATCAAAAAGTTATTAATGAATTAAAAGCATAGAGTTAGATAGATAGGTACATAATTCATTAATAACTTTTTGATAAGACTTTTGATTATTAAATATTTTGATTATATCATTAATACTTTTCGATTATTTTTTAACTTTTAGTTACTAGGTAAGGAAACTTTGACAATAATTTATAGACGGCCTGTATAATTTTGATATGGTTTGTATGGAAACTTAATTTATTAAACTTAATTTAAGAGTTAAGGCACTATTCAATAGGTGCTCTAACTTTGGTCATTGTTTTTATTTTTCAATCAATTCATATAAAAAAAAACTTTTATGTTTTTGAAACGATTAAAAAAAATTTAAAAAATGACAAACGATGGAAGGGCGGTGGTGGTAATGGTGGTGGTGGGGGGTTATGAGTAATTATTTTTACGGGCGACTAAAAATTTTTGCTGGGTACCAGATTTTTTTTTCAATTTGTAGAGCCCTGGAAGTAACAATAATTAATTCTCTAAAATCTCCATCTCTCCCCTTGATAATCTGAAACGTCTGCTTCCTCTTTCCTGTTGTCTATTGTTAAAAATAAAGTTTATCTGTACTTTAGTGATTTTCTGATACTGTTTCTGAAGTGAATGGTGGCTAATTACAAATATTGTGTAGCAAGTATTTATAATATGAAGAAAATTTCATTTGAAAAATTGTAATAATCGTAAGATATTAAAGAGAACAATTCCAGTCCTGAGAGCAGAAACTTTTAATCAGTGGCATCTGTATTTAGAAAATTTTAGTGTTTTTGAGTCATACAATATTTATTTTACACCCAGTGTGCTCAGCACGCATTATTACACCACTAGACTAGCATTTTCTTAAAACACACCATTCTCCTGTATGAGTAGCAATCCTGAGAAAACCTTTTTTAAGAAAAATTAGGAACCAGGAAAAGGAAACTTTAATATAAGGGTGTCCGAAAGTCTTACTCTTATTACAAAATTTATTCATACGCGCTATATATAAGATAGACATGTGAAACTGGGGCCAAAATGTTTTAAAATTAACCAAATTTTTTTGTTGCCGGTCTCCATAAAGTGGCTGTAGCTGTAGCTGTAGCAGTGTCAGTGTCCAGGAAACTGGAAATGTTCACAAATCAGGAAGAAACTCAATGTGTTCTGGTATCACGAGGTCCTTTTTGTTATACTGTAATTCACGCATTGATTTCTTGGGACTTCGCTCAAAAGACTGTCTCATTTCTTCCACACTTTTTGCTGAGGTCAGCCAGTTCTCGATACGTGGTTCGGTTTTCCTGGACACTGACCTGCTACACTCCAGCCATGTTGCGGAAACCTGCCACAAAACAACTTGGTTTATTTTCCAACATTTTGGCACCAGTTTTACATGTCTATCTTAGATATAGCTGATATGAATATGATTGTCAATTATTATAGATGTTCAGTTTCTTCTTTTTATTTATTTATTATTTTTTAATACAAGGAGATGATACCATTAATGTCATAAATGCATTAAGTTAATTTTTTGCAGCCATTCAAAAATATTTCAAGTTATTTCAAGTCTAATGTTATTCAATCAATGGAAGTTAGCAATTTTCTATAGGACTAAATGTTCAGACAATCCTAAAACATCGCATTAGCTTTCAGCTTTCTATACTAGTGGGACGAATTCAGTAAGGAATTAAAAAAAAAAAAATATATATATATATATATTTATTTATTTTGTTGCTGTATGATATTTTTCTTCGTGTACATCTTAGTTATTTTTTAAACATAATTTTTACTGCCTACTTATTTGCTGAAACATTAATGTGTATCAGACATTGGGGTCTACTTATGAAACTTTTGAGTGGCTTCAGAATTATTAGTATTAATAGCAGAAGATGAAGCAATATGAATTCGGTTGAGGTGGGTTGGCTCTTTTGAAAGTTTTTTTGTGAAAAAGTGAGGCCTGTGTGTCCCACTGTAGGTGCCTTTTGGATCAGAGCCCCGAAAAAATATTATTTAGCGATAGCTATTATTCATACAGTAATTCATACATTTTAATTTACATCAAATTTTAACTTCCAAAAACACATAAAATACAATATTATTGCACAATTAAAGCCTACCTGGATTTTAACCGACTTCAAGAAAAGGAAGTTATACAATTCGTTAGTATATTTTTTATATATGTATATCTCCTCGCATAACTTTTGAACTGATGGTCCGGTTTTCACACTTTTTTGTTGTTGGAAAGGTCTTGTTCTGCAGATTGTCCCATTATAATATCATTAGGATTTAAAAATGGCATGTTTGTCTATCTATCTGTTTTCATGTCTTATTATTATTATTGTACATTAAAGGTTTTAAGTTTCGTAAAAATTAACTAATTGTCACGATTTTTGAGTATGGCGTTAACACAGTACTACTTTACGTTTTTAAAATAGTCGTCGTATCGCGTAGTTGTTTTATTGGGACACCTCAAAATTTTTTTTATATATCTATTGCGCGTGAAAATAAGCGACATTAAAGCAATGAGATTTAAAATGAATGTGGATTAGAGTCCTGCATCAAGTCGAGAAACCCGATTTTACCCAAATGGTTGATAATATTTTTTCGTTTATTGCGGGTCGGAGCCAAGTCGGATTGTGTATATTCGTTTCGGGTTCAAGGCGGTTTCGGTTTGATTATTGCTTCTTGCGGGTTGGGATTGGTAACGCGTTTTACAAAAGAAGCCCAAAGTATTGTTTAAGATGCAATGGAATATAAATGAGTATAATTCATTTTTCTGCATATAAGATAAAATTGATATTAAACATTAATTACAGACTATTTTTTTTTCTTTTTTATAATTGCATTAAAATATAGATTAATTTACTTTCGTTTCCAGTTTCGAGTTGAAGTGCATCGGATTCAGGTTGGATTTTGGGTTGATTTCAAATAGAATTTTCGGGTTCAGTGACAGTATTCTGCCCCCGTCGGATCGGAAGACTTTATCGTAATGCGCCGACGAAGTGATAATTTCGCACTCTGCCCCTATCGTCTCGGAATTTGTTCCGATATTCCGCGGGGTTGCTTTTGTCCTAACTCATAATTCATCCGTGTGCAGTAGGTGAGAAAAAACATTTAAAATATTAAAAGTAAAGGTCAAGTAAATAATTAAGGCTGTTCTGAAATCCAAACAGGCTACTTTATCACACATTTTTTAATTCCTTTTTGTTCGAAAATGCATGAAATTGGCAGGGGTTCTTATTCAGAAACTATGTAATCGAAACACGTTTTCCATTTTTTTGGTAAAGGCAGAAGATCTTTCAGAAAAGACTGTCAAAGTCGGCGTTTTGAACCAAATTCCTGACGCGGCAGCCAGAGAAGCGCGAAAAACGTGTCGTCGCGTGACCAGAATAGCTTATAACTCGATAAGTAATCTATTTATCAAAAAATGAAAAACTCATTTCGATTCCAAATCGCTTCCATAGTCAGCCTGCCAATTTTATACCTTTGCATTTAAAAATGAGTTTGAAATTGTGTCAAAGTTTCGCGTTGTTGAGCAGGTCATTTGAAAACCACCTTAAGTTCCATCACTAATTAATATTTTAAAATTATTTCTTAATTAATATTTATAAATAATATTTTTCATTGACTTCTAAATAATTCCCGCAAACCTAACTTTGAAAAAAAAATCCGCCACGCTAAAAAAAAATTCAAACTCCCGAAAATAAATAAATAAATAAATTCTGGGTATAACTAGGTGTAAATTTTCTGTTCTCAATCTGTTTCTGATTGGTGATAAAATCAACCATGATTTTAAGTTGTCGTTGCGTGGTTTTCGTATATATATTTATTATCTGCTGATCCAGGCATTTTTCTTTTTTTCAAATTAAGTAATAGAGCTAAAACGAGACGAATCTATTTTTCTTTTTAATCGCGTCACAAACATCATAGAGATAGAACTAAGTTCTTAATTCTGTGAGTAATAAAAAATTAACGTACGTTCACATCTTACGTAAATAAACAAACCACGTGTGACCTTGGACAGTTTAAACCGATCGTAAGTCAGAATTGCAAAGTGTTGAATGAATCTCGACAGGACTCTGATGTGGATAACTGCGCATGGTTGCCACAGTAACATGAAAGTAAGAAACAAGCCATTGAAGTCGGTTTCATTATTATTATTTTTTTTTCTAAAAATTAGAATTTGAAAGGAGAATGACATAATTAAAAAATGAACGTTCTGAGAGAAAACGTTATAAAGTTTTTATTTAAAGACTGTTCTTAAAATTATATTTTTTCCAGTTTACAACGTGAAATTTCCTGACACATTTTCTAATCCATTTTTACGACAATTAAAGAGATTTGTAATCGAACAGTTTTTTTTCTTTTTCCGATAAGTGAATTACATCTTGAATTATAAGCGATTGTTGTCTTAGGACGACAATTTTTTGCCTTTCTGCTCTGTCAAGTCCGAAAATTCGGTTCAGAATGCCAACTTTGACAGCATTTTCTGAAAAATCTTCTGCCTTTACCGAAAAATGGAAAAAATCAGTTCGATTACATAGTTTCTGAATAAGAGAACCTGTCAATTTGATACATTTGCGGGCAAAAATGAATTAAAAAATGCGTCAGAAAATAGCCAGTTTGGATTTGAGAAAAACAGCCTTAAACATTATGACATATTGCATTTTTATTTACAAACAAATTTATCTAGCTGTAACCGTAGGTAGTTTTAAAATGATACTCTTCCAGATAAAAGGAACTTTAATTTGAAAGATATTACGGATATCTCAAAAATGAGAGTTTTTGGTGTATCATTCTTCTCGAAAACCGATGATATTATTTTATATATAGATAAAATGAAAAGTCAAATAAATTATTTTGAATGTCAATTAGAAAATTGTAAATGTACTAAAAGTAACCTAAAATCGCGTATTGATTAAAAAAAAAAAAAAGCTGTCTTTATTTTTATTTTTCAGAACAAATTTAAAGTTTCATGTTTAGATCCAAATTTGTTCATTTTTTACATATACGTAAACATACTTTTACTGAAAAGTGGGGGTGGGGGGGGGGGATACGTGAAGTTCAACAACAATATTTATTGTGTGCAAATTACTCTGACTGAGAAATCCTAATAAAGACAGTTTTTAAATTAATACGTGATTTTGCTTATAAGTCCCCCCCCCCCCCCCTCCACCTTCAGTAAAAGCATATTTATGTATATCTAATGAATGAACACATTTGGATTTAAACATGAAACCAAGGCTATGTCCTATTTATCGCCTAATCTAAGTTTGAGATGTTTAGAGGTCAAGAGATAAACACAAAGAGCTACGGAGAACTTCCTAGGTCAGTCGTCATCAGTCGCGGCAATTATACAGCTCAAAATCCAGATGTGTAAAATTGATAAGGGTTCATTTAGTTTCTTTGCAATAAATATAGCTTTCAAATATCAACATTAGTAAGTCAAACGTTTCCCTGGGAAAGCGAACTGCGTGTTAGCGCTTTCTGTCATGGGCGCCAGCAAGGGGAGGAAGGAGGAGGCGTTGGCCCTCCCTGGATTTTGAAATTTATTAACCATTTTTTTTCTGTGATGTTATTGAAAAAAAAAAAGAATAGTAAAATTTATTCTTATTAAGAGAAAAGGGAACTAGGAATTTTTCGTCAGGATGAGGGTCCGTTCCTCTGCACTTGAGTGCTACGTGCTACCCTCCTCCTGCTGTGACGTCACATTTTTTGCAACTGGTTATTTAGAGAGAATATTAGGAAAGTAAATAAATAAATAAAAATATGTACAATTTATTACATACTTATCTAAATACTATAAAACTTTTAAGATCTTCCTTGTGTGTTTTTGCTTCAAGCTGTCGCAATTCAAAGGGAAAAGAAAAATATACCTAATACTTCCTCTGTAAATAGACAGTAAATATTTTTAAATTAACGTTATTATGCTGCTTCCAAATAATGCATACGTAACTGTTTTCATATTTTAGACGTGACGTCACAATGTGATACTCCCACCCCTTGTCACACTTTGTCGACCTCCTACCTCCTCTGGAAGTGTGACGTACAATTAATGGTTAAGCCTGAATGCAAAAATATTCACAACTCTCGTCTCACGTAAATTTGCAAATTTGTTAATATGAAAATATTAACTTAGAAAATGTAATTTGTAAAAGAATTAAATGTTACTTTTGACACTAAAAATGGAAATTCATATACAAAATTATATCAATAATATACACCAGTGTGAATGGTAAGGTAAACACTTTATAATGTAGTATTATTTGAAAGAATAATTTATTTTATTTATATTGTCATATTTGCAGTAAAAAAGACATACTGTGCGGTACATAATACAATTTTTTTACAAATGATATTAGGTGGAACTTATTATTATTTGTATTATTATTTTTTTTTATGTATACATACTTTTTCAAAATTAAAATGGCACTTTTCCAAAATTAAATTAATGGCAATTTAAAATGAAAAATGCAACTGAAATGATTATTTTAACAATTGAATGATATGTTTCAAACCATATTGTTAAATTAACTAGGGAATGCTAGTTTGGAAATTATGACGCTGAAAGGCTAAATGTTTTTTATAGTATTGTATTTTATAATACATTAATGTAACGTAAAAAAATATTGTGCTTCAATTTTAAATGTTTATCATTTTATATGGTCTAGGAAAATATAACTGCAAGAGAAAAAAATATTGTGATGTTACCGTTGATTGAAAATCAATTTTCCCAGCAAAAAACTGAAAAAAAAAAGTTTTTTTCCCCCCGCCACTTTTCAAGTATTATCTCTAGTTGAAACTTGAAAGTAGCATTTAAATTGTATTTAACATTTAATCCTTGCAGTAAATGTAGACTTCAAAAATCAGCACGAACAACTTCAATACTTCCTTGAGAAAATGGATTGTATTTTGATGTTATCTGTTTTAGGTAGATTTCGTAAGAAATACTACCTATTACATTCTCACCTAAGTTGGAAATTTTGAAAATTTTTTGCAGATCTACGCCGATCATGACTCCCAGAACCCAAAACCACCCCCAGTTCAAAACTTTATATATCTATCTTATCTATCTATCTATCTATCTATCTATGTCACTTTTTTCTGACCACGATAACTGGAAAAATTCTGCATTAATCTTTTACAAACTGATACATAAAATCAAGGGGCATAAAATCTCGGTCAAGTTCGTTAATGGGTAAAATCGAACCAAGGGGGGGAGGGTGGGGGGGGGCTTTTTGTGAAAACAGAAAAAAACCCATAATTTCTTAATTATGATACATATCGAATCCGTTTAAAGTTATTATTACTTCTAGGAGAAGGGCCGAAAATGTATGCATGACAGATTTTTGATATAATTAAAAATGGCCCCAAGGGGGGGGGGAAAGGGGGGGTTTAGAAGAAAAAAAATCATAGCTTCGTCAATTCACAAGATATCAAATTCGCGTAAATTTATTATTAATCCTCTTAATATTATCTAAAACTTTTATATTGACAAGTTTTTTATAGGACCAACCGTTATAGCAAAAAAAAATTAAAAACAAAAAAAATCCCTGCCGGCTCCGCCTGCAAACAAGTTATTTTTCGAAGTAGGCGGTTCCAATTCCCGCATATTTTCGAAACTGATACATAAAATCAAGGGGCATACAGTCTCGGTCAAGTTCGTTAATGGACAAAATCGAACCAAGCGGGGGGGGGGGGCGCTTTTTGTGAAAACAGAAAAAAACTCATAATTTCTTACTTATGATACGTATCGAATCCGTTTGAAGTTATTATTACTTCTAGGAAAAGGGCCGAAAATTTATGTATGACTGATTTTTGATATAATTAAAAATTGCCTTAAGGGGGGGGGAAGGGGGGTTTAGAAGAAAAAAATTCATAACTTCGCCAATTCTCAAGATTTCAAATCCGCTTAAATTTATTATTAATCCTCTTAATATTATTTAAAACTTTTATATTGACAAGTTTTTTATAGGACCAACCGTTATAGCAAAAAAAAAAAAAATTAAAAACAAAAAAATCCCTGCCGATTCCGCCTGCAAACAAGTTAGGTTTCGAAGTAGGCGGTTCCAACTGCCGCATCATCGTAAAAAGGTCATTTCTTCCGCAATTCCCGACAAACAGGCGCCCCACGGTCTGCGTCTTCGAAATCTACCTGTGCCTGTAGGCCGAGCCGTCAGGGATTTTTTTAAATTTCAAATTGGATATTTTCAGTTTTTTGGCAATCCTAACCTAATTTCACAACTTCCATTCTTTTCAACTGCGTATTGGAAGCATTATTGAGAGTTAGCATTCAAATTTGCTTTCATTGCAATAAATGTAGATTTCAAAAATCAACATGTTTCACACAAATGGTTTCCCGGCGAAAACGTATTGTAATTTAGTTTCCTGAGATTTTAAAATGTAGGCAGTTGCTTGCTAATTCAAATATAAATTCTTCATAAAACATTTTCAGTGGGATAAAAACGGAAAAATATCAAACGTTAATGGAATTTTGGACTACTTATTTGGATTATTCTGAGGTCCCGAATTCCAATGTCTCATGGATTGACTGTAGTATGAAAACTGAAATATTGAAGTTATGAGAACATAATATTCCAATTCTTTGTTTTATAAATCTAACGAAGAGAAGAATGTTACTTTATGTTATTATTATCTATTATTATTAATATTATTATTACTATTCAGGGTTGGCTTTTTGACATGACAGTGGTAAAAACCATGTTTTTACCGGTTTATTCCGTCAAAAACCTATCATTTTTTATTGTCCTCCAATTTATGGTGTAAGTGTAGCATACAATACATTTCTAGATTGATTTTACCTTGTTGTTCTTGTTATTATTATTATTTACAATTACATTTGTTAAATTTATTTAAAAGAAGATCATTTCCTAATATGGGAAAGATTTAAAAATACAAGAGTAAAAGAAAAAAACAATATTTGTCAAAATCTTCACTTATATAGATTCTACTAACTGCAATTAACATTAATATTAAATGATAATAAAAGGTCATTGTAATTATTAAATAACATTCAATATACATTTTTAATAAAGTGCATTAAAATTATTTTAGTGATGCAAAAATGTTGTTACATTGTATGACAATAGATGTTAAGCTTAGAGTGGCAGTGAATAAATTTGAATATTCTCAGATAATATTTTTTAATGCATATCTTATGTATTTCATAAATGCAATTATGGTGATTTTCATTTGCACTTCAATAAGTAGAATCTTAAAGTTTTGTTTTCAACAATGTAATAAATTGTACCGAAATTATACACATTCTTTAATCTATAACTTATAGGTTACAGGATCTCTTCAAAAAATCTAATTTTTTTTAGACTATTCCAAATAGTTTAAGATTATTGTAGAGATCTTCTAACAGAGGTATTATTCTAATACACGTATTATTCTAATGCAATTCTTTTTTGTTTTTCTTGGATGGATAAATATACTTTAGAGTCTTTCTGATACTGAATATTTCATATAAAACAACTTAATATTAAAGATAGAATGAAAAAAAAAAATGTTAAAACAAACTATTAAAAAATGGGTTTTTGACAGTTTTTGACATTTTTGACAAGGAGGTTTTTGACATGACGGTAAAAACCATGGTTAAAACCGGTAAAATGCGTCAAAAACTTGCCAACCCTGTTACTATTATTATTTAAAGTTTGTAGTCAGGTTCTGATTTATTACAGAATTCTTCAGGCTATATAGACAGTAAAACCTGCTGAAACAAAATCGCAAAACAGTGGTGAAAAATTCCGTTTAAGAGAGATTTGTCCCCCCCCCCCTAGAAGATTTGAGATTTTATGCTTTTAATGGTTGAAAATTGTAACCCCCCCCCCCGCCCCCCCCATCTCCGGAACTCTACAGTGTCCCCATCGGAGCCACAGAAATCCTTCCCGGAGAAAAGTGTCCGAGTTCAACACTGTGTCAGACCATTGACTTCTAATATAAATATAATTTATTTTTGTTAAAGTATAAGTTTAATAATTTATATTTGTAGTCAATGTGTCAGACCCACTTCCCTCCTGGCTACGCCACTATAATTAGGGTCATTTTCCCACCTGAAGATACCTGAAGATACACCAATATGGGCAAAACTGGCCGATGCATAATAAAATATTCATTCCATCATCAATGGAAACATATTTACCATTTATGAATGTAAATGGGCTTTATTTTCACTCGTTGTGTAATTTCCAGCACCAGTCTTGTCTACTTAATTGTATTAATGAAAAAAATTAGTACACAAAATGCGTAAAGACAAAATATGTATGTATACATTTACGTAACTATTTTATTGTTCGGGTGAGGGGGGGGGGGGGGGGGGGAGGATCGGAAAGACCTAATGAAATACGGGAAGTTGGATCATCAGTGAAAATGAGAAAACTTCCGTTGAAATCCGAAGAATTGTCAATTAGAGCAGTTTTAATTAAGTGTGGTAGAACGCAGTTTATACAAATAGGTATGATTGGAAAGTTACTTCAACACACTAATGCATAAAGAAAGACTGAAAACAATAAAATTTTAACAATACGTTTAAATACTGTGAAAACTTTTTTATTTGTATTAATAAGGCCATTTCAAACGAATTTAAAAATAAGTTAAGTTTGTAAATATTAGTGACTATTTAATACATAACTCAATTAAATGTATCTAGATTAAACAGTATTAACATCTCTTGATTAAACCTCCGGCGACCGTAAAAAAGACTATACAATAATTACGAGTTGTGTCCTTAGACTCATATGTAACGTATGTATAAAGAATTACCAAATATAAGTGACTACTGATTTATAACGAGTATGCTAAAATATAGTTTCTTCTTTTAACTTATTTTTTTTAACCTATCCAATAAAAAAAAATATCATTTTTTTCATATAATTTTTTGTCTTTGAAAAATACATTCACTTTAAACTTCTCATAAAAATTCAAGACTTTTTCTCAATAAAATTTTCTATCATAAAATGGATTAAAATTTTACTAATTAAATTTTACTAAAATTTTTGACTAATAATATGTTAATTCATATTCTAATTTATAAATTGTGAACAGTTTTTTTTAATTATATATATATGTAGGTCATTGCAGCAATGTCTGTTATTAATATCTAAAGCTGTATATTAATTTGCAGGACAAATAAAGAAAATTTGCTGTGTAATTAAAGAGATCTATTTTTTTTTAGCCTTCTGTAACTACTCAGAAATGACATTTTATTTTTTTAATCCCAGAAGCTGTGTTGAAGGAGCATTTTTTTTAAATGTATTCCTTCTCCAATCCATACAGTTTAATATAGTCTTTTTGTTGGAAGATCAGTCTCTTATTACCCCACAGAGAGAAATAAGGAATAGACAATTACGGTAAAATTTATTTTTTATAAAAAATGTCAAAGCTTGATCTAAGTTGTGGAATGTAACGTATTTTTTCCAAGACCCTTTTCTCATTGAATAAAATCAGAAAAGAAAAATATTTTTTTGTCTCATATTACCCACCTTCCCCTAAGTTAAAAAAATATTTAACTTTTAAAGAACTTCCTTTTTATAAAAGAGCGTTCAGCCATTCAACAAAGCAAGCCCTCTCAAGCTTACGAGTATCTGTTCGTAGCTTTCACGAATAACGCGGCCTTGAGTCCTTATGGAGGACCTTCTGAGAAACTATTATAATCTTTTGGTTTCGGTCTATCTATTTGGATATGTTTTTTGGATCAGCTACACACTTTCGATTTAGTGAAATTTCTACTAAACACCGTAATTAAAAAATATAATAATAAAATTACCGCAATTCTCATTTGTTATTGTTTATTCGAAGAAAATAGTTTAATAATGCAAATCCAGTCAGACTTCCTACAATCCGCCACCCTAAAATTCGCACATCGTTTCTTATGTAAACAATGAAACTTACAGTTAAGATGTCGGTGTAAAATTAAAGTTTTTTTTAATTATTATATCATTCTGTACACATTTTAATATGTAATTCTAGTTAATATGCTTCAACTCATGTTTTCTCATGAAGGAAGTATAAATTTATTTTTGAAAAAAATCACGATAGTGCTGATATCAGTGGCGATCATGATTATTTTTACCAAATAATTTACGTATTAATCAAGCTTTTTTGGTTATTAAGTATGGCTAAACATAAAATAAAACTTCGTTATTTTAATATTTTTATGTGAATAATTAGTGTACATTTATAACGCGACTTTTAGTGAATAATTCAAGAAAAAATTATCTTATCACCATTATGCATATTTAGTTATGCAATATTAAGGTGGTTCTCAAATGACCTGCTCAACAACGCGAAACTTTCTGACACAATTCCAGACTCATTTTTAAACGCAAAGGTCTAAAATTGGCAGACCTGACTTTGGAAGAGATTTGGAATCGAAATGAGTTTTCCATTTTTTAATAAATAGATTACTTATCGAGTTATAAGCGATTCTGGTCACGTGACGACACGTTTTTCGCGCTTCTCTGACTGCCGCGTCGGGAATTTGGTTCAAAATGACGATTTTGACAGTCTTTTCTGAAAGATCTTCTGTCTTGACCAAAATATGAAAAACGTGTTTCGATTACATAGTTTCTGAATAAGAACAGCTGCCAGTTTCATACATTTGCGAACAAAAGCGAATTAAAAGATGTGTCATAAAGTAGCCTGTTTGGATTTCAGAACCGACATAGTTATTTACTTGACTTTTATTTTTAATATTTTAAATGTTTTTAAAATTTTCTTAATTTTTATCATTTTACTTTATTGTAAGCATTCATTATATTTTTGAGTGCATTATTAACTTAAAATTACTGTTTAAAAAATGTAAACAAAACAGTGACCAAATATCCGCAAAATTCTAAAATCTGCACAACCTCTGGTTTTAAGCTATGCTGATTTAAGGGAGTCTACTGTATAGTAAAATAATGAAATTATCTACAGGGTGATTCACTACCAGTGCGACAAACTTTAAGAGGTGATAGAGCACAGAGCACACTGCAACAAACATTTTTTGTATAAGAAAGCCTATTCGCAATCCACTCTTTCTGCCATAAATACAGGGTCCCTCACTCCGAGTTCAACACGGATTTTTGTTTATAACCTTATCAGTAATGAATATATTTTATCGACATTTTCAGTAGTGTTAGTAGTAGTAATTTCAACTTTGTGCTAAATGTGCAGATATCACCAGAAGTGCATTGTAATTAGATCAATGACCCATATGTAATGCGAGTTACATTCCGAATTACGGAGCGTCTAGACCAGTGTTGTTTGTACGCAAATCGTGGCCATTTCCAGCAATTCTCTGGAAGTTATCACTTTTCATAAAAATTAAAGTAAGTTTGTTGAAAATATTGGTAAAATATTTTCATTATTGTTAAACTTATGAAAGAAAATCCGTGTTCGGCTTGGAATTAGGCACCTTGTATTTATGACTGAATAAGTGGATTGCAACGCAGATTCCCTATACAAATTGTAGTATGTTATGACCATCACATACCCTATTTTTTAAATAGTCTAAAATTGCAGTTTGTTTATAAGCTTGATGTCTGTCCCTAAAAATAGTTGTTTCGAGCTCATTGAAACATGAATATGTTGAACAAGTTACATTTTCATCAATTGCTACAAAATCGTTAAAATTAAGCATTCCTCAAGAAACGGCATTCCATTCTTCATCTAATACTGGTTGATCTTTGGCAGAAGAGGCATCATTTTCAAATTCCTTCTGAATGAAGCCTGCTTTTTTTAAACATTCCTCCTAGAAGTAGCAGATGTGAAGGGGTGTGACCCAAGAATGCAGCTTATGATAATGTCCAGAAAACAAATATAAAAAAAAACAACAAAATGACTTTCCATTTACAAGATGATGTGAAAATTTTTGGAAAGGACATGTGTATAGAATGGAAAGAGATGACAAGGGAAACTTGAAATTTCTCCGACGCATAAGTGAGAGATACATTTCACGTTGCAATGCATAAGCGAGAAAATATAACATTACATCGCTATATCTTTATCCGGGGCTACCGAAAATCGACGTATAAATGAGAGAGACGCATAAAAGAGGTAACGTATAAGTGAGAGATTATTGTACCGCATATTCCGGCGCATAACGCGCACCTACGATTTGAGACTGAATTTTTCTACTTTTAGGTATATTACGCGCACCCACTTTTTCGCATATAAATCTTTATAATAAGATATGTCAGTGGCTCAGCGAAGGGGAGGGGGGGGGGGGGGTAGGTACTACCGCTTATGTTAATCATTAGTTAATCAAATTAGCCACTTTTATGAATCAATCAAAAACAAAATCAGTATTAGTATTTTTGTCTTAATCGGAATCCACCGCTTTATTGAATAAAATTTTATTCAACAAACGTAATTCATTAAAACTGCGGTTAGTGTATTTAAAAATGGAGAAACGCATAATGAAAATTGGTCACTTTGTTTCGAAAAATTGCACTATTCCGAATAAGTCCTAGGCTACATGAATGATTATTTCATTTCCTGTCACACTGCTTTATAGTGGGGAGTCGTTTAATTGAATTTCTTTCTTTGTTCCTTTTTCCGAAATGAAATTGGACCATCAAACTTAATTATTGCATTTACTAACCCTGTTTTTAATCAAATTAAACTTAATCACAGTTCATAAAAAGCAAAGTATCATAGCTTACAAAAATGGAATTTTTACTGGTTTTACTTGTTAAAGCAGGGAGAAAGATTTTCTAAATATAATAAACATGTGAAAATGGAATATACCTATAACGGAATCCTGTCTTCAAACGGAAAATTTCACCCTCCTTGCGGAAGGAAATCATATAATTATACATTTTAAGACGGAAACTTGTTTTAAACGGATTTTTTCAGGTCCCTAACGATTCCGTTTTCACAGGTTTTACTGTATAACTAAATAAATTATAATCCGTTATTATAATTAGGTCTCGGGAAATTTTTCATTTAGTTAAACTCGGGTCGGCGGGAGTTTAGTGAAAGAAAATTGACCCCACCTTACGTCGAGGTGACTTTTTTTAATTTTCTAAAATTGATAATTATATTCTACATTTGTTTAAGGCTGGTACAAAGGCGTTACTTTCTCGCACGTTTCTGAGTTCCTTTTTGTTCGGAAACGCATGAAATGTGCAGACGTTCTTCTCAAGAAACTATGTAATCGAATGACAATGCAGGAAAGGAGAAAAAACTGTCGTCCCGTCTCCCGTGAAAACAATCGCTTATAACACGATAAGTAATTTATTTATTAAAGAATAGAATAAATACATCAATCGATTCCAAATCGCATCAGTGGCCAGGACTGTTACTTTTATGCCTTTATAAAGACATAAAAGTGCTCTTATATGTTTAAACGTATGTTTAAAAGTAATACGTTTAAACATGAGCGCCTTAACCCCTTCGCGACGAGCGTCCTTTACAGAATTTTTAATCTTTTTTTTTACCACCGGTTTTTCAAAACAGAAATTTTTGCCTAATTGAATCGCAGAAATGCTATAATTAAATAAAGCAAAGCTTACAATAAAAATTAACTGGTGGGAATAATTGAGGATTCTGAGCATCTTATGCGTCACGTATACGTGTCGCTCGTCCCCAAGGGGTTAACTAAATCTTTAATAAATTACAGAGAATTATTTTTCAAAATATACTGTTTTTCCCTTAAAATTATGATTTTCTCTAACAATCTTTTTTTTTTCATTCTAAACTACACAAATTTGTCACTTGAGTCTAAGTGATCATTAGTATTCTTATTGCCTTATGGCGTATTTCATAAATTGTGGACATAAAATCTGCTGTACTTTAAAATTTTTACATAAAAATTTTATGTAATATTCTTTTCAAAGAAATTTAATGTTGGTTAAGAACTATTGGCATTTTTTTTGGAAATTGGATCTGGCTGGATTTATAAGCTACGCAAACAATAAACTGGCCCGTATCGGCACCAGATCGATATTTTAGCATTTATAACAGGCCGAGCACGGCTAATAAAGCTTTCGTAAGGTTTCGGCTTGAACTTTTTTTTAACGTTTATTACCGGCTAGATCAGGTCTGGCCCGAGCATAGAAATTTCGCTCCGTACAGACCTCTTCCCCTGCCAACCAGAAAAATTTAGTGTTTATTCAGACAAGAAAAATAAGAACAGCAACATGGCGTAATCGAAAAATTGGAAGTACCACACAAAAATAGTATTGTGCAGTCATAAAATGACACAGTGTGTGTGTCATTAAATGTGCAGTCATAGAATCACAAATATTTTATTAAAATTAAAAATTATTGTTGTCCTTTAGAAAAAATAAAATCAAATATTTGTGACATACAGATTGTTTAAAAAAAGACAAAACAAACTGTAAGAGATGGCAGAGCACACTTACAACTAACAATTTTTGCTTAGAAAAATAGGGTCGCAGTCCATTTATTCAAACAAAAAATAAAGTTTATCTACTTCAAGCAGAACTCTAATATGTATGCAGGCATTTAACAATAATGGCGATAATTTAACGAAATTTTCAACCTTTCTTTCTGCAAAATACAAAATCACACAAAATGCTGGAAATGCATAGTAATTCGGTCAGTGACATCGTATAGAATTTCAACTATATTCGTTTCGAAATATGGACCGCCTAGTTCCGCGCTGTTTGGACACTGATGATGATAACTTCCATCAATTCTTGTGATATTGTTGCATTTGACATAATCAAGATAAGTCTATTGAAATTTTTTTTAAAATAGCTTCATTATCACACATAGTTGCTGATTGTTTTATACGGAAAAATAGTATTATATGATCTAATTTCTAAAAATGTTGATTCGATTAACCAGCGATTTTAATAAGCGGCGACTACTGGACTAGCTAACAATAATTCAACTCCCTCTAGAGCCGAATTTTAACTGCACCACTGGAGCATGAAAATAGAATAAAGAGCAATAAAAAGTATAATAACTAGCACAAACATAAACGAAATACGCAAATGCAAAGTGAAGATTTACGCTTCTGCCAAGCCTATCTGCTTGAATCTCCACAAAGCGTCTGGGATCGTAGTCTCGTTTATTCAAATAATCACGTCTTCTTTTCTTTTTCATTTATATAGAAATTTCATTTTTCATGCTTAATATTTAAGCTTTCATTTTTATATCCGGTGTATAACGCGTACCTGTAAAATTTGACCAATTTTCTGTTTCAAAATTGCTTGTTATAACACTGGAATATACCGTATTTAATTTCACATAAATAGGAAAATAAAAAGAAAAGTGCCCAGTTAAACTGAGGGCATTGAGCTCACAGGCTATTCACACTAATTGTATATTATACTCCTATTTCAAAGAATATTGCCCCTCCAAAAATAAAGAAATCGACAATAAATTAAGAGGGGGATTAGCCCCACATCCCCCCCCTTTATACTTAACCAATGAACCCTCAAAACTAATCAGGGAAGCACCTTATCAGAATGAACCTATATACAAAATTTGAAACAAATCAGATAATTCTGCATGAAAAACCCATTTAGCTAAATTAAGGGGGGGGGTAGTAGCCCCCTTTCACCCCTTTATACTTAACCAATGAACCCCCCCCCCCCCCAAACTAATCAGGGAAGCGAAGAATAAACCTTTATACAAAATTTGAAGCAAATCGGATATTTCTATCAAGAGTTATCGCTTTACGTACGTACATACATACGTACATGTACATACATACGTACATGTACATACATACGTACATGTACATACATACGCACGTTACGTACATATAGAACCTGCGGGAATATTAGCTCTCAGGCTTTGATAGCCTGTCAGCTAAAAGGTTAAAATTTTTAAGGCTCTTACATATGGAAATTGTGATTGATATCTATCTCCAATATGCTGAAGTAATACTTCTGTCAATAATAAAATAAATAAATTACCTCTGAATTCTTATTATTTTTACTGCATGCTGCAGAATTGAAGGAAACAAACCTCTTTGATGCTAAAAGATGAGAGTTTGCGTTTGGACTTCGGACTCTGAGAATTTGACCTCGGTTCTTCCCGCGTGTTCGTTTAGTCCTTTGCGTTACTTTAGAACTGGCATAGTAAAGACCCGTTCATTCGCCGGAAATGCGCATGTGGAATTTTGGAAAAGCATTCGAACTCACGAGGTCAAACTGCTTTTATAAACAAACGATTGCTATAAGATCGTTTATTTTTTTAGGGATTACATTTTTTATCTCGCACATAATGAAGAAGTATTTGCATGCATTTTTCAAATAAGTGGTAATTTTGATCAAGGTCATCATAAAATTTTCCTGCATGTATATATATATTTTTTTAAGCACGGATCCAAGCAATAGCAAGACAAGATATGTTTGTTTTTCTTTTAAGATTTTAATTAGGTTGATTTAGCATGAATTTTGCATTTAATCTATTGAAATTGCTCATAATTTTACTGTAAAAAGAACAGAAGCTTATAGTAAAGTAAAATATTCGTTGTAGCTGTATTTAAAGAAGGTTAAAGTATTTCTGTGAAATATAACTTATTTAATTATTGATTTTTATTCGTAAACGCATAAATCAACAGATGCTCTTTATTAGAAACTAAGAAATCGATTAGCATCTCACTTTTTCCTTTAAATGCAAAGGATTTTTCAGGAGATAATGTCCAAATGGGTGTTTTGAACCGAATTTCTGGACGCAACAGTAATTAAAGGGTCATCATACATAAGACAGCAGTCGAGTATAACTATAACTCGAGATGTAATACATTTATCGAAAAATGAAAACGCTATTCGATTCCATATCATTTCAATTGTCATGACGGCTAATTTTATGATTTTTATGCACTAAAATGAGTTTGTGAATGGGAATGTGTCAGAAACCTCGGCGATGTTGAGCGGGGGGAAAATATGTTTTTGAGAACCACCTTAATGCTAGTTTTCGTTATAGACAAGTTCCATCGTCGCAGGTTTTACTGTTTTCAGTAAATAATGGAAATTTATATTAAAAATACTTAATTAGTATTTTTTGTTTAATATATAGAGTAAAACCAGCTGAGACGAAATCGCAAAAAACCGCAGAAAAATTCCATTTCGGACAGATTTTCTGTCTTAGCAGATGAAATTGTGTTGCATTATTTTCGTGGAAATGGACACCTTGGAATATTTCCATTCAAGGCAGAAATGCATTTTCATAGGTTTTATTGTAGTTATTATTACATTTTAATGGTTTTCTTTTTCACACAGATTTCCGTTACAGAGAAGTCCCGTAGTAAAAAAATTTCATTATGCGTCCAGGTGTAACAATAACGAATTCTTCCAAAGACCTCATGTACGGTATATAATTAGATTTACTGCAGTTTTGTGAACATGTATTTCACATGTAGTACTTTAAGCGTTCAGTTTTATATTTTTTGAAATGGTAAATCAGGGAAGGTTTCCAGATAGATTTTATCTAAAGATAACAGTTAAAGTCAATTATAATCGAAAGACCCTCTGAAAATTAGAAAATACACCGAATATATCTGTAGTACTTACGATAATTGTTAATATCCACTTTCTAAATAGTAACGGAAGTAAAGAGTAACGAGTATTTTCTAACGGGTAGCGAGTTTGAAAGTAAAACGAATATATACGGGTATTCATTCAGTCATTACTTTTATACAGCACTAGCTGAGATTGAAAAGAAAAATGAAAATTTGTGTTGTTGCAGCTTCTAAATATAGTATCTATTTCTGACATCGATTGGTCAGTGTAAAAAGATAAAGTGCTGGCGCATGACTTGGATCACCTAAAAGTAGGTGTCAATTCATAGTCTTGGCAGGAACGATAAATGAAAGTGAGCGATAAATGAAAGATAGTGGGCAACGGCAACCTTTCCTACACCGAATGACGGCCGAAGAGACTACGTTTTTGCTGATCGGAACGTCTGTTGTGATCATTCGCTCTCTTTGACGTTTTCAGCCTTCTGTCGCCGATCTAGAGGTCAGCGGAGGACATCCCTGATTTGTCCATCATCGCCTCTTTGTTTTGTTGAGACTCCCCTTTCTTTTGTTGATGCCCACAGAATCTTTGGAAAAGAAAGGCTAGAGGAATAATTTACGACTTTTCGTGGCGGATTTTTGATGAAACCATATAAACGCAGCTATGTTAGTAAACCTATTTCTGATCTACGGACCATTGTTCGAGATATTTGCACGCATTTTTATGCGTGACGAGAAATGTGCTATTTGAAAGATCGACCCTAAAGTCCCAGGTGATATGGCTGAAGTACCTAATTACACTTCACGATATATCCAAGTTATAACCTGCACGGCGCGGCATATTCTTTATTCCATTTCTTAACTCCTCCTCTAATTGCAGTCATTTACATTTTATTATCGCACTATTTTTATTCTTTTGTTGCATTTAGCATACTTTGTCCTGGACCATAGGGGTAAAGAGGCAGATGTATTTGGAAAGAAAAGTGTAACCCGTTTGATTATTCCTTAATCAGAAGTTTGCGTGCTCAGTGAGAGTTATTAAATTGCGCTCATAAAAAAGAACAAAATATTACTCGTAATAATGATAATGATTTGTATTAATATAAATCATGTTTAGAAATTCTATGAGAAACTTATTTTATCTGTTTAAGTGAATTAACTATTGGAAAATACTTTTAATATTTAATGCATATCTGAAAATACTTTTAATATTTAATTCATATCTGAAAATACTTTTAATATTTAATGCATATCTGCAAGAGCCAAGAACCAAGTGTATAAAACGACCCATCTTTGTGATTGGAAAATAACGAGACTGAGAAGCTGTTACTACAGTAACAGCATTGATTTTTATTCAAACATGTTTATCGTAGCCGAATGTTATCAGGGCTTCCGCCCACACTTTATTTTTCAATTATGCAAAGAAAGCAGAACGCGAAAGGCAGAAAAACGTGGGTTTGAAAAAATAAAAATAAAACTGAAAATATATAAATAAAAAATGACGCACTTATTAAGAACAGTTAGAATTCAGAAATTATTTTGGTGGAAAAATGATAAACTGCATTTATTTAAAGTTTCTCATTGATTAAAAAAGATTTTTTATAGACGAATAATTTTTTTTTTTTTTTTTGAACCGATGTTTATTTATCCAAATTTTTTCAATACGTTTCTTTTGAAAAATATATGTTATTTAACTATAAGAAAAGTTAAATACATCAGAATAAGCAAGTAAGAAAAAGTATGCATCACTCGTAAATTATGGTTTGCTTTCAGAAATTGCTCAACTAAAAAAGTTTGAATTTAGGAATTATTTGAGTGTAATACTGATAAACCGAATTTATTTAAAGATTTTTTCGTTGATGAAAAATATTTTTATAGACGAGTTTTTCCTTTGAATCGATGTTTCTTTGAACTATTTCTTTAAATACCTTTCTTTAGAAAAAAATGTTTTACTTAACTATAGAAAACGTTAAATGCATGGGAATAATCAAGTAAAAAAATCGCCCATAACTCCCATATTATGTTTTACTTTCATAACCTAACTCAAGTGGTGTATTAACTTATCATACTGACAACTGTTTCTTTCAACAATAAGTCTCAAATAAGATAAATTGTTTAATAAGTGCATTTTTATACCACAAAAGTCTATCCCAAAATGCAATTGCTTTTAGGCTTTAATACATTTTTAATAATTTCAATGTCAAATCAATTATTCAAAGCTAATTATGCTTTTTTTCGATTTAAGGCTGCTGTCAAATCAAAAATGGTTATTTTGTACGGCACATTCTGAAAGGTATTTTCATTCGTAAATCATAAAAATTCCTGCTATTATTCAGATACCTCTGAATCGAATAGCATTTTTTATTTTCCTATAAAGGCAAACGATCTTCCAGAAAATGCTGTCAAAGGTGACGTTTCAAGTCGATTTTTGCTACAGTACAGGAATGGGCTTCACCAGAGAGCAATCGATTATAAATTAAGATATGTCCAATTCACAGGAAAAGGAAAAATGCTATACGATTCTTAAGTACTTAAATAATAATGTCTTAAAATTTCATGCATTTTATATGAAAAAATAAGTTTCTGAATAAGCCAGAAAATTTCGCGTTGTTGAGCGATTGTGGTATTCGGTTACACGTAGGCCTCAATGCTAAGATTTAAAAAAATAAATAAATATCGAAATGGAAACGAGAAATTTGCAAAGAACGCTGGCATTGGATTAACATTAGCTTGCGAATGTCTTCGGGGTACTGGCGTAGGCTCTTAAATCAAAACGCTTATTTTGAGCCGCTGTCACGAAAATAATTTTCATCCATCTGAACGTAAAAAAGTCATTTAAATCCAGATTCTAAATACATAGTGTAAAACTTGCTAAGACGGAATTACAAGGGAGCAGATTTTTTTTTCCGATTTAGACACATTTTTTGGCTTAGCAGGTACACTGCCTTTTAAAATTGTAGCGTATTCTGTTTGCCGGGTTCAAGACATTTTCCGTTTAAGACAAGATTCTATTATAGACAATTTCCGTTTTCACAGGGTTTTTTTTTATATATATATAAAGAAAGCACACTAAATCCATGACAACTTATTAACGAACTAGCAATTAATTCCAATCAAAGTTTCATTACAATTGAAAGTAAGTCGAAAAACCGGTAGAATCTGAATTAGAATATCTGAAACTTTTATGCTAGTAGCTATATGTGAAAATCATTTCGTGATTATGACTAAAAGTATTTTCAAAACCGTGTTTTCAAGTGAAAGGAGTGAAATATTTTTAAACGATGCTAATACGTGGAGTTTCCTACGTCTTTTCCTTTCATTTCAATTTTAATACATTCTGAGAGGAGGGAGATAAGGGGGGGGGGGGGTTGGTCCGATTAATTTTTTGTTGGCCCTCTTATAAAGTAACCTTATTCAATTATTTATTTTTCTAAAGGTTTTATCTGTGGAAAAATTTTGTCGTTATAAAATATAATCGGCTGATGTTCATATTCTATTTTTATCGATCTACAGCAAAAATATCGCTAAATACATCAATTTTAAAATTACATTCGATTGAATACGATACTTGACATGATTCTAGTAATAATGTCTTGCGGTTACTAATAACGGTAATAATAACATTAATGATAAAAGAAATTTTAATTATTTATATTGATCATTATAAGTCACTAATCGTAAGTTTTAAATAGGTTTTTTCATTTTAAACTTAAATAATAATAATAATAAAGTATGAGTGCGGACCTGGTGACCTACTCATAAAGACCGTGCTGAATGTATTTACAATGAGACAGATGAGGCGTTTGATTATTCTATGGTATCTAAAACAAACATATGGTGCGTCTTTTAACCTGACAATATCATCTCTCAAAAGCCTTAGTTCATCATTCATCACGTGTTTGACCTAATAAAATGGTAAATACTGTTCACAAAATTTTTTTTTGTCTTTTCTTTCTTTCTTTTTTTTTATTTTTTTTTCTGTGCGTGTATGCTGTTACATCATCGTAAACTCGATACAGAAAAAAAAAAAAAAAAAAAAAAATCAAGACTTTCTCATTTCGTCTGGCTATGCGGCAGTAATATTAGGAAATACAATTAGCAGTTCTTTTAGTTTTATTTGAACAGATGAATTTTTGTACTCACAGTCAAAAAATAAGGATTAGTTATCTTCCGTAGTTAATGGTGTGTTTTTATTAATTCTAGCAGATTTCTGAGAATAAATGAAAATTTTCGTAATTAGAATTAATTCAGGGTCGATAATCTTCTCTAAAACTTCTTAATGCAGTGACCTACTTTGATTTAAGTTTATTAGAAATTATTAAAATCAAAGACTAAAGATTTTTTTTATGATGGATTTTAATCCATTCTTCAGTGATGAGATATTTCTTTTAGAATAAATAAACTTGTTTTGCTATATTCATAAAATTTAAAGTGTCTGCTTTATGAAACATCTGGATGCAGTAATATGTTTTAATTTCAGTTTATTAAAAAATACTAAAATCAAAGTCTATCGTTGCTTTCTCTCATGGATTTTTATCTATTTATTACCGTAGATGAGATATTTTTCTTATAATAAATATTTTGTGTTTGTACACGACATGGTTTTTGCCGTAATCAAAAAATCAAAAGTATCTGCTCGAAAACGTTTAGTGCAAAGACCTATACTTTGATTTTAGTTTATTGGAAATTACTAAAATCTAACTTTCTTTCCGCTGAAGATGATACATTTTCCTGTGATGAGATATCTGTTTTATAGTAAAGAAGCTTGTTTTATGATATTCATAAAATTAAAAGAGAAAATAAGACCTTAAAAACAAGAAACAAAAAGAAATAATTTATAAAAAAAATATTAGAAATAAATTATTAAAATTTTAAACAAATAATCTCTTGAATGCAAATAATTAGAAGATTTTTTTTTTTTTTTTTGGGGGGGGGGGCATTATTACCATTCATTTTTGTTTCTCGCACGTTGGGAAAAGTACAAATGCAACCAGTACCTTATATCAGAGAGAAAGTATGTATCCCGAATTACATTATTCTATTTCAAATGAATCATTTTTGTGCATCACAATATCATTCAATAAATTGAAGTTATGAAAAGAAAAATAACATTTTTGATTGTTTCTTCAATATTTTAAAATTAACTAAAGAATTTCAAAGAAATGACATAACTTTTCTCTAAAGTTGTGTATGCGGACTTCGCTTACTTTGCTAAAGTAGAATTTTCGCTGGCATAGTTGAATGGAGACTACCAATTAATGCAGCACTGTCTTTATAGATGGGTCAGTAAGCCCTGAGTCCCGTTAGCTCTTTTCACCCCTCTCTCTCTTTCTGTGTATCCACTGGCATCATCTATCTTTAAAATATTTATGATTCTTAATATATTGAGATTTCCTTGTACGTGTTATTTATTAAGATGTTTTCTATATATATTACTATAACAATTAATATAAAGTATTATTACGTACTATCTTTAAAGAGATTAGGTCATTTTTATTATACGAACTTGTAAACTAATTTTTTTTTTATTTCAAAGGTATTTATATATTGCTTTTTCTTTCATTTCTGGTACATTAATGGGCGATAGCCCGTATTACTTTACCTTATTATAGCTGGTACAAGGATGAAATCGCACATATTTTGTGGAATCTGTAGTAATTTGGGCCTGAGGATTCTGCTAAAGTTCCACAAATATTTCATTAAATTATTTCATTAATTTATTTTTTCCAATTGATTTATATTTTCTTGGAAATATTTTATTTTTTCTTCTTCCTTATTTGGATATTATTCAAACAGCTATGTGTTCATATGTCATTTTGATTTTTATTCCCTCCCATTTGTTTCTGCGTTGTCTCTCTACAACTGTAAGAAAATATTATCAAAAGCAAGATGAGTATACTTTATTGTTGCATACTAATTGAAATTTATGTACATTTTGCAACAATTTTTCCGCAGACTAGAATATGACCATTAATGTTTTCTATTTTATAGCTATAAATAGTTATAATTTTCCACAACTAACTACGTTTAGAAAAATAAATAAATGATTATAATTTAATTGGTAACGGGTCACAAAAGTACAATCATGATCAAGGCCCCCGAATGCATTAAGACAGTCCTGGATCAAAGTGGGAATATATCGAGGTTTTGTGTACCAGTTACAGAGTAGATGTAGTATCTTTGTATTGTGTATATAGTATCTTTGTCCGAGAACAAGGAAGAAAAGAAGTCTCCTTCCAGAAAACTCTTCTTGATCCACTTTGCATGCAATCTATGAATTACTTTTTTACCAAGGTAAAATATTACCACCCTTTTACGATGTAAAGACTGCTTAGAAAATTAAAGAAGTGAATGAATTACATCTGTGTCCTTAAAACGTGATGTGCATCCTGAGATTTTCTGACTACGTCGTCTAAATCGGACAGTTGTGCAGGTGAGAGTTGATTTGATATGTGTCGCTTAGCCCCCTTACCTTAGACAGGCCTCCCCTAACCACTTTCTATTTGGGTTAAGTGGATTCATATTACGCGAGCTCTTCGGGATTATCAAAGATGACTAACGGTTTGAGCGTCGTGCAAAGTACTAAAATTAAAATCCCTTTCTTTCCGCTAAGACATAATTTATTTCGATAATTTGTTTTAGCAAAAATTTTAAAAGATGGCTGGAATTTGTAAAAGAATTACGTATTTATACATCTGCTTAGAATTTTAAAAGAAAGTATAGTTCTCAATCAACATATCTTTACGTTTATATGCAGAACTTTTAATTGCCATTAGTTTCCTTGTTTTTATTAACCCATTCAGGACCATGGGTGCATATATGCACCCTCAAAAAGAGCACACAGAATTTTTTTTATGCACCAGTAAAAAATAAAAGTAATATTTGCTTTCTCTAATTAGAGCATTTTTGTGATAGTTTAAGTAAAGGTAGTTTTTTTTTTTTTTTTTTTTTTTTTTTTTAAATGGTGCCAACCGAATAAAATTTGTGTAAAAGCCGCCGGTCCCGAAGGGGTTAAATAGCTCCGAAATTTGTTCAAGGAAGCAATGCTAATTTTCTTTTTAACACTTTCCAACATAGTTGAAAAGTGTTTATGACTTCAGTTTGTCCGACTGCCGTCTGCCCGTGCTTTAATTCTCGTAAATATACTCG
This sequence comes from Maratus michaelseni, assembly GCA_963931845.1. Classification (NCBI taxonomy): domain Eukaryota; kingdom Metazoa; phylum Arthropoda; class Arachnida; order Araneae; family Salticidae; genus Maratus; species Maratus michaelseni. Next base: position 259,654,255 of record OZ007599.1, read on the forward strand.
GATTGCCATGTAATTCATTTATGTTATTCAGGTTCACTGTGGCATGTTCGCTATTGAAAATTCAGTGTGTAACGTTTATAGTTCGTTTAACAGGAGCACTCAAAAGAATCCCCGTTAAATTATGGTCTATGGGGAAAAATTGTTTGCTGTGTATTTAAATCAGACTCATACTCAACCTTTTTTTCTCGCGGGCAACACAATGGGGTAATTAAAATAATAGCTAAAAAAACTTGTATAACAGAGCAATATAACATCAGTAGGGTTAAAAGTTTATCGCGGAAGAAATGTTACCAAAAATTTTTAACATCACTATTTCCAAACAATAAACTTCGTGGTAGATTTCTATTATAAAGTTTACAGAAATTCGTTGTTTGGAAATAGTAGTATTAAAAAATGTTTCGCGACAATTTTTTCTGAGACAAACGTTCAACACTAAAAAGCAGTATTAGCTGTATTATAAGTATAAAATGTTATAATATAACAATTCAAAATTTTCAAGTTCTAAACAAAAAAATCTCGAGATTTTCTCTAATAAACCAAACTTTTCCTCAATTTAAAATCTTTATTGTCTTTTAATTGTAGAAATATATAGTGCAAATCTAATTAATTTGGAACAATCTTTGATTAGTGTTGAAGATTATTACAACACTATAGCACAAATAAGACTACATGTAAAAAAAAAAAAAAAAAAAAACTTTTGACTACAAAAAAAACAGCATTTAAGATGTTTTAACATAGCTTTAAATCAATTATAAATAAAAGGGCAGATTTTGTCTTCCCATGAAAATATATAAAACAGACTTAAATATCTTTTATGCACATCTCAATTCATTTTATACATGGATTAATGATTATGTGTCTCGGGCCGCACATAAAAGGTCGCCTGGCCACATGTGGCCCGCGGGCCGCAGGTTGAGTATGGCTGATTTAAATGATGTTAAACTATTTCAAGCATAATAAAATTGATATGCATTTCTGAGGTGCAGTAAAACATGCTTTCTGTAGAATGTGGAGTGCAAAGCATTTATCATTCATTTACAGGTTCACTCAAAAGAATTCGGTTTCTCTATGAACGATGAATGCTGGAAGTGCGTCTTCAGTTTTAGTATTATTTTTTAAGTTTAACTATTTTTTTGCGTACTACGTTACGTGGTGTGTATAAATTCTATTGATCATATACAGGGCTACACAAAACTTTTTTTAAGCATTACTGTGTATGAGCCTGAATTGTTTAAGGGTGCTTTTTTATTGAGTAATGCATTTTTCAACTGAACTATATTTAGTAGACTAATATATGTTTGTAGAATATAAATAGTTTAATATAGGCCACGCAAAGAATTGGACACATTGAATGGTTATTTCTGATAGTACGTTTTAACCCATTCACAAGCATTTTTTACACTTCTTTTAATTCTTCGACACCAGTTTTTCCAGATTGTAATTTTGACTTATTAAATTGCTCAAAATTTGAGATTAGATAAGGGGAAAACTCCCGTGCTAAAATACTGGTTTCCAAATTTAAAGGTCTTGTGCGCCTTGAGTGGCAAGGTCGTGAATGAGTGAAGTTGTTATGCGTTTTCTAAATTTTTTGCTTTTCACCTTCTTAAATGGCGAAGTTCCGTTACAGTATTCTGCAAGTGTTGGGAAGTGTTTCATATTCTATGCTTGACGCATGAATTTTTTTCTTCTTGTTTTGAATTAACTGTTATGCGAAAGGAAATAATGTTGAATGCTCCAGATACATTTAGCGAAGATAACGCTTCAATGTGTTTGTGCAGTAAAAAATGAGGTTTGTTGCTGTTGTTTTGACGTCGCGTGAGATAATTAAATAGCTGTAGAAATAGAAACTCGTCGATGCTGCCCCACAATCGACGATCCCGGTACTATCAGTTCTTAATAAACGATTACATAGATGGATAATTTTGACAAATGTTGGAATTTTGTTTTTCCCCTAAACTTTATATCATTTTTAACATTTTTTTTTTTTCAATTTTGAAGTATGAACTTTAAACAAATAAGAAGAATGTAATATATGTGCGAGAATGTTTAAATAGATTTATATTTACTCGAGTTCTTCGATATGATCAAATATTACAAACAGCACTAGCGTCATGCATAAGGACTAAAATTAATTCTGAAGATTATTTTTCTTTTTTCACTAAAACATAAATAATTTAGTTAATTTTTTTAGCGGAAAATTTAAAAATGGCTGGAAGGTATGAGAGAATTGCGTAGTTATCTATTTGTTTAGAATTTTAAAAGAAATAATGGTAATCAATCCAACATCTCTTTATGTCTTTTAAGCTATTTAATTGCTATTAGTTTCCCTGCTTTTTCTAAAATCGTTCCCCAACTTGTTTTAGGAAACATTTTAGTCTGGTCACGTATTTTCAGAACTTTCTTTCTAGAAAGTAGTGTTTTCCTACAACCGTCGCGTCGTCCCCAACCTTTCCTTACCTTTTGTGAACTCGTATTGAAATCGGGTTGACTGACTTTTAATGACCTGGCTGATGTAATTCTCAATTCTGTTTGTTCCAATTCTTGGTCACTATCTTCTCTTGAAAGTTAAAGTTAGTATGGTAATGACGCATATTTCGTATATTTCCTTTCTTTCTACTTAGGTATATTTTTGTACTTTTAACCTTCTACTGTCCATGGGGGCAGAAGGTTACTTACAAAACCTTCACAGATTTTTTATAAATATTATTTTAAAGGGGACGATGTTTCCATGCTTTTTATTATAAATAATTGAATAGTCTACTGATAAGTTAAAGGTTTTCAAGGTATTGTCTGATGTAATTTCTTAATTCTGTTTTACCAGAATCTTGGTCATTTCCCTTCTCGAAAATTAAATTAGACATTAGACATCATAATGCAAGTATATTTCTTATTACACTTTTCCATTCAGATACAGTAAAATACCTTTTATACGTCACTGAAAAGGACAATCGATAAAATATAGACAAAAGAAATAATAAAAAGCATATCGAGTGATGATAGTTGACAATGTATTTTGTATGTATTTAATTATTGAATTCTTTTTTCTTCAGTTATTTTGACAGATAAAATAGTTTCTTAGAGCAGTTTCATAAAAATTTGAAGGCGGGACATATTCTTGAATGTTGTGCTCGTTGTAGCTGTCATTATTTGTTTCTGTACACGCAATTAATTTTTACACACATACCTTAATTCATACATCATTAATTTACACATAACGCGTCCCAAAAGTACAATCAGAACTGGGGCCTCCGAATGTATTAAAACAGCCCTTGATCAAAATGGGAAATGAAAATTCCGGAAATACTGAATCGAGGTTTTGGTGTACTAATTACAGCACTTTTGACATCGGTAAATTTGTATATCACCAATAAAATTGTAAACAGTTCACCCATATATCAATTTTCGTTTGGGATTAACCTTCCGATGGTAACAGGGCAGTAGCGGCTCGTCAGGGGTTCACAATAATCACTTTACTACTAGTAATTTCGTAAACTAAATTTCTCCTTGTTTAATCTTAGAACATCTCACCATTAATAAGTTACATTTTTATATACTAAAATTCTGCTAGTAAAATGATTGTGAACCCCCTGGCGAGCCGTGTTTCATTATCAAAAAATACCAATAGGAAATCCGTTAGTTTTCATTAAGAGAAGTTGAAGTATTATTTGGAAAAACTTTTTCTCAGACTTTCATAAAAATAAAATAATAATAATAACAATAGAAGCTATATGTACATCTTAAAATCATTTTCTTAATGAGTATTATAGTACTTTGCATATTTTTCGCTTCATTAATAAATGTAGTTTACATAATATACATGAAATGATGGCTTTTGCCATATCAAAATCTGTATAATGGACATTAGTAAATTTTTGTACTTAAAAACCCTAAAATGTTTTTTGCATGTTACTTAAAATAATGTATTACATGCAAAAATAAATAAATAAACAACAACAAAAAAAAAAAATGCGATATTCACGCATTATTTTACGTCTTTCCATTTTCAAAAATTAGCAGGTATGAAGTTTTCTCAGACATACCAGGCACGTAAAAAATAAAAAAATAAAATGGATACACGTATAATTGAAAATTAGACGTAGTACAGAAATATCAGTAATGCTTTCATGTACACGGAAACGCATTGGGACTAGACCGAACCCGCAAATTCCATTTGAAGTCAACCTGCAACCCGACACGAACTCAACAAAAGAAAATTCTCGACCCGCAACCCAACCCGACATATTTCAACCCGAAGTACTTCAACCCGCAACTTGACCCGAACCCGGAATGAAAGGACAATAAATCATGTTTTAATGCTATTATGAAAAGTAATGTACAATTATAGCTCTAATACCAATTTTATATTTTATATAGAAAAATGAACAAATCTATATTCTTTAATATTCAAATATAGCGAAACCTCTGAATAGCAGATACCTCGAAATCGTTGAATAGAAACATGCATCGGGTCGGGGTGTATCTATTTTTTTTCCTTTCGGGTCGGGATGACTAATTTTCTTTCTGCGTGTCGGGTTTACCGTAGAATAATTCTCACGGGTCATTTTTAGGTTTGTTACAAGTGAGATTGTTTGAATTTTCCCTAAAAGTTTGAACAGAACTATGCTTCAGATGAAAATAAATACGTATTTGAATATGAAGGAGTATTTATTCAGTTTACTGCATGAGAAAAAATAAAATGTATCTAAGAAATGTAATCATAGATTATTCTTTCTTTACGGTGCAGTTAAGAACCGTTTTTTCTTTTCTCAGAATATGAAAAACATTACCAACATTTCGTTTATGTTACACATAAAACACATGCATCGTATTTGGGATAGTTTATGCACACCTACACATGCTACGTGTGTATAGATTTGGAGGTGCGCACTATTCCAAGATATTATAAGGGACAAATATATAAGTGTTAGGAATTGAAAAAGTGTTCACTACACTGTAAAAAAAAATTCGGAAAAGTTTCCGGTAGGAATAGGATTTCCAGTTGCCCGTATAGTACAGGAAACTTTTCCGAAACGACACGGAAAAAAACCCGGAAAAAAACGAAAGTTTTTTCTTTCCGTCAGGAAACTTTTCCCGTTTGATTCAGAAACTAATCTTTAGACACAGAATAAATTCCTGGGTCTTACGGAAATCTTTCCATTCACATAAAGAAACGTTTTGGAAGAATGGAAGAATAGATAGAAAGTATTCCGTTTTAAAAAGGAAAACTTTCCATTCACATAAAGAAACGTTTTGGAAGAATGGGAGAATAGATAGAAAGTATTCCGTTTTGAAAAGGAAACTTTTCCGAATCAGTCAGTAAACTAATCTTGAAAAAATTAAAAATTCCTGTGTAGAATAGAAACTTTTTCTTTGCTTTACGGAATTTTTTTTCATTATGATCGGAAAATTTTCTGTATTGTAAAGAAACTTTTGTTTTGAAGAGTAGGAACATTAACGGATGAAAATATTGCTTTTGGACACTGTTTTGATTTCCTTTTATCTCAGTTAAATATTATTAAGAACTTTTTTGAATACATACACACATTTTAAGTATTTGTTATCATAAAATGCATTACATGTAATGCATTTTATGATAACAAAATGCATTTTATGATACGGAATGTGTGTATGTATTCAAAAAAGTTCTTAGTAATATTTAATTGAGATAAAAGGAAATCAAAACAGTGTCCAAAAGCAATATTTTCATCTGTCATTGGTCCTACTCTTTATAACAAAAGTTTCTTTACAATACAGAATCAGCTTGAAATGTTATTTATTTGTTACAAGTATACTGATGCGCTCATGGGTATAATATAACTAAATATTCAGATGATGCTAAACCAGTGTTGAATTCAGAGCCTTTTCTGCGGCTCCGGCGGGGAGGGGGGAGGAATTATATATTTCCTTTTTGGAAATTGCACTTTTTAACCATTAAAAGCATAATATCTCAAATCTTCTGGGGGGGGCGGGATTTCAATGTTCCAGGGGGGTCCCAGCGGGCCACCCCCTGAATTCAATACTGTGCCAAACAACTGTTCAATATTACTAAAAAAAAGGGACAAGCCTGTATCCTCAAAAAGCTCAAATTTATTCCACTGGGTGTATTTCGCACAAGTGTCGCACAAGTATGAAACATGTTCTATGCATATGAGGTGTATGCAACTACTTTGAAGTTTATTGTTGCTGGAAAGAATTTCTATAGCTATATTTCTAAAACAAAGGACATACAAAACCTATCTTTTTAAATCATAATATTGCCCCACCCCTCCTTAAAAAACAGAAATAGCCATATTTGACTGAAAATTATCTTCTTCCAATAATAGGTTTTAAAAAAATAAGCTTAGGGGGTCGTCATCATTCTTAAATTGTACCAAACTCCAACTTTTCAATACATACACCTAATTTTGACGTTATACATTTTTTATTCTGTAAATTTCTCCCAAGGATACGAAACAAGAAATCACTTGGTCAAGTGGTTTAAGAAATATGAAGGTTTAAAATTTGGAAGTCTTAATGTGAAATTAATTTGCAATTGATGAAAAACACATTGCAATGCGGGTAGCTTTTTAAGCGTAATTCAAAAACTACTTGACATAATAATTTTGGATTCGCTTATTTGAAGATTTTCAAAATCTATTTGTTAAAATTGTATAGATGATGTTTAGTTCTCTCTTATAAAAAAAAAAAAAAAAAAATGTATTTTTAAATTCATTTCAAAAAAGAAAAAAAATAACCTATGAATTTTTAATAGAGGTGGATTTCTGGAGGCTTCAAATATGCAAATCCAAAATCACAGATAGTTGGTAAGTAGTTTTTGAGTTATGCTTAAAACATAGAATTATATGAGACTTATTTCTCGATTTATCAATGTATTTATCAATGCTGTAACTATTTGAGTTTTCACGATAGTTCACTGGTCTTTTTATATGAGTTGCCCTATAGTATTGCTATCAAATCATAACAAAAATGTTTGCTGTAGTTTGCGCATGCGCAGTTAAAATTAATTTCATAAAAATACCTATATCTCATCAAATATTCAATATATTAATATTTTAATCACAGTATACTATTTCTACGATTCTTTGTCAAGTTTTTGGAAAGTGGTGTTAAATTTGGCTGAAAACTCTGCATGTTATAAAAAAAACTTTTGAATTTTTCACAGAAACGTTAATATATTCACGAATATACATGCTATACTTACAAAAAATGCACACAAATGTTGAACAGAACCTACATAGTCATTTACTACAGTGACAGACCATTTTTAGCATTTTTCGTTACTTGGGTGATCGAAAATATTATTTTATTATTAAAGTTATTATCCCCCCCCCATAGTTGTCCTCGCGATAAAATATTCACTGAAAAACATCAAGTCAAACATGTTCTTTACATCCTCAAAGCTTAAGGGCATTCCGGGCATTTACTCACGAGTTTCAGTAAGATAATTGACGAAACGTCTGAAATCGGTCACTGCCCCTTAATTTCTGGACACCAGTGTAATATTAATAAAGTAAATCTAAAAACTTTTGAAGCCATGTAACTTATAAGAATATATATACAGAATTCAGCTAATCCTAATAAATAGCTTGATGATAAACAAATTTTAGAAGCCATGCAATTTGAAAATGTACAAGACTTTGAACTTGAAGCTCAACTGAAAATTATATAACAAAAAGCCTTGCTAAATGAAAATCCTTTTTAAAAACAGGGTTCGTGATTTTACTTATTTATTTAATCAAAAAATCATATATGTTTTTAATTATTTAAATCAGCTATTTTTTTAAAATTCAAAATACAATTTTAAAATTATACATTTTACAGTAAAATAAACTTTACTAAATAATTAAAATTAACAATTAGAAGTGTCCATTTAAATATATTTGAAATTAAAAAAATATATAGAAACTCATTCACTTGGTTAAATTAAAATATTTTAATCATATAAATAGTTAAAAATATACAGTTTAAAAAAATGGAGCTACAGAAAAAGATTTAATTTAGAAATGTGAATTCTCTTTTACTTTTGAAAACATGAAATAAATAAAACAAATTGTCTTGTGTCATCACTTATTTACAAAAACTGCAATTTAACAGATATCCTATTCTGTATAAAATACATATACCACCTTGAATTACCCCTTTGATAAAATAAAAAGCATATGCACTCTGCATTACTAAAAGCTAAAGCTTTTTGTTCTGACCAAATTTCTTTATTCATTTAATGAATTTAGAGCATATATTAAACACACTTAAGATGGTTATGATTATATTTTATAAATTTCAATGGATATGAAAAAAATATTCTTTGTTATTAAAATGTTTGAAAAGAAACACCAATTTTCCAGCTTTATGAGTTCCTAAGCGATTACAGAGTTTACAGTGAATTAAAGTTTGATTTATTTGAATTTAAAATAAAAATAATTAAATCAGGCCTTTTTTTAAGATTTTAAAACTTTAGTTGTTTATGAGTTTACATTTGCAAGTAATTGAAATTGTATGAAAAAAAAAATATATAACATTTCAAAGTATATTACTTACCATGCAATCTTTATTTTCCGAATCTTTCCATAAATAAATTACGTTGGAATATTGAACCATTTGTTATTTACATGTGCACAATGAAGTCATGAGATATCTACATAAATATCAATAAATATACTGTTGACTGACCTATATTCATTTTACTATATTTATGAAGTCTAGTTGCCTATAAAAATTTATGTATATTTAAAGTCAAAATTTTATCATCATTAATGACAAAGAAAGAAATGTTTGAGTCTTTTATTCTTCAATGGCAGATCACTTAATAGAAGAATATTAAAAATTACAAATAATTCAGGAAAAATATATAAAAAATAAGTGTATATTTAATAAAAAATCTGACTTCGCAAATGTGGTATGTGCTGTTTTTTTTTAACTTAAACTTAGTAAAATAAATCAATCGCATTTAATCTGCACAAACATTAAATTGCACATACTAACAAAATACTATTTAAAAATATATATATAAGTTACTCGATTTTTTTTTTCTGGCTAACTACAAAAGACAGAAAAAATAAAACAAACATTTATACTGAAAAATAACATTTATTTGCAACAAAACTATAAATCAAAATGTTATAATGAATAAAAATTACAGCAATACTGATATTACTTCCATTGACAGTTCTTGCCTTCGAATAGCTGCACTTAGTAAAAAAGTAGGCCTAGATTCTTTAATTTCTTCCAGGCCTTAATTGATTACACAATATGATGCTACCAAAACAAAATTGTCCTAGGACATTTCTCCGAAAAAACTGTCAAACCATCAATATTATTCGAGAACAGCATGATTTCCTTTCTTACATCATCATTCGCTATTAAGCAAGGATGATATGCTCTAGCTGGAATGCGACACTGATCACTGCAGTATTATCCTGCAATAATAACAATAATAATATTAATATATTTTTATTTTACTAATTTCTAGTGATCATGTATATTTAATGGGACAAAAACAGCACAACAGCAATGAATGATTAAGAGGACTCTTCGTCTTCAGCGATAAGTATTTTTAAGAGCATAAAATTTGAAAATTTTCCTTTCAGTAAAAATTTCAAATTTCTTAAGTTTTTAAAATACTTAAAAATTAAGGAAAATTATTAAAATGTACAATTTAAAAATGTTAATTTAAAGATGCACATTGGACATCTGCTTCCTGCTGGTGAAAGCTATATTTTGATAATTGTATAAGGGAATTTACTACCTCTTTAAAATTTACATAGGTTACCATGGGATTTCACGATCAGCATTAAATGAAAAAAAAGCGTGCCACAGTAATATAATAGAACTAGTGGGTAAGTGTGATCGAACATCGCTCAAAGGGTTTCGTTTAATATTCCTTTCAAAACACTTTGTCCTTTCTTTAATAAATCCAAATAAATTTCATTTAGCATCAACAACAAAAAAAACTCATGTTTTTTATAAAGTAAAAATTTACCGGTTCTGCATGAAAACCTATTTCTTTAAATTAAGGGGTGGAGAATAGCCCCCGTTCCCTCTCTTTATACTTCACCAATTAAACTTCAAAACTGATCAGGGAAGCACCTTATCAAACTGAACCTATATACAAAATTTGAAGCAAATCGGATAATTCTGTATGAAAAACTCATTTATCTAAATTAAGGAGGGGAGATTGGCCTCCCGATCCCCCCTTTATACTTTACCATTGAACCCCCAAAACTAATCAAGGAAGCGCCTTATAACAATGAACCTATATACAAAATGTGAAGCAAATTGGATAATTCTGCATGAAAAACATATTTATCTAAATTAAGGGAGGGATTGGACCTTGCTCCCCCTTTCTATACTTAACCAATGAACCCCCAAAACTAAACAGAGAAGCAACTTGTCACATTGAACCTATTTACAAAATTTGAAGCAAATCGGATAATTCTGCATGAAATACCCATTTATCTAATTTAAGGAGGGGGATTTGCCTCCCTTCCCTACCCTTTATACTTAACCAATGAACCCCCAAAACTGATCAGGGAAGCGCCTTATCAGAATGAACCTATATACAAAATTTGACACAAATCGGATAATTCTGCATTAAAAACCCATTTATCTAAATTAAGGGGGGATTGGACACAGTTCCCCCTTTATGCTTAATCAATGAACCCCCAAAACTGATAAGGAGAAGCGTCGTATCACAATTAACCAATATAAAAAAATTGAAGCAAATCGGATAATTCTGAATAAAAAAAAAACATTTATTTAAATTAAGAGGGGGGATTGGCCCCCTGATTTCCCCTTTATACTTAACCAATGAACCTCAAAACTAATCAGGGAAGCGACTTATCACAATGAGCCTATGTACAAAATATGAAGCAAATTGGATAATTCTGCATTAAAAACCCATTTATCTAAATTAAGGGGGCGATTGGACACCGTTCTGTTATTTATACTTAATCAAGGACCCCCAAAACTGATATAAGGAAGCGTCTTATCACAATTAACCTATATACAAAATTTGAAGCAAATCGGATAATTCTGCATAAAAACCCATTTATCTAAATTAAGGGGGGGGGGGAATTAGCCACCGTTCCCCTCTTTACACTTAGCAAATGAACCCCCAAAACTAATGAGGGAAGCGCCTTATCAAAATGAAGCTTTATACAAAACTTAAAGCAAATTGGGTAATTTTGCATTAAAAACCCATTTATCTAAATTAGGGGGGATTAGCCCCTGTTCCCCCTTTATACTTAACCAATGAACCCCCAAAACTGATCAGGGAAGCGCCTTATCAGAATGAACCTATATACAAAATTTGAAACAAATCGGATAATTCTGCATAAAAAAACCCATTTATCTAAATTAAAGGGGTGATTGGACACCGTTTCCTCCTTTATACTTAATCAATCAACCTCCGAAATTGATATGGGGAAACGTCTTATCACAATTAACCTATATACAAAATTTGAAACAAATCAGATAATTGTGCATAAAAACATATTTATCTAAATTAAGGGGGGGGGGATTAGCCACCGTTCTCCTGTTTATACTTAACTAATGAACCTCAAAACTGATCAGGGAAGCGCCTTATCAGAATGAACATATATACAAAATTTGAAACAAATCGGATAATTCTGCATGAAAAACCCATTAGCCCCCAGTTCCCCCTGGTTCTTTAATCAAAGAACCCCCAAAACTAATCAGGGAAGCGACTTGTTAGAAGGAACCTATATGCAAAATTTTTAGCAAATACAATAATTCTGCATAAAAACCCCATTTATCAAAATTATGGGGGGGGGAGATTAGCCCCCGTTCCCCTCTTTATGCTGAACGAAATAACTCCCAAAATTAATGAGGGACGCACCTTATCACAATGAAGCTATATACAAAATTTGAAGAAAATTGTGTAATTCTGCATGAAAAACCCATTTACCTAAATTAGAGGGGATTAGTCCCTGTTCCCTCCTTTATGCTTAACCAATGAACCCCTAAAACTGAGCAGGGTACCGCCTTATCAGAATGAACCTATATGCAAAATTTGAAACAAATCAGATATTTCCGCATGGAAAACCCATTTATCTAAATTAAGGGGATATCAGCTCCCGTTCCCCCCTTTGTACTTACCAATGAACCCCCAAAACTAATCAGGGAAGCGGCTTTTAACAATGAACCTATATACAAAATTTGAAGCAAATTGGATAATTCTGCATTAAAAACCTATTTATCTAAATTAAGGGGGGATTGGACACCGTTCCCCCCTTTATACTTAATCAATGAACAACCAAAATTGATAAGGGGAAGCGCCTTATCACAATTAACCTATATACAAAATTTGAAGCAAATCGGATAATTCTGCATAAAAAACCCAATTATTTAAATTAAGGAGGAGGTTATTAACCACCGTTTCCCTCTTTAAACTTAACTAATGAACCTCCAAAACTGATGAGGGAAGCGCCTTTCACAATGAAGCTTTATGCAAAATTTGAAGCAAATTGGGTAATTTTGCATGAAAAACCCCTTTATCTAAATTAGGGGGAATTAGCCCCCCGTTCCCCTTTATGCTTAACCAATAAACCCTCAAAACGGATCAGGGAAGCGCCTTATCAGAATGAACCTATATACAAAATTTCAAACAAATCGGATAATTCTGCATTAAAAAACCGTTTATCTAAATTAAGGGGGCTATCAGCCCCCGTTCTGTCCTCCTTTATATTTAACCAATGAACCTCCATAACTAATCAAGGAACCGCCTTATCAGAATCAACCTATATACAAAATTTCAAAAATTGAAATCGGATAACTCTGTATGAAAAAGCTATTTATCTAAATTAAGGGGGTGGCGAATTAGCCCCCCCTTTCTGGCTTTGACAGACTGGGAGCTAAAAAAGGTTTCTATTACAATGATATTTCGGGTTTTGTAGACTCCAAAAGTAGCAGAATTTTCAATTTTTGCCTTACCTCGGGTTCTGCAAACCCCAAAAAGCTGAGTGAAAAGACTGTATACTAAATGGAAAATATCAGCGAGAGTTTTTAATTAAAAACAGTTTTCATCTATGCGGTATATAGTCCCAAAATAAAAATAATAATTCAGTTTATAAATTTAAAATCACATATAATTAATTTAATTTCACTTTGAATTGTCCAAAAAACAAGATAGAGACTGAGTCAAGTCGGCCAGTTTTTTAGCGACACCGAATCTCCACCCCCCCCCCCCCCCCACCAAAAAAAAAAAAAAAAAAAAAAAAAAAAAAAAAAAAAAAGTGCCTGACTTATACTCAGACTCCACAGCCCTGGAAGAAATGATTGGATGAGGACGTATCACAAAAATTCTAAGCTTTGAGATTACTTAAGAGTAGTGCTTGGAAGGGCACGCAAAAATGCTGTGCCTAGGACTCTGAAGTTTAAAGTTGGGTTCTAGTGACATTTATGATTTATATGTTGACATCATGACTCTTTTGAACATTTTTTTTCTTGAAATTTGAACAGTATTAACACGTGCATTTAAATACATGACAAGATTTAGTTAAATGAAAGCAGAAATATGAAATAAAATCAAGTAAGAATTTTTTTTTGCTAAAACACCACATTTTTTTTTTTTTTTTTTTTTTTTTTTTTTAATGAATGAATGAAGAATTGAAGCTTTATATTTTTTAAGTAAAAAAAATTCAAGCCTTTTGAGGGTTTATTCTCCCTGAAGCCCATTCAATATAATTTTTCAAGACATGAGCACGAAATAAAAATCAGAACAAAAAATTGTCTTCCTTTCCACATGTGACATGATGTTCAGCAGTGGAGATCTCCCCCATCCATCTCTACTGACAAAAATTCCCTGTTTGCTTTTTTTCTTTTTCTGTTTATTTTAAATTATTAGAAAAGATTAAATGTCATTTTTTATTTTCAAAATAATGTAAGAAAAATAAAATTTAGCCAATTAAACTTGAATATCCAGGCCGAGGCAGTTGATCTCTGCTGCCCAAGATGTAAGCTTCTGCATGCAAGCTTTTACAGCATGAATATAGATAATATCAACCTCAAGATATTCAGCATATTCAACTTTACGTTTGTTACAACTAAAATTTTGTCTGATATGCAAAGAATACTGAAATTTATTTTACCATATACCAATACAAATTTCATTATATCGTCCTAACATAAAGTTCTCAATTTATTAATTAACATTATAGAATTTAAAGGATTCCCCTTTTCAATTGAATTTTAATACACTACAAATAATTAGGAATGTAAAGAATATTCGACCACTATTCGGTATTCGGCTTAATGGGCCCTTTTGCCGAATATTGAACAGATATTCTGCCGAATACCTGTAGCCGAATATATTTAGATATATTGTCGAATACTTGCTTATTTGGCCGAATATTCTAAGATATTTGGTTAAATAAGTTCCAGAAAAAAAAAATGTGATTTTAAATATTTTTAACAAACAATATTAAAGAATGATATCTAAATACATTAATTATTATAAGAAAAATAAATCCTAATACTTACTCAATTTTAAAGCTTCATGACAACTTATAAATAACTGTATATAATGAAATTAAAAAATATTTTTCTTGCTGCATATTTAGGCATCATATGAATTTAAGTAAGTATTGCAACATTAATTTAATTTACATTAAAATGCAAAATATATACTGCATTTAAAGTTTAAATCTCTCTCTTTCTCTCATCAGTGAATTAAAAAAAAATTCACTTTATATTTATTTTTTTAATCTGATTTATAATGATGATAAGTTTCTTAAACAATAAAATTCATAAATATTAAAAACAAATATTTTACTGTCTTGTAAAAATGCTTAATCTTTCACAAATTAAATCATTTTTCTAGCTTTTAGTTTTACTTTTAAATAATAAATATATGACTATATAATTACTTTACTAATTAAAAATTAAACATTAGATGTTGATTAAACGAACTAATGAGTTTGATACATTGAAAAGAAAAAAACTATTACCTATACTGAAAAAACATTTAATGAGTTACTTCAAAATAACATACAGGGGTAACAAAATTATTTATCACTGTAAAGCCTGAAAAAAATAACTTTTCAGCATTTTCAGGAAGAAGTCTGTTTCGTTTGGTTTCATATATATTACCAGCTTCAGAAAACAAACGTTCACTATATACCGTGCTTACATACATTCAGCTGTCATGATTTTTGAACACTCAAACAAAAAATTTATTTCAATTAGACCTTAATTTAATTTTTGATTTTAAAATTGGAAAAAAAAAAAAAATAAACAAATAAAATAATTTTTTTTAAAGTCAGTATTCGGAAGCCGAACATTCGGTATTCGGCTAAAACTTGGCCGAATATTCGGTATTCGGCTATTCGGCCAAATCACTATTCGTTACATCCCTACAAATAATAAAATGTAAAATTGATTCTATAATAATGCAGTACCTGAAAAAAGACAATATGATTCTGATATAGCATCGAACATAGAAAAATATCATCAATTTATTTTAAGATCATAGGTATGTTATTGATGTCTTCAGTGTTGAATTCAGACATTTTTCTCCGGGAGGGATTTCTGTGGTTCCGGGGGGGGGGGGTATTATAGAGTTCCGGGGGGGATTGCACTTTTTGATTATTAAAAGCATAAAATGTGAAATCTTCCGGTGGGACATTTCAATGCTCCGGGGGGGACTGGCCCCCCACCCCCTGAATTCAACACTGGATGTCTTACAGAATTAAAGAAATAAACAAGGAATTTAATTTAGAATAAGTTAAAAACTATTTAAAAAAACAGCCTACAAAAACTAAGTTTCATTAAGATAATATCTAAGTTAGAAATTTCTGGCACATCAAAATATTTTTTACTTCGGGGATATTTTTCTCATAAAAAATAAACTGAGCGAGAAATAAGATAACATGCATTTTATTTCAGGCTACGCAGCTCCTTAAACATGTTATTCGATTTGATAATCATGCACTATAAATATATGTACATATCAAATCCAAAATATTAAAAATCACATAAATTTTAGTACTTACCATTGCGAAGTTGTTGTTGTTGTTGTTGGTTTGGCCCATGGGCCCGGTGAGCAGCTTTTTATTCCTATACAGCTGTCTTACTCCGCAAAAACCAGACTCCTACCAGAGGTAAAACTATTGCGAAGTTAGAAGTACGTAGAGCAGGTGTCCAATATTTAAAAACATGGCGCCCATCTTCATCCAAAAACTCGATTCTGTTCTGTTATCAATCACGTGACGCAACGCCTTTCATACGTCAGCAGAGAACGAGACTGCGCAGTAAGTCCGGAGAAAGCTGTTTTCCATCCGTTCGGAAACTAATCCGATATAAATAGATTATTTTTATGACTGTAGAAAACCTTTCTGTTGTGATTCGGAATAATTATTTTATCGGTTGTTTTCCGTATCGTAAAGGAAATTTATCTTTTACGAAACGGAAAAGGGTTGGAAATTTTTTACAGTGTATATAGATGTGTCCGCTTTTCGGAAGTGTCCATCATGGAGGTCTTATTGAATATATATTTTTTTTAATCTGAAAAAGATATTGTCGGCATTCTTTCGAAAAAGCGGGTCAACTCGAACCCGACCCGTAAGAGTCAAAACTCAATCCGAAACCGACCTGAACCCAAAACAATGAAAGTCAACCCAACCCGCAGCAAAAAAGTAGAAATCAACCCGAAACGCAACGACAAAATATAACGCTGACCCGACCCGAACCGCTGGTCGGGTCGGGTGTGGGTAAAAGCGGGTAACCCGACCTGATGCAGGACTCTAATTGGGACCAAGAAAAATCCGACTATTTATTGTAGAGAAAGCTACTTACGAAGTTTTAAAGATAATTTTTAAGAAATCTTTTTTCTGAAGGGAGTATTGTTTCCAAACCATATTCTTATTAACTGATAATCTTCGTCTACTGACAATAAGTGGAAAATTGCTGTATTACAATTGTAAATTGAAAGAAATTGGATTACATTTTCTGTCCCTTATCTGCCCGGTGTGCAAGCACAATTTTCTTCCACCAATCTATGAGTATGTTAGTAAGTGTGAACTAATGATTGAAAATCTTGATCGAACATTTGCTGAGAACTAGTGTAAATTTACTGAGAATCTCTGTTTCTTTTGTGTGTTTTTACAGAAATTTTTAGCAATGTAGTGAAAAATTTGATTTTCCATTTTCACCGCTCAGCTTTTCTTTAAAGTTTCATACTATAATAACGGAAATAACTGCGCCATCAAAACCATTGCGTGATGTGGATGCCTGGCTCTTTACACCTCATTGTTAACAGGAACTAGTTTTCGGCAAAATTTAGAGGCAAGTCATAACTCATAACATCGAATTTTGGGGCGTACAAAGCGGAATGTTTACTTCTAAAAATTGACCTTCAACAAAGGGAAATATCATTATACTTCTTTGATTTTATAAATATAATAATGACAATACAGAATAGAATTCACGCAAGTGAATTACAGTTCCGGAACCTGGGATTATCGCGTCTTAGTTGCAATTGCGTTTCAGCTGATGTATTAAAAACTTCTTCAAAGGCAGGATGAACTTGAACATGAGTCATTCACAACTGCCTTTTTTATGTTTGATAAGCCGTAGAATGCTTTTGAGAGCTATCGATATTCAGCTTTATTTGCTTTTGTAAAGATCTTAATAGTGAATTAGAAATACCTCATTTTAGCTTAGGAATTACTAATCTCATTTTTGCACAGCAAAGTATAAAGCAGTATCGTAACACATCTTACCTTTAACTACTGTTAGCGGTCTCACAGACCGCTATTTTTTAAATTTTCAAAGTTTAAGTTACAACTTTCACTTTAGCTACAGATACTAGTGGAATTCTTTTTCGTTACAGGAATAGTATCCTATGACTTAATCGATCCTTTTATTCATCTTTCGATCAAACGGCCTCAGGGACCGCTCACAGTAGCTATTCGACAATTTTTGTGACAGTAGTTAAGTGTTAATCTTTCTATACAGAATTTGGTACTTTTCCGTTTATACCTGATCTTAATTTTTCATTCCGTAAAGTAATATGAACGATGGAACATGACGTGGTAGCCACTAAAGACAGCGGGACTTCCTGTAATTTACATAATCGTTTCTCACACCTATGGCAGCTTTCAGGAGGAAGGCATATTTTTCTCTGGATGAGTGAATGCGAAATTTTTGTTTGACTGATTCCTTGAGACTTAAGTTTTCTTCCTTCGTAACGAGAATTCGGCATCACTTTCTCTTTGAAAGACCTCTCTGAATATATCTTTCTTTTGGAGTATATTAAAAACTTGAAGGTAGACATCCCCCCCCCCTCCCCCCGTGTCTTTAATTAAGTTGTACTGAAAGGTACCGAAGAATTTAACTCTTAGGAGATAGCACATTTTCCCCTCCACTCTTTTTAAATTGAATTTAAAATTCTTCTGATGAATTATGTTGGATAGTAACTATTTGAAAACAAATTTGAGTATGTGGAGAGTCAGAAAAAAAGAGACAAAGAATTTCAAGCATTTAGCTATTACTACAGAATAAAAAAATGATTGCGGGGTCCAATGGGATCCAACAATTAGCATCCTCCCATATTAGCCTTAAGAAAGAAAATGTTTCGTAATGTTTCTATTATTTCGCTGTTTCATTGTTCATTAAGATAAAATTCATCTTTTAGAAATCCATAGCATCCAAATAATTCACAATAACAGTTGACTGATTAAAGTAAATTCAGCTGAATTCTTGTATAAATTATAAAGTAGAATATGCTGTTTAAAGACATTTTGCCTAAAAGTCGCATCTGTTTTTATTTAATAACTGCTTAAATTTTCTTTTCAAGTTTTCTTAGAAATAAAATATTGAAAAATAATTTTTATTTTTTACATTTATGCTTGAAAGCGCAATTCTGGGAATAAATCGATGATAGTCTTTGAAGTTTCTTTAAAAAATGGTATTTTATCTTATGGCTTACAATCAGGTGTGGTGTTTTATTCGCTGTGATGACATGCAAACTACATCATTAGAGCGGATCAATTGACATACTTTTCATGTCATGGGAGCTAACGTCTGAAAACTGTCTGATTTCAGACGTCTACCCAGGTATTTTATTTTGGCGATCATATTTGTTAGACAAGTTATATCGGAATATATTAGTTACTGTCAAAATGATAAATTGCCTGAGCTCTTTTCTAGCGTGGTAAGCTGGAATAAAACGAAATATCTCTCAAAATTACTTTGAAGTGAATGATTAACACGAATATTTTGTCTGAAAGATTAGGTTATTCACATTGGTGTGATTAATTTGCTTTCGTGGCTTTTCAGTGGAAAAGCTCGACAGACACCTTAAATGTATTAAAGAAAGATTTATATCGTTTAAAAATTGGGATTTATTTGAAGGGGTTGTGGAGTGGCAGTTTCACAATTTGGTGAATTGTTTTGAAACCTTTAGCTACCAAGGTTGTTGTCTCGAATGATCTTCATTGCATACTCATTATTAATTCAGTTTAATTCCAGACAATACACACACAAGTCTTATTGCAATTTTTTTCTACATATCTTCAGAAATCTATACACAAGTTAAAGATGATCCACAGGACGGATAGCACAGGACAAAATTACGGCAGGAAGAGCAAGAAGGATTACAGCTACAGCTTGGAACTCCACTATGGAGTCGCCTAGAGTAGAGGTCTGCACGGGCCGAAATTTCCGGGCCCGGCCCGACCCCTACAAAAAAAATTTGGCCCGGACCGGCCCGATGCAAAAATTAAAAGTTCGGCCCGAGCCCGGCCTGGCCCGAACAAAAAAATTATTGGCACAACCCGGCCCGATTTAAAAGTTAAAAGTTCGGCCCGGCCCTGAAAAAAGTTAAAATCTCGGCCCGAGCCCGGCCCGGCCCGGCCCAAGTGAATTTCTACAAAACATTGATTTTTACCTCGATTTGGTTAAAAATTTGCCTCGTAGGAGAAGATCTAACCAAAAATTCCTATCTTGGCCTTTTTTTTTCATGTTTATAATCTTCATTTTTATAGAAGTGCCGCAGCCTGCGATATTTATTGTTTTAATAAATCTCTATTTGTTGTATGTATGTGTTTAAGTTATCATTAATATTGTTAATCCATATTCCATGTATTGAAGTGTTAAAAATCAGAAAAATGCTACACAGTAAAATCTTCTGAGATGGAATTGCATAGGGAAGAAAAAAAAAGAGTTATCGACAATTTGCCTTCTTAGCAGGTGTAAATGTATTATATATTCTTTTCTTACGTGTTAGTACATTCATTTTGCATGGATCAACACATTTTTCAGTTTAAGACAGGATTCGTCATAAGCAGGCTCTTTTTCACACGTTTCACTATATTTTAATTTAGCCATATTTTAATAAGCGTATAAATCTACTATTCTTTAAAAATAATAAATTGTAATGTTTAATTGTAGAATAATGGCGATTTAAAAATGTATGCATGTTTTGCAAAGATTTTTGTGCCAGGTCTTATTTTACTGACCTTCGAACGGACCAGGCCATACGCCGAGACAATGATTTTCATACAGGTCAAAACCAGGACTGAGCATTTTGGGGCGTGAAGACTTTTGGAAGAATGAAACCAGCCCCGGCTATGTACCGAAAAAATAATTTAAGGCACGGCCTGATCCTTCAGGAAAAAAGCAAGGCCCGGCCCAACCCGAGTGCCGTGAAGGAAAATATGCCCGAGCCCGGCCCGTGAAGATCTCTAGCCTAGAGTCGAATCAAGCACTACCATGACAGCTGAGTGCCTTAGCCCTCTGTTTCACGTGAGCCCAGCAATGATGATTCGTTGTAATGTAATTGGTTGTCAGACACAAAAAGCACCGAGAAAGCTGTCGTCGATACAAGTAATAAAACTTTTGTAGAGAACATCATCAAAATTAATGAAAATGTATGGTCGTTTATACCGGAATAATAATAATAATAATAATAATAAAAAACAGGTCTTCGTCATATGAAAAATTGCTTCAGATCTTTTCCGGCTTAGTAATGTGGAATGGAGCGATAAATCACTAAAATTTGTTTGGACTGTATAATTAATACAAATGTTTTGCCTCAAAAGAATAGATTGTTTGCATTTGTGTGATTTATTGGCTTTTGTGACTTTTCAGTGGAATAGCTTGGCAAAATTTGCAAGTAAAAATTGAGATTGGTATGGTTTAAAAATTTGAATTTATTTGAAATAATTGTGGTATGACTACAGTAATTCGTTGTAATGCAATTGGTAGTCAGACACAAAATGCATAAAAAAACTGGCGTCAATACAAATAATAAAAAAAATTGTGGAGAAACACCTTCAAAATTAGAAATAAAAAAGTTTACGGTCATTTCGGCTTGAAAAACTTCATGCCTTCGTCATGTGAAAAATACACGCAGCAGAAAAGAAGGGTGAACATGCTCATTTTTTTATCATTAGTTTTGATATCGTATTTTCAATAAAGTTTTTATTACTTATAATCAGTAGTGATTGGTATTAACCCCTTGGGGACGAGCGACACGTATACGTGACGCATGAGGCGCCCAGAATCCTCGATTATTCCCACCAGTAACTTTTTATTGTAAACTTTGCGTTATTTAATGACAGCATTTCTGAGATTCAATTATGCGAAAATTTCTGTTTTGAAAAACCGGTGGCAAAAGATTAAAAATTCTGTAAAAGACGCTCGTCGCGAAGGGTTAAGGAATAAAACGCAGATTTAAGTTGATCGTGCACTGCTGAGCTATCAAGACAAAGTGTTTTAATGATTTACCATGTGCATATCATCACGCACATAAAAGGTGCAATAGAAAGTCCCTTTATCCAGAAAAAACTTATGAAAGGAGAGAGCTACAACTATGCAAGTGCGATAACGTATAGCAAAGTGACTATATGACCTGCTCAACAACGCGAAACTTTCTGACACAATTTCAGACTCATTTTTAAGAGCAAAAGCATAAAATTGGCAGGCCTGACTATGGAAGCGATTTGGAATCGAAATATGAGTTTTCCATTTTTTTGATAGATAGATTACTTATCGAGTTATAAGCGATTCTAGTCACGTGACGACACGTTTTTCGCGTTTCTCTGGCTGCCGCGTCGGGAATTTGGTTCAAAACACCAACTTTGACAGTCTTTTCTGAAAGATCTTCTGCCTTGACCAAAAAAATGGAAAACGTGTTTCGATTACACATAGTTTTTGAATAAGAACACCTGCCAATTTCATGTATTTGCGAACAAAAATGAATTTAAAAATGTGTCATAAAGTAGCCTGTTGGGATTTGAGAACACCGTAAAGACGAAATTTGGAAGTTATTGGCCTTATCTCGAAAACTATGAAAGATAGCAAAATAAGTTAATGACAAAAGTCTTAAACGTCCTTATTTATTAGCGATATAGTATGAAATAATGCCTTGCATATAAAAAAGATTAATTTGAAGTCCTGAAATGTAATGTTTTATATTCAGTCAATAGCTTAATTTCGTCACTAATCGCATTCAGAAGTGTGCGGCATTATAAGGCAGATGCACATTTACTGATAAAACCATGGATGTATTATAAATATATGTTATATATAAATATATTTATAATACATCCATGGATAAAACTAACAAGTGTAAGTAATGTACAGTTTATTTTAATACGGGAATCAAGTTTAGTATGCTCAATGTGACCGCCATCAGCACCCCCTCCCCCTCCAAAGGATATTTTTAGTCATGTGTGCATAATAATTTCACTTGTTGTTTCATATTTCGTGTAACTTACTTACATTTTTCATTGACCTATAAAGTTAATGTTTATAAATCCGTAATTGAACTTTTAAACAAAGTTTTGGGCAAATCTGAAAATTATATCAAGTAAAATACGAATAATAACTAATATATTTTAGAAGTAAGAATGAAGTATATTTAGAATCTCAATTGGATTATCCGAAATTTTTTATGCATTTATAAATGAAAATTATTTCGTGATTGTGGCGCAAATTACTCTTAAAAACAGGATTTGGGATTTGCTTACCCCCTTTTTTTCAGCGTTGCTTTAAAGTGTATTTTTGGGAAAACGAGAATGTAAAATTTTAATTGTTATACCATGAACTTTTATCCTTTTAAGCATATTTTAAGATTTCAACGAGCGACGGTGAAGCGCCGGCGAGATAAAAATGCACTGGAGATGAGCCAAGGAAAGCGGGGAAGATCTGTTACGTAAGTAATGCCATAATACTGGCGCTCGATTCTTACGTAATGTTTAAACAAGTATTATTTTTCTTCCATCGGCGCGGCGCTTCGTCTAGTGACATCTGCCTAGTTATCGCTGTGTTTATTTTTGATAAGTTACGTAACGGTGGACGAAGTTATGAACTCTTTAGAGCTTATAAACTACGCTACATCTATATATTCCTTATAAAAATCCGAATTTCTATAAATACAGACGAATCGTTAAGTGATAGCATGAAATAGTTAATGGCTGTGTTATCTGAGAAATTGACAATACCCATTCGATTTAGAATTTTCATCGTATTTTGATTTTTGTTTATCAAAGGGGAGAAGGGTTAAGGCAAAAATTGGAGTTGGCTTTATAAATACCTCAAAGGGCGGGGCGGGATTTATTCATTAGAGTGGAAAGTATGAAGGTTCATATATGGCGGTACCACTTGCACCGGATTCACTGTATGAAAGATGCTCCAAAATATCACTCGCGGTGCGTACGAGTTTAAACTGTTTATTTAAAAAATATGTGAAATTAGCTGCTCTGCGCTCAGTATGTATTTTAGTGGGATATTCGGGATGTCTGGCATGCCTGAGAACTTTGGACGGGCTGGAGACCATTGTGCAGTCTACTATGAATTATGAAAGAATGAAATATTTGAAAAAAAAAAGAAAGAATGATTCCAACGAACAAAATTCATATAAGGGGTTTTTATAAAAACGCAGTACATCATCCGTCATGAAATATTGTTAATATAATAATTATTATATTAGTGATATTTCTAATCACACTGGAATATAATCGAATTACAATGCTATAATATTATATCGCGAGTTGCTTTTTCTTCTTTTTTTGCAAAATTGAAACTAGTACAGTGTGTGATCGGTTAACGAACTTAATCCGTTCCAAAACAAAGTTCGCTAACCGAATTGTTCGTTAACCGATCATAGATTTAGTATAGATTTGTATGGGAATTCAATTAATTCGTTCTTAAAAGCTAAATAATATATAAAAATTAATGATAAATTCTCCCTTAATTTATTTAAATGTAATAATAATAAAACACGCATTGCATACATACAGTGTTGTCCTTCCTTCAGTCATGCTGTTTTTGAGATTGTGAGGCATTAAATATTTGACAAAAGCTTATTTTTTCTTTCTGGAGTTTTCAGTCTTCCCATTTCAATAGGCCTAATATACGTCCGTAGGACAGATCGCAGTTTCCTTGGCTTTGTTCATGTCGTTACGTACTTAAAATAAATCATATAAGTTTATTATTTTGACCTATCAAAAACTTCATTAGTTCTCTAAAAGATTGTGTTTACTGCATAGCCCGATAAAGCTCCAGTGGAGCCTAGAGCCTGTTAATAATTTAGGAACTAAATTTCAGTTAAAATAATTAACTTGCAATTAATAAATATTTCTTTAAAAAAGGACTCAAAGTATAAAAATTAATGTTTTAGTATTTTTCATTCTAATCTGAGGGCCCTAAAATATAGGTCCTGAACCCCCAGGTGCCCTTGAATAAATTAGGCCATAAGTATACAAATGTTAAAATGTCGATAATAGTAGATGCAATTAAATACCAGCTCTGCACATCTGAAACACAGCATTGCTTCTTCTTGGCTTTGTTTTGTTAGGTGTTCGTTAACCGAACATGTGTTCGTTATCCGAACATAAAATTCTCTCTCGAAAGTGTTCGTTAACCGATCTGTTCGTAAACCGAACAGTTCGTTAACCGATCACCCACTGTATTTTTTTTTCCAGGAAAGGCGAAAAATGCATTCAAGCATGAAAACAAGTTGCGTTCTAAATAAAATGTATGAGATAGTGACTACTAGATTTTCAATCCAAGGTCTATGTTGCTTATTACATTGTTATGAGTTAGATCACAACATTCATTTAACCAGTACTGCTGTGAAACGCTAGACGTGAAAAAATAATAACATTTCTCTAATCCGGTCGTTTTAAAGATTATATTTTTCATGGTAGATTTTGGAACATATTTTTGTGATTAGCTCGTTGTAATAGCTCAAAATTCATGTTTTTTGAGGTGTGTGAAAAGTGCTTTATGTGTTATATAGTGGTTTCTGCGTCAATAATATCAGAATCATAAAATGGATTGAAATCGTTAACGAAAAAAGCTAATCCAACATTGCATGAAAACATACGTGAAGTTCCCTTATTGTAGGCTTTCCTTACTGTATATCTATTTCACTTCTTACATTGTCATGAACTAGATTACAACTATTTATTTATGCAGCAGTAGTGCAACGCCACTCTGCAACGCCAGACGTGTAAAAATAATAAAATTATTCTAAATCGGAATTAAAAAAAAAAAAAAAAATCAGGGCAGATTGGAACATATTTTTGTATTAGCTCGTTGTAATAGCTGAACATTCGTATTTTTTTAATTGTGCCAGCCTTTAAAATAGTGTGCTAGATGTGATATATAAGTGCTTCTTACGTCTGTTATATAAGAATCTTAAACTGGACTTAGGTCATTGTTGGAATAAAGAAGAATACAAATTGTTAAAATCGTTTTGATGTGTTAAGTTTCTTTTCAAGAGTACATTTTCTCGTTTCATCGAGGACCATGCGAGTGAGAGTTTTTTTCCCTTTAAATATTTTTGTTAACTTTAATTTTGCAATATAAATGCATGTATATGAGCAGCTTTACATAAAGTCATATTGTTTTAGACTCTCAGTAGACTACATTTATTTTCTCGTTACATTGCGGTAAAATACCTTTTACTCCTCATGTAGCAAACAGTGTTGTCTAATTGCGACCCTCTTGGAACCAATATTTTTTTATAGAAATCTTCGCCTTATTTGTTTGTGGAAATTTTGTGATTAAATAAGGTAAAAATAATTACGAGAAAATACTGGTTCAGTTGGACTACATTGCAGTAAAGTGTGAAAACGTATGTATAGGCATTGTATAACGAATTCGCCGCCCAATTCTATTATACTTTCGACTATCTTAATATCTATAAATCGGTTCAGATTTATTTGACGTTCAAATTTTATTAATTATGTTAGTTCATGTGTACGTAGAAACTAATTAATACTGCACTTTTAACAAATAACAATTTTATTTACACTATTTACATGCAGCATTTCAATAAGCCTTATTGCGCCATTGCGCGGCAAAAGACACGTTACAGAACACAGTTGAAGGAGATTGCTTTGAGACCTATAAGCTACAAGGCTGTTGTCTCGAATGATCCATATTTTTTATTCACAGAAATACATACAGGACTTTGACAAATTACATAAATGTTCTTCTTGAGTACGGGATAGACACAAGGAAGTAGACAGCACTGAACACACATACACAATGACATCAATGCCTTACCAGGATTCGAACCCGGGACCTCACCGTTGCGGTCGCCATCGCTACCAACCACGCTGCCGGGACAGCCACATTTTACATTCCAACTAACTGAAAAACAAAAACATTACGTAATCAAAGGGGGGGGGGGGGAAGGAAAGGAAGAATTCAAAATATTGCGCCCCTCCGTATTAGTTACTGGTGCTTTTTATGCTACAGATTTACATGTAAAAATTTATTGGCACTTCTAAAAATTTTGCCTCCGAGAGAATTGCTGTCCTGGACACTCGTATGCTACATCATACTGTGTCATTCTTCTGTAACAAACAGCAAAATACTCGCTTTATTTAGCAGTCCAATGCCAATATTTATTTTAAGATTGTTCTCAAAAGTACTTTGAAAAATAATTACCATTATAATCATCCATTATATGCACAAAAATTATATATTCTAATTCTGTCTTTCAGAAATCGGACACCATTTTTAAATTTTGAGCAAAATCGTCTGAAAACACTGTGAAATTTGGTGTTGTAAACTGATTTTCATGACAGGAAATCACAAAAGTGTGATTATCAGGTAGAAATCGTGTATAGTTACATGTACACCATATTTGTAGAAAAGTAATTTGCGCCTGAATGGAGAATGCAACACCGAAGGCGGTTTCCAAAAAATATTTTCCCCGTTCAACAGCGCGAAATTTTTGGACACATTCCAGGGCTCTTTTTAAAATGTAAAAGCATGGAATTAGCAGGAATGAGTATTGAAGTGATTCGGAATCGAATGGCGTTTTTAATTTTTCGATGAATGCGTTACATATTGAGTTATTTATATTCGATTGCTGTCTCATGAGTCAAGGCGACTTTTCTCGGGCTTTCGCATCGGTTAAAAATGCCAAATCCGACGGCATTTTCTGAAATATTCTTTGCCTTTATTGAAAAATAATAAACATTATTCGATTTCGTAGTTTCTGAATAAGAGCACCTGGTAAGTTCTTGCGTCAAGGACTTCATGAACGTGTCAGAATGTAGCTAATTTGTATTTGAGCTAAACGGAAACTGTATAAGTTAGAAACTTGAAATTTTGCATACTTATCGCTGAATACCTCCTGTCACACGACAAATCACAAAATTTTGAAAAATTCTTATATTATTTTAATTAAATGAATTAATTTAATGTATTTCGACCTTTTCTTAGATCTTAAAACAGAATCTTAAGGTTGTTCTCAAATCCAAATAGGCTACTTTATGACACATTTTTTAATTCATTTTTGTTCGCAAATGCATGAAATTGGCAGATGTTCTTATTCAGAAACTATGTAATCGAAACACGTTTTCCATTTTTTGGTCAAGGCACAAGATTTTTCAGAAAAGACTCAAAGTCGGCGTTTTGAACTAAATTACCGACGCGGCAGCCCAGAAAAGGGCGAAAAACGTGCCGTCACGTGACCAGAATAGATTATAACTCGATAAGTGATCTATTTATCAAAAAATGGAAAACTCATTTCGATTCCAAATCGCTTCCATAGTCGGGCCTGCCAATTTTATGCCTTTGCGCTTAAAAATGAGTCCGAGTTGTATCCGAAAGTTTCGCGTTGTTGAGCAGGTCATTTGAAAACCACCTTAAGGGAACAGATCACCTTTAAAATGGTCAAATTTCAATTTCAAGGTTTTGATGTCAGTAAATAGTGCATTTTATTCTGAGTAAAAAGGTACCAATGTTTTTCAGAGGCGATAATTATTGACGAAGATATAAAGTAAAACGCAATCGTCATTCTTTGTTTTTGAATGGGGAGTAAAAACTTTAAATCCATTTAATTCACAACAATGATTTTCAAATTGCGCGCACGATTTCTCTAAAAATAATTTAGATAGAACCTCAAAAATTTTCAAACTTATTAATGTTGCAACAATGAGCAAAATGAACTAGAATCTTTTAATTTGATCAATAAATTAAAAAATAATTAACTGTAATTAAATTAAAAACGCATTTTGAATGCGCTTTTCGCACTATTAAAATGCACTATTTACTGACATCAAAACCTTGAAATTGAATTTTTGACCATTTTAAAGGTGATCTGTCCCTTTAAGACATTATTTTTTTTTTTTCTTTAACAGCTTGAAGACTTATAGTGAAAAAATAATTATCATTGCATTAAATATTGTAAAACAAATTTCTAATCGCGATAATTAACACTTATGCGTATTTAAAAGAAAATCAATAAATAAATAAATACGCGTACTTCATCAACTAACTGCCTTTAGAGTTAGTTCTATGAATAGATTTTTCCTCTTCACGCTGAATTTTTTCCATCGAAGTTACTGGCGTTACTGGCACATAAGTTTCAGTTGGGTGGGAACACAAACCGGTTCATTGCACCGATCCATCTAGTTGAACCCTTTCTCTATTCCAATCTTTTATTTCGAGTTGCCTTAATTGCAATATTTTGACTGTAGAAGTTTCTAATCATTTTTTTATGCGGTTTCCAACAAATTCTCTATTGTGACCTTTTTCCTTCCCTTCTCTTTATATTAGTCATATGCGAAACCTTCGTAGCCTTCGGATATATCTTTTATTCCGAAACGAGTTGGTGTTTTTTTTTATTTTGTTGTGGGTTCAAACTTGAGTTTCGTCGGTCAGCGAGTACGAATTGTTGAACTCGTGACTTTCATCTGAATATTTTCTCAGCATCTGTTGGAGAAACTAACTATCCATGGGCGTCCGGAAAAGAGTGGGTGTGTGGAGGCAGGGGAAAGACAGTTGCTCCTCCCCTGTTTTTCAAATTGAATTAACTAAATTTTATTTTTACCTCGTAATTTTCAAAATTTATTCTTAGCAAATGTTTTAAAATAATTAAACACTAAGAGAAGAAGTTGGAAATTGTACGTCAAACGCGACAAACGAGGTGCGTTCGTACTATAGCTAGTTATATAAATATTCAGATCTTGATGATTTTTAATTCTGTGAAATGAATGATATCGTCTGCAGATTATTTTCTGCAATAAAATAAGTATCTCGGTCGCTTGACGATTAAACATCGGAAGCTCCTATAACAAGAAAGCACCGATTAAAAAAAAAAAAATTCAAATTTCTTAATAAATATATTTATTCATATCTTATAAAGTTTTGATTTGATTTTCATAAAATTTGCAAATGTCTCGACAAAATTCTGCAAAGATAATATATCTTAAATTTCAAATCATTTGGTTGGGTAGTTTTTGCGCTGTTATATGCGGACAGACGGACGGACGGATCAGAGGACGACTATAGGTGCTACGTATTTATATAATTACGAACGCACCTAAAAAGAAACTAGGAATTTTTCGTTCCCCTGTGGAGGACAATTTTTAGTTCCGTTTTTCTTTAAATGTTCACGTGTTAAAAATGATCAGAAACTGGGGGACCAGAATGGACCCCCTCCCCGTCCCCAACAGAAAAAAAAAAAAGCTGAAGCTTATTTTTGATATTTCTTAAGTATTTCTATAATTTTTTTTAACATTTCTTAATTGTTATATTCAGGGGTGTAAAAAACTGGGCACCAATGGGCCAGTTGTCACCACTAAATTTGATTAGTATTCTTCGCCTAAATTTTATTAGTATACTTCGCCTAAATTAATTGCATTAGTATCCTTATTAGACGAAGAATACTAAAATATTAGCGGTGTCAATCGGCCCATTACGCCCAGTTTTTAAACCCATGATTGTATTTCTGTATTACTTTTTATGTTGACATGCTTAAAAAATATCTTGCATGTGGAATTCTGACAAAAAATTCTTAGTTTAATTTATTTCATGTTTATATTCTCCATTAAAGAAGAAAAAATGCGGCTTTGCCAGCGAATAACAGGCATATCTGTTCCAAAATCTTGCCCCTCCCTGTATTTTGCTCTGCGGGCGCCCGTGAAACTATCCCTAAAAATTGTGATGTGATAAAGAAAATACGAGCTACTTTTTATGCTAATGAAAGAAAAGTTTGAAAATATAAAATGAATAGGATCAGCTGATAATATTTTAGACAGAAGTGTCTTTTTTCGGCATTTCAATCTTTCAAGTTGTATTTCGTAACGTTACTGGGAAAATGTTGTTTCACACTTATTGACATTGACACTAACTGCAGATTTTTTGTTTCTTTTAAGGGTTTTATAAAAAGAAAAAAAAAATCCCGTGAAACTGTCTGACACATTTAAGGACTCATTTTTAAACATAAAAAAAAAGATAACACTTGCAGTGATGACTATTGGACTGATTTGGAATCGAATAGTTTTTTTTTTTCGATAAATAAATTGCACCTGGAGTTAATAAGTGATTGTTGTCTCATGACGATTTTTACCTGATTGTTTCGTCCGGATATTCGGTTCAAAAAAGCCAACTTTCACAACATTTTCTACAAGATCCTCTGCCTTTATTGAAAAGAGAAAACATTCGATTTCATAGTTTCAGAATAAGAACACTTGCCAATTTAATTCGTTTACGAACAAAAATGAATGCAGGAATGTGTCAGGAAGTAGCTTATTTGGATTTGAGAACAACTATATATATATATATAACAACTAAAAATTGATTTCTAAAATTTTATTTTAATTAATTGATGTAACAGGCATCTTTACTCTAACTGACCCATCTGGTTGAACCTAATAGTCTAATTTTCTTAACCTCTAGTCTAATTTTTATCATTTTAATAATTTTCCTTACACGTCTCCCAGAATTTTCTAGTGTGATCAAGAGCACCTGAGAGGTAGCCTTAGGATGGGTAATTTTTCGAAGGCGTAAATCATTTTGCATGGTTTATACATTTTTATTTACAAAAAAAAAAAAAAAAAAAAGCATATAATTTTGACTTTTATCTTTCCTTCCATCTTTATCATTATGCGATACTTTGGTAGCCATTAGATATATGTTGTTTTATTCCGAAAACAGTTGTTTTTTTTTTTTTTTTTTTTTTGTAGATTCAAATTTGAGTTTCAGCGGATAGTGACCCGTGAGTACAAATTGCTAAACACATTTGGACTGTTTTATACTCGTGACTTTCAGCTGGATATTTTCTCGACATCTGTGAGAAAACTATATCTAAAAGCCTATGCCTAAAATCTGATATTGAAAAAAAAAAAAAAAAAAGCTAATTAAATTTCATTCTAATGATGACAGATGTTTAATAATAATTATAATAATAATATGAGCTGATAATGTTTGGGGACAGATATGGCTTTGTTGCAAAATTCGAAAACTTCCGGGTTTTTAATTTCTAATGTTTCTAAAAAAAAAGTTTCACGCTTATTAACATTAACACTATCTTATTAATGCAACATAATAACACTAACATATTATTCTTATTATTTGTTTTAATCCGTAACTGATGTTGTGATGCCATATAGTCCGCACCTATTTTTCTACTCGTGTAATTTCTTCACCAATCAGTAAAATTCAGATAAAAATAATAAAATATATAAGTGATGTACTTTACTGGTATATTCAACTGACAAATACAGTCATGTAAAATAATCATTTTTTTTTTATAAAAATTCATTTTTTTTAATAAGTTATAATATTATCTGGAGACGAAATGGCATCATGATGCCAGTTGCACACGAAAATTTCACGACGCCAGTTTCGGGTTAGTCACTGCAGACCCATTGTAAAGTATCTTTTTTTTTTTTGAGACCGGCGACCAGGCCCCTACCTGCCAGGTTTCCCTAGCTTAAACGGGTTTAGTGCCTGGTACCGGGGCGCGTAGCGCCACTGAAGAGATGCCGCGTAGCGGCTGGCCGTTGCTGACAGGACGGCTATGTGGAGGACTTAGTTTTGTTTCCATTTTGTTTTGCTGCTAATTGATGTTATTCTTTTTATATGGACCTGTCATCGTTATGCGAGTTGGTCTCGTAATTTAGAGCCTTGATCAGGTGACGAGACCTTCACCTGATTAGGCACCCCCAGAGGTATTATTCACAGGGAACTTGGAGGACTTTACACCCACGACGGATTTTACATGCACCAGGCGCCATTAGCGTACATGATTAAAAAAAAAAAAAAAAAAAAAAAAAAACCTGTAAGGGAAGGGGGTTAATACATGTTTATTTAACTTTACATAAAAAATAGAAGAAATGATTACTTTTACCTGTGTTGGATTGTTTTTTTCCCTTACTTTTTCTACCGTTAGAGTTGCAAAGGCTAGAAAAAACCCGGTTTAAACCTGGGAATAAACCGGATTTTTTGGGAATAAACTTGGTTTTTTGGGAATAAAACAGGTCTTTTGGGAATAAACCTGGGAATAAACCGGGTCTATTGGAAATAAACCCGGGAATAAACCGGATTTTTGCAACGCTATCTACCGTACTTTCCAGTTACCTGTTGTTTTTCTTTTGCTGCTTGATTTTTGTTGCACATTTAGGTTTATCTCGTTGTTTTTTGGTTTCTCATGTGATGCAGTTGTTTCTCTTTTGTTGCATTTATTTTGGTTTCTCATTTGTTGCAGGTTTCTCATTGTGATTTGGGTTTCTCATATTTCGCTGTTGATTTTATACTCTGTTGCATCACTGGTAACCGTTGAATTTGTTGTCATGAATGCGCTCTAGTGGCGATCAGTCCATATATACCTTATGGCTGTTTTCATGAGCTCGATGAAGCTTTTTGAGGACTTGGTGCGCTATGGGGTGGGGCATATTCCTTGGCCATTAGTCCGTTAATTAGTTATTAACTTCCACCCTCTTAGACGCTAAAAGAACGATTTTTTTTTCGCAGGAAAGAGGTATACTTTACACTGCTATTTTATTATATATACACATATATACATATATATATATTTTCCTTTTTTTTTTTTTTTTTTTTTTTTTTTTTTTCCTGGAAGGTAAGATTAATTAGACAGAGGTTATACACACTTTGAATATAGAGGTATGGTGGCTGCTGGGACTTTTATGTTTTTTTTTTTTTTTTTTTTTTTTTTTTTGTATTAGTCTATGTTTGTCTGTTTCATGTCGTCTACATTGTTCATTAGCCATCTGATCACTGCTCTACCTTTGTTTTGTACATGTTTGTTGTTTGCAAGTTGTCTGTGCCATAGTATTTCGTTATTAACTGTGATGGTGACCAGATGGTGTGGTTCTGTGAGTGGGCAGGCCGTAAGGTAGTGTTTTATGGACCCTAATTCCCCTTCAAATTCACACAGCTTGGGACCAGAGAGCTTGCGGATTTTAGATCACCTTTTAAAAAATAACTTTAATCCATTGAAAAAAAGATTCCTATGAAATATAAAGAAATTGTCCTTATTCAAGAATAAAGGAAATAGTTAACAAATCAAATGAAATAATATAAGGAATTATGCATGAAAATAATAGTTTTATTTTAGTTCCTAGTCACACAAGTTCCTATACGTTCATGTCCCAAGCTTTGCTTAGGGGTAAATCAAACAAGTCCTTCAGGTTCAGTGCCATCAGACAAAATTCGCCTTGCACACTTTTACACATTCTTAATTTGTTAGCAAATATATTCAAACAATTAATTTATTTTCACTCTAAATTCATTTGTACTTTCAATTTTAGTTTGAAAATTTTGTCGTTATTTAACGTTGAATTTAACTGGGTATTTCTCACAATTATGTAGGGAAGTCTTTTTAATTCGAACTTAGATAATACGAAAATTATGGTAGTTCGAACATAAAGTTATTTTCCTTGAAAACCATATTTAATTAATATTTAAAAAATTATATGTAAATGTAATTTTTGAGCTATATATTTTGATAAAGTGACGATCCCCAATGTCAGTGTCTGTATTTACTGTATAAATAATAAATACCAATTTTTTGGCGGTCTTTGATAGGAAATGATGAATCAAAATTAAAAATAATATTCTAGTGCCAGATCTAAGTTCTTCTTCTTTCCCTTTTTTTTCCTTGGCTCAATTTTATCTATTCTTCTGTGGTACGTAACCTATGAAATAATTTACTTTGTTTTATAAATAAACTAAATTTGAAATGTCTTCTTAAAAAAAAAAATCTTTAGAAATTAGATTTGCAATTAAAGCCTTGTGCACTGGCCAGGCTATACCTGATATAATCCAGACAGATTAATCGAACTGAACTCGACACACTTCAACTCAAAATGAAAGCATGAATGTCAGATTTTAATGAAATTGAGTGAAAATAGTCAGCAACCATACCTGTACTAGCAATTTTATCTTTTATGAGAAAAAAATGAATAGATAAATACACATATCGTCGGTTTTCGAGTAGAGCGATACGTCAAATATCATAACATTTGAGATATCCGTTATATTATCTTTCAAATTAAAGTTCATTTTATCTGGAAGCATATCTTATCAAACTGCTTATGGTTCCCGCTAGATAATTTTTTTTGTAAAATAATAATAATAATAATAATAATATGCCGTAATCTTTAAATCAAACTTTACAACTTTTTTGTCCCTTCTTCAGAACGTACATTTCTTTATTATGCCTCTCTTCTCGTAAACTGACGCTATAGTCATTCCCATTTAAATATATAATTTTTCTCATCTGAAACAATATTCTGGAATTTTCTTTTGAGAAATCAGGTATATCTAAACCCTACCCGCAAGAATAAAAATCAAACTCGAAAATGACCAGAGGCTAAACATTTAGAAATTCCCGACACCCCCCCCCCCTCTCAAAAAAAAAAAAAAAAAAAAAGGTGTGTTTGGTTTTCGAGTACAGTGATACGTAAAATACTATCACTTTTGAGATATCCGTTATATTATCTTTCAAATTAAAGTTAATTTTATCTGGAAGCGTATCTTTTCAAACTGCTTATAGCTCCCGTTAGATAAATTAGTTTGTAAATAAAATATAATATGCTGTAATCTTTAAATCAAACTTTGCAACTTTTTTCCCCTTCCTAAGAACGTACATTTCTTCATTATGCCTCTCTTCTCGTAAAACTGACGCTATAGTCATTCCTATTTAAATATATAATTTTTCTCATATGAAACAATATTCTGGAATTTTCTTTTGAGAATTCAGGTATATATCCAAACCCTACCCGCAAGAATAAAAATCAAACTCGAAAACGACCAGAGACGAAATATTTAGAAATTCCCGATACTCCCCCCCCCCCCTTCCCGATACTCCCCCCCCCAACCCTCCAAAAATAAATAAATAAATAAATAAATTAGATTCAGCCTGACTGGATGCCCTCTAGTTGCCATAAGGCATACGCTTCAAGGTGTCATCTTTATAGAAACGGTAGTTGGCTTCTGTTTTATTACACAGGATAAAAATATGACATTTTAGGGGCAGCAAAACACCTAGAGCCGGCCTTGTCAGAACACTATTCTTTCTCTGATGAACGAAATGAGTAAAAACACCTTTTCACCTCATTTGTAATCTCGCTACCCTTAACTCAAGGGAGAAGTACATAAATGTAATTCTGTTCTGCGTCGCAATGATTGAATCATTTATCATTTTTAGAGTGATAAGTAAGTCTTATCGTAGTTTTATTTATCATTTTAAAATGACGTATCACCGTTATTTTTTATAATTTATTCGAGCATTTTTTCTGTGTTCAACACACTTTCTTGGTCGCAGGTGCGGCAGAAAGATTTTCATGAAACGATCTCTACAGGAAAATGAAAAATATAGAAACGATAAATAAGCAAAAACGATTGAAAATGTTAAACTAGTCGTTGGGGGCCACCGTAATACTTACCCATCATGGATAGGCATAATATAAAATATGGAAATAAAACATGTGTAAACTATTTATAAAATGCATTGCAATTCGAATAAAATCGTGGCTTGATGACGTCATAAACTTTAAATGCTCTATTACTGAATTGCGTAAAAGAAACATCCTTATAACTCCAAAATTGATAATCATATTAACTAACGGTTTACTGCGTCGGATTAAGCTTCTCATTTCCAATTAAAATATATCTTTGAATTGAAATTTGAATGAAATACAGGGTCATGAAAAATAGGATTACAAATATATCGGCAACTCATTATCCAATCGACTTCATTCTTTATGCAAAATTTGTTTTTTTACTGTATTTTATATTCATTCCTTAAAATAAACAATTTCGAAAATTTTTATATACCTTTTATCAGAACGAATATTTCGAGAGTCCGAAAAAAATAGTTCCGGGTAATCAAGGTTACTGAAATTCAATAAGCTTCTTCCCATTATTACATACTAAGTACACACCAAATTTCAAGTATCTATGTCAATTTGTTCGGGAGATAGAGCGTTTACAGACACACACACATACAGACGGACAGCAATTTTTTTTTCTAAAAATATGTTTTTCGGAATCTTCAGTGTCTGAAACGTGTAAATCCGTCAATTTTTTTTTTCGATTTTCAAAACGATTACAAGACTTGCCCTATACTACGTATGATGGGTAAGTAATAAAGGTTATATATATACACACACACAAATATATATATATATATAATATTATTATTATTATTAACAGATTTTGTGTGCAAAAAACTTTCTTGCCACAGATGCAAGAAGAATGATTTTTGTGAAATTATTTCTGAGGTAAAATGAAAATGAAAACGATGATTACAGATTTTAATATGCAATTTATGACTGTAAAATTTACTTTCTTCTATTACTAATGTTGTCGCTCATTATGACGATCTCCTTTGGTTTTTGAAAAAAGATCGTTATAATAGAGGGTCAGTGCAATGAAAGATTAAAAAAAATATATATATTTATATTCTTATGAATTACGACAAACTTTTCAAAATAATTGCATGCAGGTCATGATATTAATGTATGTACAGTTTTCTTAATTGTGAGATAAGAAAATCTCGGCTCTTCGATAAAAGACAAAAAAAAAAAAAAAAAAAAAAAAAAAACTGCAATTATTTTCCTTCTTTTTAGAAAACTTCTGTTTTCCCCTAATGAGGAAAATGATTGACAAAAGTAAATAATGACTAATCAATCAGAACTCATCTCTGAATTATTTACCATTCATGTAATCTTTTCTTACTGAGTGTTTGAACATAGTTTCTCAAAGTATTTAATCTCCATAA
This sequence comes from Maratus michaelseni, assembly GCA_963931845.1. Taxonomy (NCBI): domain Eukaryota; kingdom Metazoa; phylum Arthropoda; class Arachnida; order Araneae; family Salticidae; genus Maratus; species Maratus michaelseni. The sequence goes on from OZ007599.1 coordinate 259,691,774, forward strand.
AAGTACTTTGATATCAAAGAGCTGTTGAATAATTTTGGACACTGGTAACTTTTTCATCATTAAATTTCATCATCATTTCATCGTTAATTCAATTGTAAATTTTAAGTACTAAAATATACTTTATTTCTCTTTCTGGAAAGTTATAAAACGTTCTGAAGCTATTGTCAACAATATCAAACAAAATTTAGTAAAAAAATTGAACATTCTTTATAATAGAACCGGACATTGTATACGTGGATGTAAAAATAACATTGCATGAATGCAAAGATATTTGGAACTTTTTGCATGAGCGAAAAAGTTGCTATAATGGTCGGTCGTTATATTGGACGTGTATGTATTGTACGTTTTTGTAAGTTTTTTTTTTTTTTTTTTAATAACTAGAATAATAAATTTCTGGTATAACTGTATTGCTGTCATTTTTAATTATGCTTATTTTAACATTCATAAACGATTAAGCTAAGCTGTTATTGATTAGGAAGTTATTAAACAGTACGCTTAAGTACATTTTAAAGGGCTTAAATAAATATTTTTCTTGATTTAGAACATATATTATTGTTGAAAATATTGAAGTATGTTTTAAAATTTGTTTTTATTTAAGAAATCTATATTTTTCTTGACTGGAGGCTATTTACTTCACTTACTTTTGGTATCTATTATGTTTTCGTGTTACCGTTTCCACATTTATTAACCGTCATTTTAAAAGATTTAATTTTTTTCCGTTGTTTCTTTTTGAAATTTATCGATATATTTTCGTAGTTTTATAAATGAGCATGTAATTTCTTATTAATTTGTTTAAAACGAAAAAAATAGTAAAAAGCTCCTTATCCCTTTGACATGTAAAGGATATCATTAATCATGATGAAATGTCCTAGAATAACTACAATATCATTACAAATATAGTTAGTGAAGAATTCACCATGCTCGCCACTCCTGTTGTTTTGTGAATATTGAAGTTACATGTTTTCCGGAAGATATTTCCCCCCTTAAAATGTATTAATAACTGATCTGTTACTTACATTCTCCGAAATAGATTAGAATATTTTTCTATTTCAATATTCTCTTCGAGGATAATGTGATATAAGAAACAGTATGACGAAGCTAGAATAAATAATTTTTTGGGGTCTGCAATTTATTTGAATCTGTCATTTAAAAAACTACCAGTCAATTTTTTTTTCGAAATGCGCTTTTTTTGTTGCGAACGTGTCTTTGAAGGTAGGTTCACATGCGCAGACAAAAATTAGATTGGTTTATTTATCCGTTGCCACTCAAAATTATTGTTTATTGCAAAATAAACACTAATCAATGGCAGTACCAAGATATATTCCAATGGCCAACAACAGAACACGAAGAAAATGTGATCGAACACGATGATGAATATGACTCTGTGCCTTAATCAATAGGTGACAAGGCTTACGGTTTTTCAATATTAATATTTCCTAATAGTAATATTCGCTTTACTTAATCTCAGAATTCTGTGATTTCATAAGGCGAATATTACTAATTCGGAAATAGTAGTATTCCAAATCCGTATTGCTCTGCACGTATGCACTTAATGTCAACCCTTAAGATGCAGACCAAAATGATTTATGTCTATTATGTCAAATACCTATAAAAAATATGATTAATATCTCTTTTGTATCCTTTGTAGGGCATCAAACCTTATTTTCTGCAAAAACACCATAATTCAAAAGCTATTTTTAAAGTTCTTTTTAATTTTAGTTTAAAGATTTAAGAAATATATTGAGCACATTTTCTTTAAATAATATCTAGCATTTGTGTGTACCATGGATTTTAATAATGATTTCTGAATTTTGTTTTAATCTTGGACATGTAATTTTTGAAATGACTGATTCATTTATATTTTACATTAACAGTATAAGAAAAGTTGTTTGTAATCACGGTAGAATTAATCAGCATATAATATCCCATTGACCTTGAAGAATAAAGTACTGTATTATTGCAATGGCGTACAGTAACAAGACTTTTTATAAATATATGAGGATTTTACCTGATAGTTTATAGTTTTGAATTATACAGGACGAATGGGAGTTATCTTTATAACTTTTACACCCGATGCAAAATCTGAATAAAATAAAATATCCAAGTTATGTTGCTTGTACATGGAATACATAAAGTTTTATTTGTGGGCAAAGTTTTTTTGTCAGCAAAAAGTATTTATAAATTTGTGAGCAAAGAAAGGAATTGCCAGATTGATGAATTACACATGGTGGTCTTATATTTTGTCCAGTTGGATCACCAGATATCACGCTGTTATGTTTTTTATCCCTTTTCTTTTGTTTTTCTCTGTGAGGTTACATTAAAGATCTTATGTACTGTAAATGTGTAAATTTCTTCGTCAAAGTTTTAATGTTGCATTGCAAGAAAAAAAGTGCTTATAATCAAAGTACAGTTACAAGGTAAATTCTACTGTACTAAAATTCTGCATAAACAGCTAATTCTAACGCAATATTTTTTACTTTAAATGTTTTAGGCATGTTAAATTTACAAAAGAGCTGTAAAAATTCTTACGTAAATTACTAGCGTCTTATATTTTTCTTTAAATTACAATCTAATATCATTTACTGAACTTGAAAATAATTATTTATTCAGATATTTGAAGAATGATCTGTGCTAGAAATGATATTGTATTCTACATGGCAAAGAGGGGCAGGGGAAGGCAATTGCCACTCCATGTTTTTTCAAATTTAATTAACTAAAATTTCTTTTTCTTTCACGATTTTGAAAAAAAAAAATCTTCTCAAATGACTTAAAATAATTAAACACTAAGAGAAAAGGAACTAGGGATTTTCTCCAGGAAGACAATTTTTAGTTTTTTTGTGTGTGTGTGTGTGTCTTAAATGAGCGTTCAGCAGGGGAGCAGAGCCTCCCCCGACAAAAAAACAGTATATTGTTTCAATTCTTCATTTAAAAAATACCGATAAGTGGTCATCTATTAATTGCGTCACATGAATTTCGAGGTTTTTCTACTCTTTCCTTTCCTTCCTTTATGTCGCAGGATGCCGCACTCGAGTGATACCCTCCCCCCTTGTTGTGATGTCACGTTTTTTGATATTAACTTAAGAGTTTATTTTATGCAAAAATGTTACATTAACTATTAATATAAATACCATAAAACTGATAAGATCTTGTATAGTTTTACTGCAAGCTGTTATAATTCAAAGAAAAAAGGAAAATATACCTAATACTACCGGAATAAAAATGCATGTTTTTTCAATGAACTTATTCTGATACTTGCAAATAAAACATACCTAATTGTTTTCATATTTTAGATGTGACGTTATATTACCGTGTTAACCCACTCCCACCCTTTCCCCCTGTCAAACCATGTCACACTTTGCGGACCCCCCCCCCCCTCTTGCAGTGTGACGTAATTAATGGATGGCCCATAGAAGCTTATTTTTTGGATTTTTTTATATGTCTTATTTGTAACATTTTTGTATTTTTTTATGTTCATTTGTTTAAAAATTGTCTTCCACATGGAGTTCTGACAAAAAATCTCGCAGTTTGTTTTATTTCATGTTTATATTATCCATTAAAAAGAAAGGGGGGGGGGATCGAGCCCTTGGCAGCGGACTATAGGCATATCCGATCCAGAATCTTGGCCTTCCCTAGGTTTTTACACGCAGGCGCCTATGGTGTCCGGTCTTTTGAAAATCCGGCTTCCTCATTGGCAGACTAGGGCATTGTTTCAAATTTGAAAATTAACATTGACATTGCGAAGGGAAAAATATCCCGATTGTCTCTCTTTCTTCCACTATAGGCGCCCTTATGCATACCAGATGTATCTTCAACAGCTGGAACAGATGTACATATTTTGAAAAGCTGCAGTACCTTTTTCACTCTGGATGTACATGGTAAAAAAAAAGGGAGCACAGGACTGAAAGCATGGAAGTGAAGGGAATTGGAAGCTTTCAAGTTCCTGTTTGGAGCGGAAGAAGAGAGCCGGATGCTACGGGTAATCAACATCAGTTGGAGATGAAGGTTTCCCTCTCTTTAACTTCACCTATTTCTGCTAAAAATAGGACATTAGTAAAAAAATGTTTTGTAAAGAACAGAAAAAAAGGAGTGTCTGTCATTCATAACCGTCTCTCCTCCACCCCAGGAAAAAATATAAAAAAATCTCATTTTTTAAATGCTTTTATTGGCAATAGGCCTTTTTTTAAAGGCTCAGTAATCCGTTATTCGTTTTCTTGTGTGAAATACTTGTTCAACGTAGACCTGAATGTTAGTCGAGTCATTTTAAAACGAATTTCTATAGAACGAAATTTTGAACATTTTCCAACACAATTTCCGTTAAACAAATATAATTCCATTATAACGGAATTTCATTATAGTGGGCAGATATTTTCAGTGTCATGAATTTCATTCTAGCAAGACTGAACATTAATTGATGATAAAATTGTTTGATAACATTAAATGTTTTCATTGGAAGTTGTAAAGTATACCGGTTACGTCGTAATTTACGAATGCGTAGATTTTTATTTTAAAACGGTTCTCGAAAAAATATTTCTCCCCACTCAACAACGCGAAAATTTCTGACACATTTTCTGACTCGTTTTTAAAGTTAAAAGCATGATACTTGCAGGCATAATTATTGAAGTAATGTGTGATCGATTAGTTTTTTTCATTTTCTGATAAATGAATTACATATTGGGTTGTAAGCGATTATTACCTCAGGCTGGCAGTTTTTTCCCTTCCCGCGCTGTCGCGTCCGGAAATTCGGTTCAAAACGCCGAATTTGACAGCATTTTCTGACAAATCTTCTGTTTTTACCGAAAAACGGATAAAACAGTTCGACTGCATAGCTTCTAAATAAAATCGCCTGGTAAGTTGATACATTTGCGAACAACAAATGAATTAAAAGTGTGTCAGAAAGTAGTCAGTTTGGATTTGAGAACAGTTTCAATTTAACACAACCGTTTAATTACAGTTATTCTCTCCTATAGACCTTGAACATTTTGATATTGACTGTAATTAGCCGATTAGAATGATTTTTTTTTTCCGTGTCTTATGTTTTGAAGATCGAATGTCTTTCATATATAAAAATTCAGAGATTCATGAAGGATTAAGTTGCTGTATTATATTCTAAACTTGTACGACTGGATATTAAGTGCTCGCTTCAGTAATCTTTGCCGATGGCAAAATCACATCTTAACTTATAGAGGAATTTAAAAAGAAGATTACGCGCTTCTTAATACGAAATTCGGCTGTCGCCATCAACAATTGGACATCATCTGATTAGTCCTGCACGGATCGGGTTGTACGGACACGAACCCGAAATTTCCACTTAAAGCCACCGCGAAACCCGACCCGAAACCGGCAAAAAAAATTCGTCCACCCGAAACCCGATCCGAACACGAAGTAAAATAAAATTAATACATATTTTAACACAATTATGAAAAAATAGTCTACAATTGTATCTCTAATATCTATTTATCTTTTTGGATAAAAATAAACACATATCATTCTTTGATATTCAAATATATAGTTTTTTCATTTGAAAAATATTCAGGACTTTCTTTTGAAAAATTCGGTCAACCCGAACCCAACCAACCTAACCTGAAACCAACCCGAATTCTAAATCTTTATAGTCAACCGGACTCGAATACGACCCGCAACGTAAAAATTAGCGTCAACCGGGTTCCGGTATAAAATTGAGTTACCCGATCCAATGCAGGACTCTACATACGATACTACTATCGGATACTATGTATTCAAAAATTGTTGCTTAAATTTAAGTATTTTTAAAAATATAATAAATTTTGTAACAAAAATTTCAAATGTTATTTCTTAAAAAAAAAAAAAAAAAAAAAAAAAAAAAAAAAAAAAAAAAAAGAATGCATAAAATATATTAAAACGATTTTTGAAATCGTTGTACGACGGTATTAGATGTCAACTTTCTCTGATGGTATAAACTAAATTTTGATAATTGTATTATGTAGTTACTAATCACCTGTTTAAAATTTCGCATAAATTGGCATGGGATTTTGTGATCTTATATGAGCGCTTTAGAAACCACTTGATGGAGATAATTGGTGATAAATTTTGAGTAGAATTCACACACACACACACATTGACGTCTAGTGCCAATAGTCCTCTGGAATTGCTCAATAAACTGGTATCGTTCTGGTTTACATTTACCTACTCAATTATTCAGGAAATAACTCTAAGAACAAACAGGTACATAATACTCTTATACGAGATCTTCATTTAATTTTTTTCTGGGGATGCATGGAATTAAATGCTTTGCTGTTATACTTATCATTGTCTCGGTTTTGTGCATTAAGCGGTGGGAATTGATAATATTAAAATTAACTTTTTATGGAAAATAAATCTTGCATTGTTGAGAAATTTTATTGAATTTTTGAAATGAGTTTCGCTATTAAGAGAAATTGAAAATCTTTCGTATATCCACAGCTTTTGGCATGGGGAAAAAAAAAAAAGAAAACAGCGAAAATTAAACATCGTCGAATACTAGTATACGAGTCTCAAATATAGTCTCTCAAAAAGAAAAAAAAAATTGCTTTTTAAAGAATGTTTTAAAAAATTCGAATTTTCGTCAATTTTTAAAGTATAATTTAATGTTTTTTTCAATGGACAGAAATTGAATGTTTTTCTGGGGAAAAAAAAAATCTGTTTATTACGTGATTTTGATTTTATTTCTTGGAATTTTCAGGAATTCAAAGTAGATTTTTAACTTTTGAAAACTCCTTTCTCTATAAATATCTTTCCCTATATAGGTTTGTTATTCAGGTGATCTGTATTACTTAACATACTTGTTATGCTGCAATATTTACTTATTCCGCCTGAATTATTTTATATAGTAACTACGTGACTATATAAATTGATTGATTAGATAATATCTATGACAATTCAATGTCAACTTTCGGTAAAAATCTTTCACATACTTAGATATGTTATATTATGCGAGTAAACTGGAAAACACTAAATTTTAGTTCCTGGAGCTTTTAGTTTTTGACGTCTTAAAAAAGCTAAACATTTTTTTTGGATCATCATATTTGAAAAAAAAAAAAAAAAAAAAAAGGAAAAAGAAGTCCTTGCAGCTCAGTTGGAAGAGTAGGTTGATTTCTTTTTTTTTTTTTCTTTTTCTTCTTTTCTTTTTAAGGTACATACATCAGATTTAATACAAAGTAAACAAATTGGTCTCACTCCTTTAATATTCCCTATTTTTCGAAGAAAGAAAATTTGCAGGGAAATTTTAAATTTGGCTTACTAAATGTAATTGAATGGATATGATGTAATTATATCAAAAATCTTAAAGATTTGTTAAAACCATATTTTAACATTTGCCCAAAGCCTATAATATATTCCCAACACTCAAACGAGGTTCGAACCCAAAGCACTCATTAAATGCCATCTAAAATTTTTGTGTGTCCCTGTAAACGAACTATAAGAGCTACATACTTGATTAACGAACTGAATGAAGATACTTGCAAGATAAATGCTCTGTCCCAATTAGGATTGGATTGGTTCAGTATTTCGGACATCATCGTGATGACAAGATTTGCATTATATAATGTGTGTGTGAGTAATCTCTCTCTCTCTCTCTCTCTCTCTATATATATATATATATATATACACACACACACACACACACACACACACATATATATATATATATATATATATATATATATATAATACAACTTTTGTTAATAATAACCATTAAATCACATAAAAAATCGACAATAGATGAACCGATAATTATAATACAATATAAAGACGTATCTAAAAATGTAAGATTATCAAAATAAAATAAGTGGAAAAAATGAATAAAGATATGTGGTATATATATATGATAGATGATATATGTGGGTAAGATATATATCATCCCTTCCTCACGACTATAGTATCAGAAACAATTAACTGATCCTTTCGTCACGCTGATTAAACCTTGCAAGTGCTAAGAAAACCTGCTTCTACCCTTGTTGGTTGTATGTAACACGCACTGCTTCATTTGATGAAGGAAGCAAATTATTAATTGCACCTGAAACTACAGTAAATGTTTTTCCCCCATGTTTTTATTCATGTAAACTTTATATAAATCATGTAAAAAGTTGTACAAGTTTCTTAGGGAACCTGTGAGGGTACTTGCGTAAACACTTATATATTGTTTTTTTAAGTGCATAGTCTCTCCTCCCCCGCATTGTATGCTAAAAGAAGACCATATATAAAAACCTTGACGAACCTATGGTGTCAAATGGATTCTCTGATGTTGATTTACAAAATTCAAAGATATAACTCTCAATATTTGATCTTTCTTCATAGAAAATTACTTTTATTATTACCCTTTATTCCCCCCAGACTTTTATCAGTAAGTTTTCTCAACCTTTCGTTAAAAAATATAACTTCTAGAATAGTCTAGTGATTTTAATGCGAAAATGTAACGTAACATGTTCTTCCGCAAAGCCATGTGGAGTTGAACTAAAATCTTTTTAAAAAAGAGTCTTTTCTTTAAAAAAAAAGGTAATTAGAGGAAATAGGTAGGAAAAAATGAGAATTTAACTCAGTCTCTCTTCAAAAAGTTCACTCTTTCTTTCTCTGCTTGGAAGGAAAAAAATAAAATAAAAAACTTTAAGGTAAAACAAGACATTCATTCCCATAACTTCAAGCCGTTCATTCAAATCAAAAGTAATATGACTGAATCTGTCCTATGTCGATCGCTACTTCTTGAAGGTATTGCCTCTAGATAATATGATCGTAATATTGAAATAATGCTTCACAAGTTTTTTTTCTTCCGATAATGGGCAGCTGATAGTTTCCTTATGCAAAACATCATAATTGTTTAGGATTGTATCTGCTTTTAAATAACCATTTACCTGATTTATGTTGTTTAATGAAAATTACTATTTTAGTCACAATCTGGTCATCAAAAAATCGTGATATGAATGACATCCCGAATAAAGTCATGAAACTTTTGAAGGCATTAAGCTGTTTTATGAATTTTAATCGCTTTTTTAACACAGATTTTTATTTAATGTTTTACATGACGTTATTCATTACATGCTAGATCTATTTTGGCATTCGTTCAAATTATTTTCTTTAAATAGATTTTTTATTTTTTAAATTGAAAACCAACGCTCGCATTGACTTATTTATTTTACATATTTTTTAAACATAAGATCAAAATGCTATGTAATGCTATGTAATGCAATAACTTCAATGTGTCTTGCATTATACAGGGTGTCTCCTTCTTATCGTTATCCAATAGCTAATTCTTAAACCGTTAGTTTTAAAGGTATAATCCCAATTACAAAAATGTCTCAAATGTTGTTCTTTATCATATCAGAATATATTTACGTCAAAATATAACTTACGAAATAATGAAAAAAAAAAATTATACACTCACTGCATCGTATAAACTTAAAAAGGAAAAAATGCATTTTTAGTGCCAGAAAACTCTGAATATTCATAAAATTCAAAGTTTCATAATTCAGTAAATTTTGTTCGTAGAAGAATAGAATCTTTACTGTGTTATTTGTTTGAGCATGGAGAAAGTGTATCTAAATATGGCTTATAGAACCGAAGGATCATATGAAAATTCGTATATTATTTTGTAACTTAGAAAAACTGTTGTAACCATTTTGACATAAATGGCTTTTGATATGATGAAGAACAACATTTGAAACATTTTTTTCAATTGGAATTATACCTCTAAAGTTAATTACGAATAACCTATTGGAATTTAGTTTACGAATAAGCTATTGGGTAATGATAAGTGGGGACACCCTGTATTTTGTGTAAAATGTATTGAATCATATAAAGGTAGTTCTAAAAGAATGGTTGAACATATAGAAATTAATTTACCTTCCTTTAAAAGATATATTTTTCCCGCTCTGAAAATCCCCCTCCCCCTCCCTCGTAATGACTTATAACGTATTACAAATTAATACTATTACACAAACAGTTCTTTTATAAAACTTATTAAAATATTTATCAAAATATTTTATTAGACATTTCTATTCTTAAGTACATAGTAATAACTATAAACTATCTCAAAATGAACGAAATTTTTATATGGTACACTGCAAAAAAAAAAAAAAAAAAAATGTTGATTTTACTGTATAATACTGGCAGCTGGGGTGCCAGTATTATACCGTAAAATCAACAGGTTTTTTTTTTGCAGTGTACAGTACTTCAAAGAACTTGTGAAAGTACTAAAAAGGACATCTATAAGCGTAATAAGTTTTCTTTCATAAATCACATAATAATTAAAATGCATTATTATGTACGAAGTTCTTGTAATCAAATTTCTCTGATTTTAAAATTTCAACTTGAATTAAAATGCTCTGTGAATGATAAGCACTCTTAACTCTTATCTATAGGTATTTCTATTATGCTAATTTACATTAAATATTTGAAAAGCATTATTTCTTAGGGGAGTTATTTTTAAAAGGCTTGATGAACGAATTTTGCCGTGTATGGCACTTTTACACATAATTTAGCTTTGTACTTAAATGCTTTTTAAAAGCCAAACTAAATTGAATATTTTTTATGTTTACCCAACATTTATCTACCATTTTCATAATAATAATAATAATAATAATAATATTTTTAATTTGTTGCAGGTGTGATATGGATGTCACACCTGAACACATTAAAACTACCTTATCAAGATAAATAATGTTGTTTAAACATATCAATATTCAATTTAAATATTTGGGCTATATACTCTTTATGTACAGAAAAGGGGTTTGAAAAATAATGATATTGAGTAAAATTTGTAATTTGATTTAATTGAAGTGTAAGTGTAAACAATTTTTCTGCTCTCTTCTCTTTTTTATTTATTTAATTTCTCTCTCTCTCTCTCTTTTTTACTTTTGTTTTTTATTACAGTTTATACATATTTTATTTTTAATATAATATATAATTATAATAAAAATTATAGCAATATAATTTTTTTTCTTCTGTATATTGTAAAATATGGGTTGAGTTAATTTTGCATCAGTTTTTATTACACTGAAAATAATTTTATCACTTCCGAAGAAAATACTAAAATACCGATATTGATTTATTCTTTACTTCTGTCGTCCTACAACATTTATCACAGATGAAAATAAAGCGACCTGGTACGCAAGATAGATCGTCTTTCATTTCCTTAAAACATTTACTACCTCCGCTTACGCAGACATTTTATTCTCACGAGACGATCTCGATGAAAGGGTTACGTAACCGGTTGCGCAAGGTTTTTGACGTGAATATTAACCTGCTTTTTTCCATTTTCTTTGTTTAATTTAGCTTCAAGGGGAAAAAACTGTTTAGCGACATATTGAGCGGGCTCATGGCTCTAATTTCACTGTGGGACTTTGTCATCTGTAATTATTTGAACCATCATTTTTATTACTTAATTTTCATGATATCCACTCGTAGGGAAACATACTTCCGATTGTGTAGTAAGTACTTCCCTTATTATGCTATTAAAAAAAGAAGATGCGAACGACTGACTAAGTTAAAAGAGAATTATTATACGCAAAAATAAATACATGTGGTATCAAATGAGAAATATTGCATATTCGTCATCTTTATCGGAGCAAAAGAAATAGTAATAATGTAAATGATATATTGTCCCCCCCCCCCAAAAAAAAAAAATGCTTTATGTCCCTTTAAGGCTGATATGAAATTTTTCATCTTACATTCATAAACATATTCTTCAGTAAGCTTTGATCTAACCATTAAAACAATCTCGATATGTCTCTAATAATCTCGACAATCTCGAACAATTTCATGTGTAAATTTTCCCATAAACTCTCATTCCGATTTTTTTTTTTTAATGAATGTATAATTTCTATTTTATTCGAAATGTAATGATTTAAGTTGTTTGTTAGCTGATTATGATCGAATTCATTTATAGCGAGCTTTGATGTAACAATAAAAATAAATTAACAAGCATAATAATATTTGCTTTTTAAATATTTTATTTAACAAAACAAAAAGTATCATTACATTAATATATTATATTATAGTGATTAGAAATCAATAATGTTGAAGTGCCTCAAAAATACTATCGAAATGAAAAATTAATAAATTTTTTAGTAAATGGGATTTATAATACTTTATAAGTGGCAAAGTATATGTAAAATATTGATAATAGATAATAAAAAAATAATTTATTTCACATTTATTTTAAAAAGGGCAGTGCGGATTTGCTGAAAAAAAGGGCACAAACATTTATAATTTTCAACAAACCCAGAACTCTTTCTTCGAGCTTTATAACTAACTCTTGTTTTAGTGGGCCTTCTATGGGCAAAATTAGCAAATATGGTTTGGAACATATTAAGATGAACGTATTAAGAAAGAATACTCCACACAGTTTAATCACCAAATTGCCCAAGGAAAAAAAAACAAAAACGGAAATATCCAATTATGTCTTCTTTCAATTTATGTTGAAAATAATCTTGGGGGGGGGGGGGGTCTCTTAAATATTCAATGTCAACTCTGAAATATTCAATACGAATACCTATGTTTTGACATCATATTTGTATTTTTCAGTAAATTTAACCGTAGGATATCGAATGAGTCATTCGGTGAAAAAGCTTAGGATTTATGCTCATTTAAAGATTGGAACTCCTAATGTTAAATTCCTTATTAATAGTAGCAAAACGAACTGCAATGCGTGTAGTTTTTTTAAAGCATAACTAAACATCTACTTAGTTGGATCAGGTGACATTTTATATTAACATATTTGAAGCTTCTAGATGTCGATTTCTATTCAATACTTATTTTTTTTCGAATATTAATTACAAATATATAAATTATGAAATTAGTATTCGAAAAATTATGTAATGCAACCTATGATTTTTTTAAACACAAATTGATTTTTAGAAGCTTTAAATAAGCGAATCTTAAATATCACCTTATTCCGCCAAGTAGTTTTTGGAGTTACGCCTAAAAAACTACATGCATTGCAGTTCATTTTGCAACTATATTAATAATGAATTTTTAACATTAGATATTTAAAACGTTAAATGTCTCAGTCCTTAAACTTCTTTACTGAATGACTTCCCGTTTGGTATTTTAAGGCAAAATATACCGAAGAATCCAAATCTGATGTCATATGTCTGTGTTCGTATTGAATATTTCAGAGTTTGTTACAATTGCAGTATGGAGACTGTCCTCTTAGCTTATTTTTTAAAAAATATAACAAAAACACAAATTGAAAGAAGACAATTTCCAGTCGAATAGCTATTATCTTTTTTTTTTCTGTGACAATTTGATATATAAAATGTATGCGGTGCTTTCTTTCCCTCTCTTTTTTTAGCTCACAGACTATCAAAGCCTGAGAGCTAATGTTCCCTCAGGTTCTGTATGTATGCACGTATGTACGTAACGCGATAACTCTTGATAGAAATATCCGATTTGCTTCATATTTTGCATATAGGTTCATTCTGATAAGGCGCTTCTAAGATTAGTTTTGGGGGTTTATTTGTTAAGTATAAAAGGAGGACCGTCAGGGGTAAATCCCCCCCTTAATTTATATAAATGAGTTTTTCATGCAGAATTATCCGATTTGCTTCAAATTTGGTATACAGGTTTATTCTGATAAGGTGCTCCCCTAATTAGTTTTGGGGTTCATTAGTTAAGTATAAAGAGGGGGAACGGGGCGCTAATCCTCCTTAATTTAGGTAAATGGGTTTTTCAGGCAGAATTATCCGATATGCTTCAAATTTGGTATACAGGTTCATTCTGATAAGGCACTTCCCTGATTAGATTTGGAGGTTCATTGGTTAAGTATAAAGGGGAGGGAGGGGGGCTAATATCCTCTTAATTTAGCTAAATGAGTATTTCATGCAGAATTATCCGATTTGCTTCAAATTTGGTATACAGGTTTATTGTCTATTTCTTTATTTTTTGAGGGGCATTATTCTTTGAAATAAGAGTATAATATATATAATTAGTGCTGCGAAATAGCGTGTGAGCTCAAAGCCACCAGTTTAACTGGGCACTTTTTACTCTTTTTGTTTTCTTTGTCTGACTGTACATAGTATATTTTAATTACTTACCTGGTAGGTAAGCGTTAACTTACATAATTTGTCGAAAATAATTATAAGAGTTAATTCGACCATCAGATCACAAACAAAACTCTTTTAAGTATTATCAATAATTTACTTGCAATCTGTTTTACCGTTATGCTGAATGTCCTAAGCAATATTCTGTTGTGCTAATTTGAAAAATAAAATAATTTTGGAAAAGTATGAGTAGAATCATTCTGTATTGTTGCGCTAATTAAAAATACATAATTAAACATGGATAGTTTTAGCTAGAAAATTGAATGTAAAAGGATTATGGACAGCTATCTTCAGCTATCTTCTAAACATATTGTACTTTTGTTTGCAAAGTCTTCTTTCCTATGAAATTTTCTTTAGCATTCAATTTGTCTCTTTTCTTTCATCTTAGATAGAAGTTAGATATGTTGCAAAGTTGTCAAAATTTAAAATTATATTAATGAAAATTTCTGAAACCTGAATTTTTTTCCTTGTATGAAAGACTAGAGACTATTTGATTGGATTCAAAATGTGTTAGTACATTGTTGTCTAGCAATGTTGTCAATTTAACGCGCTTTTTTTTTTTTTTTTTTTTTTTTTTTAATTAGTCTTAGAATTTTCGAACAGTAATTTTCGCTTTATTTATTCAGAGACATTCTGCGATTAAATGAAACAAAAGTTCTGGTAAATGTTTTGAATAAATAAACGCGCTAAATTGTTGATGAGTTTACTCATCGTTGGTCAACAGTGTTTAGACGTTCTAATCTCGTGTATATCGTGTAATTTTTGTGCATAAATATTTATTAATTAGAAATATAGAAATATATTCAATTATTGCATCAAAATATTTTTTAATATTCTTCAGGGCTCACATCAGCGAGAGATCATGTTAAACATCTGCTTTTATATATAAACCTAGAGAACTTAGAAATAGGTTCAAGATATCATGGTTTGACTGTGCATAGCTATTTATTCTTTGAACATAATATATTAACTATTATTAATATTTAAATTGTAAATGAAATTTCTTCATAACATTTTCTAATTATATGTATCAATTTAAATTATATTTAGGTGAATTATTGGTTATTTTAAGTATGTTATGTTATAACAATACTACCCATTATTGTTTAATTTGTTTATTTTTATTAGCAAATATGCATGTATATATATGTAATAGGAAATGACAAAAAAAAAAAAAGGTTTAAAAAAACACTTTGTTTAAACCAAAAGAACCCCCCCCCCCCTTTTTTTTTATGGTTGAAAAAAAAACTTTTTTTTTTTCCAACCCTGTAAAAATTTCGTTACTTAAAGTAAAAAGAGATATCAATATTTCGAAAACATATTACGTATATTTCACTAGAAAAATATGTGATGATTAATTCTCAAAAAGATCAAGTTGATTGATTGAAAATTGGCTAAGCTAAAGTGTCCAACCGATTTTGAAAATGCTATTCTAAAAAAGCGCGTTTAAAATATTCGTTACTGTTTACTGTGACATAAAAGAATCACCAACAGTGCAAAGAGATGTAAGCTAACTATTATTTTTTTTCTTTGATTACTAAATGCTGAAGCATAAATGAAGTGATAATAGTAAATATATTCAGAGTTGTAAAAAACGCGGGTTTTAAAAAAAACCCCAGCCCGGGTGGGTAGCTGGGCGGGTACCCGGGCAGCTACCCACTGCAACCCTGAATGTATTAGACATATACAGTGCGTCTCGTAAATATAAATATACTAATATATTTCAAATAACATTTTAATAATCAATATTCAAATTTGCTTTTTACATATAACAATAGCATCTATTAAATTAATATTTTACACTTAATTTAATGTAAATACAATAATTTCAACTGGAAAAGGGAAGAAAGGAAACAAATTACACTGTTTCATAAATAAATATAAACATATTTTACATACTTTTCAACATTTTAACTATCGTCTAATAATTGATCCACTTTTATTAATGATAACAAATACTCTATATGGCATGCGGTTTTATCCAGTTGTCTAAGTGTTCTGGCTTTATATCGGACCAACATCGTTCGATTTCTTTTCTCAACTCAAGGAAGTTAGAAACTTGTCTTCCAGATACATATGCAGTGCGAACGAGAATAATCCAAAGATTCTCCATTGGATTTAAATCAAGGCTACGTGTGGGCCATTCCATGACATGAATATTTTTATCAGTAAATCATTCTTTTATGAGCCTTGAAATATGATTTGCTACATTATCCTGCTCGTACAAGTAATTCGGACCTTCAGTAATGGGCCACAAGTGGCTATCGAACACTTCTATAATAGTCTTTAGATGTTTGTTTACCCTCAAGAAAGGCAATATATGTAGTTCCTTTAAATGAGAAGGCTCCCCAAACCACCAAAGAGCTTTTTCCCTTTTGGCCTACTCAAGAGTTTACAAGGTTTACATCCTAAATCGTGCCAGTAACATTTCCAACCGTCTTTAGGCCGTTCAGTTATTTTTTTTTCATCTGAAAAAAAAAAAAAAGACTTGCAGCCATTCGTTCTTCTAATGCATATAGGTCTTTGGCCTAGAGTAATCTATGTCCTCTTTTCAATAAAGTAATTTGGTGCTTTATGCCGATGCATGATATTCTTGCTTTTCTTGATGCGACTATGTATCCTTTGAGACCATGCCAACACCTCGATGAGAAACTTGTCGGAGCGACATTTTTTTGTGACGACACAAGTAAGTCGCATGATCTGGCAATAGAATCTCGCAGTCTGCCAGATTTTTCTTTTTCTTCTTCTTCTTCTTTTTTTTTTTCAAATTAAAATTGTAAGTTTTTGATAAAACTTTATAGATTGCAGTTCTGCTTACCCAGTTTTCTCGTAAATTTTAAAAACTGCTGCTAATCCATCTGCTTTAAATCCCCCTATATTACAAATCTTGTCTTTACAAATTCCAACATTCCGCGGCATTTTTACAATTGAAACAAGTTAAGCGACTTTACTTGTTTCTGTAATTTAAAGCTTATTTCTGCGCGTGCGCATTAGTTTTGCATGTGCGCATTCAACAACAATTTGCATATGTAGAAATTTCAAATTTGTCTCCTATTTGATTAGAAATTGTTTTAAGTTTCACGTACTATAACATATTTATTTAATTGTTGCTATTATTATGTGTAAAAATTAATTCCTTATATTGAATTATTATACTGTAATTTCAAAAATATTTGTTTCTTTATATTTATGAGACACACTATACTATCACTATTACATGCAAATAATAAAAATAATTGTTAAGACAAAATAATGGTCAATGTAAAAGCATGTCTTTTTATTGGGACACAAGACCCGAACGGGTTAGATTGAATCTGGATAATAACACACATAATAACACATCTGGATAATAAGTCACAAAAGCCAAGTTCTGCCAAACCACTCCCGCTAAAATGCGCAAAGTGACACACACCAAGTAAATAATAATAATAATTAGGCAGTGCTAACAATGTGAATTTTTTGCACAATTGCAAGCAAATCGTAGATGAAAAAACAATCATTTGGCTTTAATGTTTTTTTTTCTTAATTTAAAAGTTATTTATTGTGATTCACTTGTATTAATATCTCAAAAAATCACATTTTTTCAGTTATGTCATTTTGCGAGTAAGTGTGCGATGTATTTTAATTTGTTTGAGAATTTTTCTTTTCTTTAAGGTGGTTCTCAAATGAACTGCTCAACAACGCGAAACTTTCTGACACAATTTCAGACTCATTTTTAAACGCAAAGGCATACAATTGGCAGGCCTGACTGTGGAAGCGATTTGGAATCGAAATGAGTTTTCCATTTTTTGATAAATAGATTACTTATTGGGTTATAAGCTATTCTGGTCACGTGACGACACGTTTTTCGCGCTTCTCTGGCTGCCTCGTCGGGAATTCGGTTCAAAACGCCGATTTTGACAGTCTTTTCTTAAAGATCTGCCTTTATCAAAAAATGGAAAACATGTTTCTATTACATAGTTTCTGAATAAGATCACCTGCCAATTTCATGCATTTGTGAACAAAAAGGAATTAAAAAATGTGTTGTAAAGTAGCCTGTTTGGATTTGAGAGCACTCTTGTCTTAAGGTAGTTCCCAAACCTTTCAATTTTTTTTTTTCTCATTTGACCATGACAAATTATGAAAGCTGATTAAAAGGGGAAAAAACCCTCTTTTTATTCAGAAAAAAATAAAGGTATATCAAGATTTTTGTTCAAGCCGCATGTTGTTTTTCTACCTTTTAACAGAGAAAGGCCAAAAGCATCTTTCCATCCTTTTGAATAACCATGATTTCTAAATGTTAGTGAAAACAATAGAATGAAGCGGATGTAGTTTGTCAAAATGCTTGACTTTTATATGTAGACTCTCTCATTAATCACTCGATAACAATATTCGTATGAATAACAGTAACTTCAATAAAATATATATATGCTTTCTAAAAATAGATATATATCAACGAACATTGAACAACACAGAAAGTTTTAAGTAATTGTTTTCCGTACCTAATTTAGATGACAAATTACTGTGTATTTGTTTATTTGCTTTTTATATTCTTAAGGTGTTTCTTCCACTTTAACCTGTCGTACACGTATTTCAAATTTGACACGACTGAAACCATTTGAGATATTAACACATTCTCGTTATGTTCTCAATTTATCATTATTGTAATTAGTTTAAATTTTTACAAAATTTACAATGCTCAAAACTATCCATAAAAATAAAAGATACATTTTGAGCTTGTTTTCAAGATATTGATCATTAAAATGGAGAAAAGAATTTTTATACACAGTTTTTATTGTGTGTCCAATTGGGGATATTGGACACTTTTAACTATTCTTTCTACACTGGATTTAAAAATGGAATAAAATGATGAGTAGATTAAATAATAAGCAAAGTAGAAGACATTTTGAAATATTTGTTTTTAAATTTAAGTGTACTTAACTTGAAAATCTGTAAATGCAAATGAAAATAATTTTTTGAACACAAAATCATAAAATTTATGATAAACCTTTTACATATGACATATATTAAATTAATTGGGGCATATATTAAAATAATTTTTTACACTAAATTTAAATAAATTAATTTCAACTCGAAAAGTGAAGAAAGGACAATTACACTGTTTCCTAAATAATAAAAAAACAAACATTTTACATACTTTTTAGCTAGCGTCCAATAAATGATTAATTTTTATTAATGACAACTAATACCCTATCTGGCTTATATTTTGTGGTAGATTGGAAAACAAACTAAATGTAATTTTTTGTGTGCTCATTGCTTGCTAATCTTGCATTTGTAGGTCAATGTTCCCAATTGGGGGACACAAGAGTTTAACAAATTACAGCAAGTGCATTTAGTATGTTCTTTTAATACACACACACACACACACACAGTTCATTATTTTACTTGATATGAATTACAATTCATTATTTTACTTTATATACAACTTTATATGAATTTTTAAACAGTGCAGTGTGAAAAATAGCAAAAAAAGTCGTTGTACAATTCTCTTTTTATATCTGAAACTTAATTTCTATTTTTTAAAAATCAAACCGGGCTTTCAGCTATAGCAGCTAATTGCTTTTCAATTTAAGACTACGAAAATTAATTTTTTTAATGATTTTTCAAGTCTGTGTTCCCAAATGGGAACGTTGATCTTGGGGATGGTTGATCTTGTTGATGGGAACGTTGACATGTATGTAATGTAATGTTAAATCAGTAAACTGTAATTTTTTTTATCCAAAAACATTTGAATAATACCATTAAAATATTTTTTTTCTCTTTAGGTGAGTGACTCTTGAAATTTATCCATATGCAGTTGGAAAGCCTGTGGTATGTATTTTGTATTCTGAAATAATTGTAATGCTGTCTTTTACAAAGATATTTTCATTATAACCGACAAGTACTCTTAATTGCTTAGTCATAAAAGCTTTCTAATTATTAATACTAAAAAATCGTTAAGTAAATCAAAACATTAAAAAAAAAAAAAAAATCAAAGATGCAGTAGCCCCTTACCCATGCCAAACGACAATAAATAAATAAATAAATAAATAAATAAATAAAATAAATATATAAATAAATAAATAAACTCAAAGATGCAGTAGCCCCTCGCGCACGCCAACAACAAATATATATATATATATATATATATAGTATCTTTGAATTTCAAAAAACATATCAAGTTCTTGTAACATTCTAATTAAATCTCCTAAGAGATAATTAGTAATAAAGTGTAGACAGAATACCACATAGTTAATAAATTAACAAGTGCAATCATAATTTTACCATAGCATTTGCTTCAATGATAATTGCCCAAAAATACTGAAAATATGAAGAATATTTAAAAAGGGAGAGAGAGAGAAAAAAAAAAATATAATAAACCGTAATATGTTAATAATTTGAAGTTGATATCAAGTGAATACAAATGGGTTTTGAAATAAAATATGAACTAAATATAATGGAAAATTGGATAACAAAAGATTTAAATTAGAATTGGATATGAAAAAACACGGGTAGATATAATCATCAGTCTGGATGTATCCACACGTGTTTTAAAAATAATACAGTATTTCACAAATATACTGGCATTTATGCTAAGATCAGTATATTCATCCAGGTATACTGTATTATTACCAGAAAACAATTGGAAATAGTAAAATTGGAAATAAAAAACTTGTAAAGAATAGATAAAATATTTTACTCACAATAATTATCCGAAATTCTGTGAACATCACAAGACATTTTATAGACTTTTTATGACTGATCATTAGTATCATTTAATATAAAGGTGATCTGCTAAACGCACATTCACCAAGACCATATAAAGTGTAAACAATGTTCAACCAGCTTAATAATAGTCCTTATATATGTTTTAATTGTATTATTTGCTATACCAATTGCAATATTTTATCGCACACTAAAAAAAATAAATTATTACATAACATGTTTATATTTATATAATGTAATAAATGTTATTTAAAAGAGTTGATAATTGAATTTATCAAAAAAATAGGATAACCATATAGTTTTGCGTGATTTCGTAGAAATCTAATATTTTTGTTTTTATTTATATCTGAGCATAGATATTTTATACGATGAAGGTAATTGATAATTATATTTTTATAAACTGATTTATGTAAACATGAAGCAAAAATTCAAAAGTGTGATATAACTGAATGTATATAAAAAAAAAAAAAAAAGAAAGATGGTAACCTATAATTAAAGATATTGTTATTTGTCTGCAAAAGTTTAGTTAATATACATGTTTTTAATAAAATCTCGTATTGTGATTGACACATTATATGATATTACTTAAAATGTGCGGTTAAGGGGAAAAATGGGGGTTGGGGGGGGAGACCCAAAGAAGGAGCTATATAATGGAGAACTACTGTATAATTATTATTTCTCAACTGTGAGAATGGATGCTACTTAACCACCACAAGTTAGCAGTAGCATGTGTAATCACTGCCTACCAATCCACTCCATGAATCACTGCAAAGTCTGTGCCCTTTATACCAGTTATTGACAAAACCTAAAAGAAAACAACATGAATGAATAAAGACAATTTAAAAGAACTTCTTAAATATATAATTAAAATGAAATGAAAAAAAAAATCAGCTGTATCTCCTCAAATAAATCAATTGCTGGAAATAATTGTTTTTGTTTTTTTCCCCCCTTGATTTAATCACTTATTTAAATGCATCGCAGCCTGAATATAAAATAGTAAAACAAAGATAACAATGATTAATTGTTGGGTTAAATGACCTCGGTTTATTCAAGAGCCGCATTGGTGTGGAACAGATTTGCCCAAAGACAATATGAGTACCATTAACATTTATAAAAATCGTAGATATGTAAAACAAAAAGCGACTCTCTTTAAACTCAACTCCAACTTTGATAATTATTGTAAATTACGTTGGAAAAATCGAATTTTTCGACCATTTATTCGGATAATTAGAAGAATTCCGATACCTGATTCATTTCCTGCATAAGTACGCAATTTAATTATTATTATTATTTTGTAAAAGAGAGATAGCAAACGTTATCCAAAAGAAATCGTTAGCAAACGTTATCCAGAAGAAATCGTTAGGCAAGTTTTTTTTAACCTGTCCAGTAACAATAACTACGTGTTTTATTTAAACAGTGAATGAAACTGAAGATTCTTTGACCGTGTAAAGAAAATACTAACTAAATGAATTCAAATTAATGGCTCTCTGTGTTTGCATAAAGTTTCAAACTACGATATGGCATAATGTTTTTTTAACACTTTCCAATATAGTTGAAAAGTGTTTATGAATTCGGTTTGTCTGTCTGTCCGTGCTCTAACTCGCGTAAATATATTAGGACTGACATGCAATTGATATATGTTATTGGGGTTTACTATGGCATGTTCGGTATTAACAATGAAGTATGTACGTAAACTTAAGTACATAGTACTTAAAGTTTTTTTACAGGTACGGTCAAAAGAATTCCGTTACATTATGGTCTACGGAGAAATATTATTTGCGGTTTATTTTAATGATGTTACACAATCCCAAACGCAATGAATTTCATGAGCTGCACTACAAGAGGCTTACTATGGAATATTGTGTGCATAGCATTTATAGTTATTTTACAGGGGCACTCAAAAGAATTCCATTACATTATGGTCTATGGAGAAAAATCGTTTGCGGTTTATTTTAATAATGTTTCACTACTTCAAACATATTGAAATTGATTTATATCACTAAGGTGCATTAAAAGAGGCTTACTATAGAATATTGCGTGAATAGCATTCATTGTTCATTTACAGGAACACACAAAAGAATTCGCTACTGTCAGTTAACAATAATTGCTGGAAGTGCATTTTAAGTTGCTGAACGCGTTTTTAAATTTAACTCATTTTTTGTCTATTACTTGGTGTGTATACATACTATAGATAGGGCAGCACAAAAGTTCTCGAGTACATTTCCGTTTATTGAAGGAAATTCCAGAAGGAGAATTTTAAATTGTGCTACGCGTTTCCTAACTGAACTAAAATTTAGCATTCTATGTAGTATATATACAAATCTATTGATCATACACAGGGCTGCATAAAATAATTCGGAATTTTTTTCCGAATATTGTTGGTAATTCCTGAAATTGGGTTTTTATGTATGTATGCGATTTCCAAATTGTTTACTTAGATATCATCTTTCATCTTATTAATTATTATCACCTTATTAATTCTTTCACCTTATTATTATGATTTGTAAAATTATTTTGAAAGTGTTACATAATCTATTCTTGACGCATGATTTTTCGTTCTTGTTATTGTTTGCATCATACATATTGACAGTTTTTAACACTTTCCAACCAAGTTGAAAAGTGTTTATGACTTCGGTTTGTCTGCCGTCTGTCCGTACTTTAACTAACGTAAATAAACTCGGATTGCCCTGAAATTTCTATATGTTATTGTCGTTTACTATAGCATGATCCCTATTGCAAATGAAGTGTGTAAATTATTTTTAATGTAACCGTATATAAAATTTTAATTTTTTATTTTAAAATTTACTTTATTTCTATGCAGATCTTGTTTTTAATTCGATGCACATGTACAAGCATTAGAAACTAAACTATAGTATATATGACTCAACCTACAGATTTGTACCTTGTGATGGGCGTAATGAGTTATTTTGATATTCGAATGAATCATTCGGGCATGCGCAAAAGTATAGCTGCCAACCTTCGTATTCTTTTTAATGAATTAAAACAAGAAAAAAAAAAAGAATTAAATTAAGAGCCACATGAAGATAACTTATTTTTATGTTATTCTTAATTTAATTCTTTATTTTACAGAATTTCTGGTTGTAATTGATTAAAAAGAATACGAAGGTTGGCAGCTATGCTTTTGAGCATGCCCGAATGATTCATTCGAATATCAAAATAGCTCATTACGCCCATCACAAAATACAAATCTGTAGGTTGAGTCATATATACTGTAGTTTCTGTACATTTCGCATGCCCGAGTGATTAATTCGAATATCGAAATAACTCATTACGCCCATCACTGTTTGTACTGCTCTCATACATTTGTAATACCAGGTAACCTACCAATGAAATATTGCACGAGCTGCCACTGCGCATAACAGCTAAGTATTTCAACCATTAGCCGCTACAGGGCTGCTCAAATAGAGTGAAAACGGGGTATCTGGTTTTCACCAAACTATAAGGTTTTACCTTACTTTTCTCTAATTCAAATATGAGAAAATGTGTAGGAGTAGGTAGTGTATTATTGTTTGAAGAAGAGTTTCAAAACGAACTTGCGACATTTTTGTGTATGTGTGTGGGGAGGGGGCGCAAATGTAGATAAAAGGGAATCTCATCTGATATTGTAATTATCTTATGGTGTCATTATATCTTATGGTGAAATACATGTAACAACCTTTATTTTCCCATCTGAGAAGCGAAAACATTTTTCAAATTGTATTTTCTGTTTACTTTTTTAAACGTTGATCTAGGTCTATTTTTATTAATTAATCTATGATAACAAAATAAATTGTTGTTCTTATCATTCTATATTTATTACGACTTATCAACTAATCCATATGTTGAAAAGAAGATTTTAACAAAGCAATGTTTGTTAGTAATTGCAGCTCACTCGTTAGTGAATTGGTTCTTTATTTTCTGTCTGTTTTTTTTCCTTTTACATGATGGTAAATTTCATGTTATCTTTCAGGGGTGGTGGAGAGGGGGAGGAAGTATATCAACAATGATAAATAATATATACTGCAATAATTAAATAAGTATTAATTATTGGAAATTATTGTGTTTCATTAGAAGATTATACTATGTCGACAATTTTCTTATAATAATAATAATAATAATAATAATAATAATAATAATAATAAAACCTTAAATCTTATTTCTCACTAGCAGACCCGCCCGGCGGCGTTGCCCGGGATTGCCTTAAAAGTTTGCAATTTTAACATGTAAAAAATTTCATTCATATCGCGTGAAAATAAAAACATGTAAAACACAGAAGAAAAAAAAATTTGCACTCTCTTGTATCTTATCTGTAAAAAATAGTATATCATTACAACAAACAAAAATGCTTTTTCAATAAATAAATAAATAAATAAAAATAAATTGTAAACAAATCTGATTAAAAACTCATCTTTTAAAACAATATGAAAATAAACGCTTAAAAGCGTCTTTGCTAAAAATATTTCACTTAAAAAATTAAGCCCCTGCACTGCAGACAATCAAATTAATACAGCTATTTTTCAAACAGTTACATGTCACGCGATTTAGATTGCTCCTGCTGATGCGGTTGTGAATAATTAATTATTCACCCTTTGTATCTTCTTTTTCGGACTGGTAGAAGATTTGTTTCCTCACTTGTGGGCGGCGGAAAAGCTAATTGAAAAATGATTTCTATTAATTTATTTAAAAATTCAGACAGAAAAATCTATTGCATGTATTTGAACGTTTTTAAAATGTTTTCCGAAAGTTCTCTCCATACAGGATGTAAAATTTAATGTTGAATGGCAAAGATTTGATAGCGAAATCGTTTAATAAAAATCGAAGTCCTTATTTTTGCCAAAAAAGTGACTTTAAAAAATCGAAAACTCGCTATACGAATTCCGAATACACTTTATTGAAAAGATAACAAAATTTACTAAATTGGGTTGAAATATTGAATTCGAATTATTTTTACGGCTGCCTAAAAATTGCCGGTGAACTCGGGAAATCGGAAAAAAGGGAAAAAACGAGACAACGAAAATTTTCGCATTCTGCATAAAATAAAAATAATTCTAATTAAAAATAAAAAATCTGAGCACAACTTGCATTTGGACCTGTCTTCAATTATCCATAACCAAGTTTGCAAACTTCTACGTTGCACATGATATATTATGTAAGTAAATTGCATGTTATTTCAGAGAGGTTAGCACCCCACAGTTAATTTGGCACTCTTAAAACATTATATCACCCTATTGCACGTATGCATTATATGCAATCGATCAATTAATTTCAAAATCGAGTTTTCAAAACGTTTGATCCATTGTCCCATTTTTACAACATATTGAATTTTTAGTAAAATTCTTGAGAGATGATGCTTCTATGTTGTTTTCGGAAAATGAAGTTTCATAGTAGCAGCACGTGATAATTGCTGAAATAAACCATAACTTTGTGTCTAGGTAAATTTAAAAGTCTGTAAGAAACCAGAAATAGATTTATCACTTAAATAAAAATTATGCATACAAAGATATTTTTATAACAGAATATTCATAGTTCTTGTAAGAAATACTTAGTTTTGATTAATAAATTTACAATTTATTGTATAATTTATTTGTTATGCGCTTAAAAATTAACACTTTATATATAATTAGAATGAAATAGTAAAAAATTAAATATATACATATATATATATTTATATACTTATTTTTAGTTGTTTATATATATATATATATATATACACTGTCCGGTCTTCGCCCGTCTAGCCGGTCGCTTCCGAGTGGGGCCCAGATACCTTCTGCAGCGTACGGCCCTGACTTCGCTTGCGACCCAGAAAGTGCATTTTGCATGCAAACAGAAAAATATAAATAAAATACTTTATTTTAAACTGTACGAAAATAACTAATAAGAATATAAAAAAAGCGACATAAATAATTTTTTTTTTCTTGAGCCCGCTGACAAAGTACTGCTCAGCCCTGTCCGTGATTATCTAGAGCTAGGGGAAAGGGAGAGCTTTCAAACAAAATTAAAATGTGATTCCCTAAGATACATGGCGATCATTGTAAATGGGCACTGTGGTTTCGCGCCTATGAATTTTTAATGAGGTGATCAAAAAACGGGGCTCTGTGTGTTTCTCAGCCATATATCGTTAATACAGCGATCACTATAACGGGGCTCAGTTATTTTGCGTGCATAAATTGTTAAAATGAAATCATTTCCCCTGTGGTCCCTATGGGTACGCCTGTAAACTGATTATACGGCATTCACTATAACGAAGCCTTGTGCATACACGAGCCCATAAATATGGCGATCAGTATTTAAATCGCAAATCTTCACGTCCAAAAAATGTATTTTGAAAAGAGCAGGAAATATATTATATTTCGTATAAAAATTTAAATCCGATCGCTAAAAGACGAAAACCGCAAAAACAATTTATAAAATATGAAAAAAAAAATAATTTGAAAAATGTCACGTAAAATATCTAATAAAAAAATCAGCTATAGTTGTCTTATTCGTCTAATTTTCAATAATCGGGTTCATAGCCGATGTTGGCGAGAAACTCGCTAGCTCTAAAATCGCTGAAATACGTGTTTAACTATATTTCGTAGATTTGTAATGCTGAATTTCCCGCTCCTACTTTAAACTGCTGCTGAGATTCGGTGAAAATGACTTAAAACTTTCGACCGCCTGTTTAACCCCCTTGGTGGATGAGTATCTAAAATCGCTGAAATACTTATTTAACTATTTATTTAGTACATTTGTTATCCTGAATTTCAAGCTCCTGCCTATAACTTCTACTGAGAAATGGCAAAATTACCTAAAATATTCAAGCCTCCATTTAAACCCCACTTTGTGGCTGAATTTCTAAAATCGGTGAAATACTTGTTTCACTATTTTTTTAGTAGATTTGTTATCATGAATTTCACGTTCCTACCCAAAACTGCTGCTGAGATATGGCGAAATGATCTAAAACTTTCGACCCCCCCCCCATTTAACCCCTTAGGAAATGAATTTTCAAAAATGCTTTCTTATTGAATGCCTACCCCCTTATTGCGTAAGGAAAATGTCTTCCAAATTTCATTGTCCTAGGAGCAACGGTTGAGGCTCAGCGTTGATTATGAGTCAGTCAGGAGTCAGGACATGTTCATATATAAACTATATAATTATTTCTCAAATTAGAACTGTTGCAATATAAAGCGTTAAATTTATTATCAAATGCTCGAAGACAAAGAAAAGTTCGATCAATGCGGTATTAGTATACGTAATCATTCAATGTGTGCCGAACATTTAATATAATAATTGCATCCGTTTGAACTTTGATTGTTGCGTGCATACAAACATCTTTAGATTGTTTCTTTTTCGTCTTTTTCTAGCGAAAAATTCTATTATCGATTATTCTTAATCAGATTGAAAAAAAAAGTGCAAAGATCATAAAAAATTCGAATATGTTGATAGTGTACACTTATCTTATTCATTAGTATCTCGAGACACTCGGGGTTATCTATTGCGCCTCTTGTAATAATGCGGTCATTTTTTAGTTTAAAGTTAAATAATGTTAAGTAATCTCGCGATAACGTCTGCATTATCACGAGTGTTTATTTTTTATTTATTTATTTATTCTTACGCGAACGTTAATGCTTAGGAGAAAATTAAACAACACTGCCTATCTACATATACTGTTTGTTAAAATTTAAAATTTCGACATTTGTGTACATTTTTGAACTTTGAATTCCTATTACACACATTACCATGCACACACATACACTCACGCTGGTATGTAAAATACTGTCCTAAATTATTATTTCTAGAAGTTCATCTGCTCGAAAACTTTGCCTATTTCTTTGTTAATTTTTTTATTTTTATCTACCCTTTTTTACGTGTTGAAAATATCTGGTTGAAAATATCCTCTGTACCAAAGTTCCACACTGTTTTTCCACGCTGAGATTCTTAGGCAGTGCATAAGGAAATGTATTGGTCACTTGCGAAGAATACCCGAATCGCTACATTTAGCTAACAGTTCTCAACAAAGTATTACACACGAACACGATTCGCTTGGCGAAGCACACAATTATATTTCATCAAGCGAAAACTATAAGACACAAAGGTAAAGACTGGGTCTGCAAGGCTGGCCTTCTTACTCTTTTTTGCTGCCGCAGCCTATATACTGCGCCTGTTGAAAAACAAAATGAAATAATAAAATTATTGCTGTTGAACTTGCCTTCTTTTTTTCATTCAAAGATTTATGAAGACTATTTTGTTTCAATCTAATTATACTTCTTTTCTTCATATAGATAATTATAACAGTCTGTTTGGTGCAAGCCAGCGTTTCTCAACGAGTCTGTAGCGATAATTTTAAACTGAATATTACTGATAACTGATTATCTTGCATTGAAATCTCATTTATTTTCATCTTTTTACCACGGACTAACTAAAGACAGAAGTAGATATAGTTATAATCTGTTTTTAGTCAAAAAAGTGTATACGCAGTTCAGAAACACGCATAAGGATAGTGGGTTTTTACTATATTTCCATACTGTATTCTTACAAGATGCATCACCATTATGATATACTAGCTGTTACCCGTGACTTCGTTCACGTAATATTTAACGAAAATTAATGCATTAATTAAGCAACATATACAATTAACAAAGTCTTTATCATATTTTATCGCAGTTTACTTCTGATAATCACAATTTGCGTATTTTTGTTTTTATAATATATGATCATTTAAATTTCTTCCATGAGCTTGAAATTTCATACCCTTTCTGTAAGATTAAGTATGGAACACATTTTTTTCTTTGTTATTCTATTTTAGCATTTTTATTTATTCTATTTTACACTTATTCCGCTCATAGAAATAGATTTAAGTTTTCGTGTCAAAGAATATTTTTCAAAGTGATTATATTAGTAAATATTTTTGAGGAAAATTGTTAATTAACATGTCACTTTAGATATGATTTTTATTTGATTAGAATAATCTAAAAATCAACATAAATTATGTTTCTTTTCCAAAATAGTTTATGATATATTATTATATGATATTTAAAGTTATATAATATTTTAAAAGGAAATTAAAACGTGGTGGAGCATAAAAGTTTAAAAATAAATAAAATAAGCAAAAAATACTTTTAACACTCATATATTTCTGGTGTTTTATTTCACAGTGCCACAATTTTAACAGCTGTAGATCTACCAATAAAATCAAAATGTTTATCACGCTCGAAAAACTTTCAAAGCTTAAATGCTTATTTGTTCAGCAATAGAGTTGCTTATTTATTTAAATAGCGAAAACAATCTGAAAAAGCATTTTATCCTTGTACAAGCTATAATAAACTAAAATAATTCAAGATTTGGGCAATCGTACATTAAAAAATGTTTAAAATGAAAGTATGGGAAAGTATATCATCAGGTGTTATAAAATAAAATTTGTTGATGTTCAAAATCTAAAATATGTAGACTTATACCGCAAAATTATCATTAAATACAGAACTCTTGGTTGAAATATTTCGTTTAATATTCCGTTTATAAACGTCTAAAATACAAAGAGTAAATTTAACACATCATGCGTTTAATAATAATAATTAATATTAATATTATTAAACTATGACTTATAGATATTTATCTATTTTAAACATATTAGCTGTTTTGTTATTTCTTCTGTTATAAACTTAAATAGGCATGAATTGTGGTAATTTTAACTTTTAAAATTATATGCCCACGAAATTCTTATTAAATTGAAAATGTTCCACTAATCTAAAAATATTGAAGAGCATTGCTGCAAACAGCCACAATCAGTCACAACCAGCAATTAAAAAAAAAAAAAAAAAAAAAAAAAAAAAAAGGAAAAAACCTTTTAACTGTTTGGCCAAATGTCCACAGGTCGCACGAGATTAAAGGTAGCCGGGTTCCGGGGTTATAGTCCTAGAAAGTGGGACAGAAAGTAATAACAATTTGCAACCCAATATTTTAATGAATTACTTGAGGGTGAGGGCCCATAACAGTTTCTTTGTTGGGCCTATGTTGTATAACCATGGAACTGCCTGACCTCTTCCCGCTTGTCCGAATTATCCTATTTCGTCTTATTGTTATTAAAATATCATGTATTCAATTGTACCACATTTTCCAAATTAAATAACGTTCATCAATCACATGTTTTAAGAAGATTTTGTAGTCCGCTTCTTAAGAACCAGTTTGTGTGATATAAAATATTTTCACAGTATCGAAGAAATCTGATATTATAAATTAAATTACCTTGTATCAGAGTGATTTAAAATAAAATTTCAGTATTTTAAGGTGAAAATGTATACGATTCTCTATCAGTATTTTAAGTTGTAAATGTACGATTCTGTATTAAATTCTGTTGCTTCATGAAATAGTGAAATTTCAATCCAAAACTAATAAACTGTGTATCTCAAAATTTTCCTACTCGGCCCTTTCGGGGGAAAAGGGTGAAGTAGGTAAAATGCTGAAGACACCAGAATTTATAAACAAATTTATTTGAAAATAAGTAAAAACTTTTCTTCACGTATACTTAATAAAAGGAAAATTTTCATTCCAAAATTCTGGTTCCAATATGGCATTTAGGGATTAAAATTAGATGGTCTAAAAAAGAACCATCGTCCTTCAAAGGGATCAAGATTAAAAGGATGGTCCAAAAATGAACCATCGTCCTTCAAAGGTTTAAATTTTAGTCACAGGATGCATTTTCAAAAAAAAAAAAAAAAAAATAAAAATAAATAAAACTTACTTACTTACATACTTACAGTGATGGAACAGTGGCGCAGCAGAGAATCAATTGACACCGTTAAATTTAAATTGTACTCTGTCTTATTTAAGGACAGAGTTTCAGAGATTTTTTAAGGGGAAGAATACTATTAAAATTTAGTGGTAAGAATCGCCCAACTACAGCGCCACTGTTCCATCACTGTACTTATTTACATGAGCATGGAAATTGTAAAAGTAAAATTAGTTCTTAACTAATCTCACATAAAGGAGAAAAATGCAATCATTTAACTAGCACTATTCAGCTACAAGCATCTCTCCCCCCCCCCCCCCCCCAAAAAAAAAAAAAAAAAAAAAAAAAAAACTCGTAAAGTTACATATCACATTGAAATGAAGCTGCATTACATGCATTTCTAAGATAATGAAGCCATAACCATCTGTCAGCAACCATTTTAAATTTTTCAACTACCTCAAAATAGATTTTAAAATAATGTTTAGCGTAATTTAATAGAAAATCTTCATAAATCTAACTATACTATTTTAAGTCATTTTCGATCTCTTTTCTACCTTTTCTTTATGTGATTTTTCAGCAGTTTTAGTTCTACATGTTGAAAAACGGGGAGAAAAATTATTTTAAATGTTTGCTTAAAGCATATTTTAAAGCATGATAGGTACCTTATATGAATTGATGTCGCAAGTTAATTAAGGTTTTCCGTATATTTTCACTTTCTTCAATTATTCTACTGTGTGAATGCTTAGAATTCTATTCACGATGAAGGATTCTGAAGCCTAACAAATAGCTTTATTTTCGGAAAACATCCATTCTTATTGAGTGGGTTTGTAATCTATTTTCTTTTAGAACATTTGCAGTCAGAGTTCAGTTTCGATTGAGTGAAAGCATTTCTCTGAATTTTGATATATTTTTATCTCCTAAGTTCAGCCAATGCATTTTAAGTCGTTCGAAGTATCCATAAAAAGAAATTTGTATATTTATTAATTATATCACATTTCAAGAAAGGGTCCACAAACAGTGACACGTGTGACAAAAGGAGGAGATTGGTTAACACGTTGTGACATCACATCTGAAATATGAAAAAAAAAATTAGATAGGCATTATTTACAATGATGATGGCGATGCGCTAACGGTTGAGTAGGAAGATGTTGAGTAATCATCTTCTTAATGCTACCAAAAAAGAAGATGTAGTATGTGCCATGTTAGTAAGATGATTAATGTATTATATACATAATGAAAATGTGAGGATTTTTATTAAGGTTGAATTTAATTTGTTACACATTCGTAAAAGATTAAAAAAATAAAAACGAAAATACTTCCGGAAGAGAATAATTGAGAGAATAGGATCGAGAGAATAGGTTAATTTATTTATTTGCTTTTTTTTTTCTTCTTGTTAAGGTACATACATCATATTTAATAAAAATTAAACAAATTAGTTTTACTCTTTTTCTAAGTTCGCTATTTTGGCAAGAAAGGTAATTTGTAGAAAAATTTTAAATTTGGATTACCAAATGTAATTGAATGGATACTAGGTAATTATATCTAAAATGTTAAAAATTTGTTGAAATCATAGTTTTAAAATCGCCCACCAAGTTATATATTTTCGAGGTTCGAAACCAAACCATTCAATGAATGCCATCGGAATTTTTTAATATGTGTTGCCAAACAAAGTAAAAAATTTCTAAAAATTTTATTGAAATGAAAGAATTTTAACATGTATTAATAGCAAACTGAAAATATAGCCTATTCAAAGTAATCTTATTCGGATTTTCAAAGGGACGTTTTTTTCGAATGGGTTATCGGAGCTCCTTGCTTAACACACTCATCCAAGATATTAGCAAAATCAATCCACTGCCCAAATTTGGTTCTAATTGGTCCAGTATTTTCTTATCGCGATGACACAAGGTATTTGGGTATTTCGTTGGTATTCTTTGAATCTTGTTTAAGCGTCGAAAATATATTATAGCTTGATATCATCATATGTTATAACCTGATCCTGATGACACAAGATTATAACATATGATGATATCAAGCTATAATATATTGTCAACGCTCAAACAAGATTCAAAGAATACCAACGGAATTCTTTTAGTATGTCTCACTTACTAAAGTAAACATATCCTAAAAATTTTACTGAAATTGAAGAAATTTAACATGAATTAATAATGAACTGAAAATATAGCCCCATTGACCGTAATGTTATTCGGATTTTCAAAGGGATGTTATTTTCGAATGAATTGCCGAATCTCCTGAATTAACGAACTTATCCAAGATACCTTAAAAAACCAGCCTTACTCTTCCGACTGAGCCGGAACAACTTGTATAATGTAACATCATTAAAATGCACCTCAAACGATTTTCCCCTTTAGACTGTATAATGTAATGAAATTATTTTGTGTGTCCCTGTAAACGAACTACAAGAGATACTTCATTAACGAACTCATCCAAGATATTTGAAATATCAACACACTGTCCCAGGGGTGATTCTGGTCCGAATTTTCCGAAATTTCCGAAAAATTAAGGCAATGATTTCCGAAAATTAAAAAAAAAATATCGGTCATAAATCCGAAAATTCGGACATAAAATGTATCGGTATTTCGGCTAATGATCGCCGAAAAAAATCAATCTCGTCATTCGTTCGAAGAAAATTCGCCAATTTTGTCAAAGAATCGCTGGAAAAACGGCAAATTTCGTCAAAAACATTGCGAAAAACGGCAAATTTCGTCAAAAGATCGCGAAAAAAACGGCAAATTTCGTCAGACATTGTGAAAAACGGCAAATTTCGTCAAAAACATTGCAAAAAACGGCAAATTTCGTCAAAGGATCGCGAAAAAACGGCAAATTTCGTCAAAAACATTGCGAAAAACGGCAAATTTCGTCAAAAGATCGCGAAAAAACGGCAAATTTTGTCAACAGATCGCGGGAAAAACTTGACTTTCGTCAGAGAATCGCGAAAAACCGGCAAATTTCGTCAAAAACATTGCGAAAAACGGCAAATTTCGTCAAAAGATCGCGAAAAAACGGCAAATTTCGTCAAAAGATCGCGAAAAAACGGCAAATTTTGTCAACAGATCACGAAAAACGGCAAATTTCGTCAAGAGATCTCGAAAAAACTGCAAATTTCGTCAAAAGATACGAAAAATCTCGTCAAAGGGACGCAAAAAAAAAAGTGGCGGGAGTGGACTCTGTTAACTTTTCAGAAAATTTGCTATGAATTTCAGATTTTTTTTTTTTTTTTTTTTACACAGAATCACCCCTGCACTGTCCCAGTTTGGCTCTCTCTCTCTCTGTATATATATATATATATATATATATATATATAACAAATATTTATGTGAAACATTAATCAATAATCACCAATTTCACCATTTTACGTATAATTTTTATTTAATACATCAATTACTCATTTTGGAACAGATGTGTTACACTCACGCTAAAATGTAAACAAAAGATTGGAGACTGTTTGGTTGGCGCGATTTCCAAGACTGCGCCAAGCTACTATTTTCCATTGTCATTTTGGAAACATAAAAAACAGAACATTTATAAATAACGTATTTGAAAACACAGAAAATCGTATTTCTACACAACAATTAAAATAAACCAAAAATACATTTTTTACAACATAAATTTAATGAAAAATGTTAATTACGTCATTTCAATCTTTTAAAGTGCACTACTATATTACAGTAATCCTTCGCTGATGCTAATTTTAATTTCACACAAACTTTTAGTTAAAATCATTATTTCAATCTTTTAAAGTGCCCTAACTATGTCAGTGTAAACATTAGATTATTTAGTTTCTAATTTCATGACGAACACAACATTTATAAATAATGACGTATTAGTAAAACCAGAAAGTAAATATCAAAATAAACGAAAAATAAATTTTTTTAACATAAATTTAATAGAAAATACATTACCTACGTCATTCTTCTAAAGTGGACTGCTACAATCAGAATAATCATTCGATAACTGATTTTGTAATTTCGCACAAACCTTTAGATAAAATTACGCCATTTCAATCTTTTAAAGAGCACTACTATATCAGGGTAACCATTCGGTAATTCAAATTCTAATTTAACACAAACTATTAGATAAAATCATCGCGTTATTTCAGTTTTGAAGTGCTGAACTTGCCTTTCTGCTTCCTCATAAAAACTTACCTCGTACTCTCGAAAAATGGTATCCATAGCCACGGACATTTTCCAACTTCTACCAGCAACTACAAACGTCAAAACAATTTCGATAAACAAAATAGAATGATAAATTGAATTCTACCGCTCTAACTGCCACTGTAATAACCGCCACTGTAACCGCCAATACGTAATAATTCACATGACAATTAAAAACCAATCATTAACTCAACAGTTATGCAAATTTATTTCCCTTCCATATATGGTTCTATAATACGCGACTCTGCAACCAATAACGTGCAATAGAACGTTCTTCTACAACCAATCACGTTTTCTCTATTTTTCATCATCAATGACGTAATACAGACATGCGCAAACATTTCCCTTAACATCCACGCAAATGCGGATTACAATAACAAATTTCAACACCAGTAACTAAATACAAGCTTAATAGCCGGGTTGCCATAAAAGAAAAAACAGTCCCCAAAGTTTGGCGACTTTTTTCTTTTTTTTAACCGATTAATTTTTTTTATTTTTTTTAGCGTGAGTGTAAAGCATCTAAGCCCTCATTTTTCTAATACAATTGAATATATTTATTAACAGAATTTTATTTATAATTTAAGTATCATTTATCTGTCTTTAGACAGTATTTGCTTTAAAACTTAATCCTTTAAATGTTATAAATAGTTTTTATTATATAATAGTATTTATTTACTAATAATTCAATAGATGGCAGCACCGCACTGATTCATTTGAATACTTCATGGAGTTCAATTTTAGATTTTCTATAGAGGGCGCTGGTTATATACAGTATGCCCACCAAAGTCCCTTGCCGCCCTCTTAACTTCGGAACGGCTGCTTCTATAATCATAAAAGTGGTGTCTAGTTATAGTAAAGTAGCCATGCGCTACTGAATGAAACCGCCAACGGCGCCACCTGGTGGAAAACTGCAGAGTTAGCATTCTTATCTCGAAAACGGGAAGAGATAGAGAAAAAAAAGGGATATACAAAGTTGTAGAGCATCATCCATTTAGTACAAAAAAGCACCTTGTGGACATTAATGCGAAGAATAGAACGGTTAAAACACGCATTTGTTTTTTCGTGATTTCATACACTGTGATGTGACAAAACGATTTTAGAAACAAAGAAACAACCAGTTATGAAACAGCAGGTGTATGCGACCCCTCCACAAACAT
Source organism: Maratus michaelseni (assembly GCA_963931845.1). Classification (NCBI taxonomy): domain Eukaryota; kingdom Metazoa; phylum Arthropoda; class Arachnida; order Araneae; family Salticidae; genus Maratus; species Maratus michaelseni. The sequence continues at coordinate 259,728,561 of OZ007599.1, forward strand.
TGCAGGACCTTAAAAGACGCATTACAGACGCTTGTGCCAACTTGTCACCTTTTATGTTCCAACGTGTGCAATATGAAAATTCAAACATGAATCCAAATGTGCATTGCAACTGACGGTGAGAAGTTTGAACATCTCAAATAAAGGTATATTGTTACAACTGGATGTTTTTTTCTTTCTAAGATCGTTTTGTCACGTTACAGTGTAGGAAATCACGAAAAAACAAATGCGCGTTATAACCGTTCTATTCTTCGCATTAAAGTCCACAAGGTGTCTTTTCTTACTAAATCGATGATGTTCTACAACTTTGTAAATCACTTTTTTCTCTATCTCTTTCCGTTTTCGAGATAGGAATGCTAACTCCGCAGACTAACACCAGGTGGCGCCGTATGCGGTTTCATTCAGTAGCGCATGGCTACTTTACTATACCTAAACACAACTTTTATGAATATAGCAGCAGCTGTTCCGAAGTTAAGAGGGTGGCAAGGGACTTTAATGGGCATACTGTATATTGGGGAGTGTGCTTGATTATGCTGTACATTGTTAATCCTTGGTCCATCATCATTTTAAAAACTTTTCTTGGCAACATGTACTGGTGATCTTAAATGTTTGTATTATGTGCTGCATTATGCTTAGATCATGCTTTCAATTTGGTAATTTGTTGTTTTTTTCCCCCTCTATCCTTTTTAATCTTGTTTTACTTTTAACTTAATTGTTGTTTCATAGTTTATTTCTCTATTTTATGGGTGTGGTGTAGTTGTCCCAAATTCCTATTCTTTAGCTATTTTTTGGCTAATATGAAGATGAAACCACACATTTTATTTGTGGAACTTTAGGCATTTGGGACCTGACGATTCTGTCTAAGTTCTACGAATTTCTATTATTCAATTTCTGCTATTTTTTACTATGTTTTTGGAATCTATGTTATGTGTGTTGGGGGGAACTGTATTGTTGTCAATTAGTTTTTTTAATTTTATTCATATTTTCACTGTTTTTGTTGGTGGTCGGTAATGTTTATTTAATGCCTATATATATATATATATATATATATATATATATATATAATTAAAATGAAATCATATGTGTGAAAATAAATGGAAAAGAAAATGAAAAAAAAATAGACACTGGAGAGAGGAAATACGAAAATAAGAAACGATGACTATGTTGTGGATTCATCAGAGGCGCTTCATAAGCACAATTCATAGTAAATGTATTTATTGCGTCGAATATTGTCATCATGAGGCCTAAAAATGGCAACATTAAGCTCTTTATAATACACCGAAAAAACCCAGAATAATTGAAATATATTAAGTTATCAAATAAAGAGCGCTCTGATACCGCGTGATCGAAAGGTAAATAAAAGGCTCGATTAACTGATAGGATACAGTTTCTATACAAATATTTATGTGTACAGGATTATTATAATTAAAATTCACCTATTCAGAAGTCTCTAGCGACTATGCCTAGCTGAATATAACGACTTGCCAGCCTATCTGCCAGACCTGTCAGTTTTTCTTACCTTTTTATGCTCTAAATTTCATATATTCCCGAAATCGCGACGGATTTTGCATATGTTATTATGGTAGACTACAGTTCGTGTCTTTTTAAAATTAATATACAGTAAAACTTGTGAAAATGAAAACTTATGTACAGGGTGATTATAAAAAAACTGTCCCGATACCGATATACGAGTCCTTAATTATCACACCGTTCACAGAAACTGACTGAAATTTTGGTTTTAAGTATTTTGAGGTATGCGCTCAAGAATCGTATGAAAAACAACAGTTAAACTCTAACAGTTACGGTTACAGTGACAAAATTTTGAAAATTTCAAATGGCAACACCTATTTTTTTTTTATTGGAATGGGATCTTCATACTGAAAAACCATAAAAAGCGTTGAAACAGTACCTGTAACACGAAAATTGTCGGCGCTAGAGAGACTAAGAAGAAAAGTGAAAACAACCAATAAAGGACAGAGAAGCAACAGAAAGTAAAACATTTTATTGTTCAGTGCTATCCACCATCTGCCGCATGCAACGTGTCTTCGTGTGTGACGTGGAAAATTTGTGAAACACAATAAAATGTTTTGTTTTCTGTTGATGCTCTGTCCTTATTCGTTGTTTTTACTTTTCTTCTTAGTCTGTCTAGCGCCAGCAATTTTCGAGCTACAGATACCGTTCCAACGCTTTTTATGATTTTCCACTATGAAGATCACATTCCAATAAAAAAAATAGGTGTTGCCATTTAAATTTTAAATTTTTGTCACTGTAACCGTAACTGTTAGAGTTTAACTGTTGTTTTTCATACGATTCTTGAGCCCATACCTCAAAATACTTAAAACCAAAATTTCAGTCAGTTTCTGTGAACGGTGTGATAGTTAAAGACTCATATATCGGGATAGTTTTTTTACAATCACCCTGTACAACGAAAACTTACCTTAAATGGAAAATCCCATAGTCCCGGCGAAAAAAGTACAATACAATTGCACAGATACTTACCTGCTGAGACGGAAACTTCACTAAAACGGAAAATTTCCCATTTCCCTTGCGAACTGTTGTGTAACAGATTTTATTATATAATAATACTAAAATCTGGTCAATTTATAATATTTATTTTTTATCGGGTTAGTACTTTTTTTTTTTTACTGTAAAGTACTATTTTATGAAAAATTCAAGTTGTAGAATGTAATAAAAAATGGACTTTGTCTACAAGAAATACAAATTCGAGTTATAGGTGTTTGAATTAGAGAAATTCAAATGCAATTTTAATGTATCCTAGTACTGAAAAAATAAATAAATAAATAAATAACAAAAAATAGCGTAAGATATCTAACTTAATCATTTATTTGTTCATAATGACGAAAACTGTGTATAATGTGTGCATTTTTTTCTTTCTTTTAAATTTAAAATAATATTGCGACATTGGATTTATATATCTTTAAGAACATACAGGGTGATTTTTTTTAAAGTTGTGAAAGTAAAACCCTATAACGGAAGAACCACTGATCCAAATGACCGGAAATTTCATCAGTATGCTCCCAAAGCAATGGATATTTTTTAGGCATGGTTAAAAAAAACTTAAAATCTCACCGACAGATGGCGCTGTATATGCAGTAAAGTCGGGAGAGGAGCTTGTGGAAGACACACGCACAGTGGATACTCTTCACTCTGTTGTGGAACATGCGGTTTCACGTTTCCAAACCGTAGCTGAAAACATTGGACAGCACACTGAAAATCGTATGCGTTACTTGCGCAGTTCTGTACGAATGTTGTACTCCATATTTTTATTTCGTTCTGTTTCTGCAGGTGTTTGCAGTTTCTTTTCCCAATTACTGCATTCTGTATTTTTATTTCGTTCTGTTTCTGCAGGTGTTTGCAGTTTCTTTTCCCAATTACTGCATTCTGTATATCAAAAACATACAGAATGCAGTAATTGGGAAAAGGAACTGCAAACAACTGCAGAAACAGAACGAAATAAAAATATGGAGTAGAACATACGTACAGAACTGCGCAACTAACGCATACGATTTTCAGTGTGCTGTCCAATGTTTTCAGCTACGAGTTGGAAACGTGAAACCGCATGTTCCACAACAGAGTGAAGAGTATCCACTGTGCGTGTGTCTTGCACAAGCTCCTCTCCCGACTTTACTGCATATACAGCGCCATCTGTCGGTGAGATTTTAAGTTTTTTTTTTAACCATGCCTAAAAAATATCCATTGCTTTGGGAGCATACTGGTGAAATTTCCGATCATTTGGATCAGTGGTTCTTTCGTTATAGGGTTTTACTTTCACAACTTTAAAAAAAATCACTCTGTATTTAAAGTGGTTTTAACTAAGTAAATAAAATAATTTTTCAAAGGAATCAACCGAAATAATTATTTTTATCTGGAAAAGAGGAAAGAAAGTTAACAAGCAATTTCAAAAGTAGTTTCATGTTTCAAACCCGAGACTAAAAATATTTTCTTATGAGCTTTGAAATAAGATAAAAGGGATGAAGGAATCTGCTTTTTACATTCGGAAATCGCAATGTAATTGGAAGTTGCTAAAGTTTCAAGATATTGTATTTTCGTCGAAATACAGATTGCCTAAAAATGGAAGATAAAACCACAAAAGGAAAATGTTCTCTCTCTGAAATTTTGCTATTTTAAGCTTACTAATGGTCTATAGAAGTGGAAATCCCCCCCCCCTTTCTCCGGATGTCTTAATTCAATACTAATTGACCACACCAAATGTTTTTAAAAAAAATTCTCAACTGGCAGCTTGTTTAATATTTTACTTTCTGAAAATAAACATTTTTTTTCTTTTCTTGCGTGAGATAAATTAGGGGCTGTTCTCAAATCCAAACAGGCTATACTTTATGATACATTTTTTTTAAATTCATTTTTGTTCGCAAATGCATGAAATTGACATAGATGTTCTTATTCAGAAACTATATAATCGAAACACGTTTTCCATTTTTTGGTAAAACCATTTTTTGGAAGATCTTTCAGAAAAGACTGTCAAAATCGGCGTTTTGAACCAAATTCGAGAAGCGCGAAAAACGCGTTGTCACGTGACCAGAATCGCTTATAACTCGATAAGTAATCTATTTATCAAAAAATGGAAGCTCATTTCGATTCCAAATCGCTTCCATAGTCAGGCCTGCCAATTTTATGCTTTTACGTTTAAAAATTAGTCTGAAATTGTGTCAGAAAGTTTCGCGTAAAATGATTTTTTATGATATTTGAATATCATATTGAAAATGATCCACGATTTTTGAAATCTTTTAACACATTGATCATTTCTGAGAATGTAACGTAATGTTGCGTCAATAGATCAGTCTTATTTGTAACAACATATCACGACTTATCCTGAATCATGCGATGCAACACGACACGACACGACAACATATATGTGTCGTGTCGCATCTTTTATACGTTTAATTTAAACAATGATGCTATGCATTAAATATTAATATTGCATTCGTATCGTATTTTAATTATAAGATAATAGTAATTATGCAGTTTCGATTAAAGTGCATGAAAAATAATTAAAAACTTCAGTTTAAAGATTATATTTAAAAAAAAGAAGTGCCTGAGGTGCTTAATTTGCGTCCTAGCTCTTAATGCTGCTTTGACCCGACCAGAAAATGATAATTTTCTTTTCATGTATTTATCGCAGAACAAAGGCTTTAGTATTTATCTAACAACCACGTATACTGTTTAAAAATTACTTTCCTACCTGTAATTAGATCGCATAATTGTTTTGCTCCAAATTAAAAAGAAAAGTTTTTATTGATGTTTTATTCGCCTGTTAATTCCGGCGTTATGTAAGACCAGAGAAGTATTTCGTAAATCATCACAAAAAATAATATCTCCATGATTTTTGTATTATGTATTTTTAACCATAACCAGTCATGCTAAAGTAATTACCGATATCGAATGAAAAGAGGCCGCCAGTTAACGTCTCTGCTTCCTACTGCAGGGAGAAGGGAGTTATTGATTGTGATGTCTCCTCTTACGTAATCAGAGAATTCTTCCGCGACTGGTTATGCAATTGCTTTCCGCCTCTTTTAGTTATTTTTCTTCTAACTCGCCCTCTCTATGGTTGAATTATTTAAGATATGTATGAGTTAGGGGAGGAAACTGTCTCCTGATTTTCTTTATATATAATAATGTCTAGAGATTGTCTTTGGAAACTTTTGTCTAAACAGTCACTCACTCGCAAGCACACACTCCTTTGTTAATATTTAATAGCTTAAGTAAAATTTTATAATGGCCTGTCTGGCGACTGTCTTATTTTACTCTCACGAAATTATAAGCAATACACCTTCACCCCCACCTCTTTTTTAATTAGGAGGATTAATTTTGGTTTAATATAAGCAGAGATCTGTTTAGGAAAAAAATGGATCCTTTAAAGGACTCTTCACAAAATTTCTCACAAAATTATTTTCCCTAAAACAGAACCCTTCACAAAATTCTTTGTCTTAAAAATAGGTTTTTCACAAAATTTTTCCATCTTTAAACCAAACATTTCACAAATTAATCATTTAAAAGTAAAATCTGACCTGTCACTTTTACACATATAAAAAAAATGTGTATTTTACATCCATATGTCTTGTTAAAAATATATAAACAAGAACCTGAATATAACGATCATTTCAAATTCACAAAATTATTATTAGATTTTTCACAAATATAAAAAAAAGCTGTTCGCAACTTCACAAAAACAGGACCCTGGGAAAAAAGTCTGGACAGACCCTTGATAAGCTCAAATATCATCTCTATAACTATAATAATAATTTCATAAATCATTGCGAAATACTAGTTTCATGTATTATGTCTTTGAGAATTTTTCCTTTTAAGACAGGTTTTCGTCATAGGCAGGTTCTATTTCCCAGGTTTTACTGTACTTTAATTTTTTTGCCTAGGAACGCATGTACTATTCTTTAAAAATAATTTTAATTGTAGAATAGTGGCCATTTAAAAACCTATGCATTTTTTGCAAAAACTCTTGTGCCGGTCCTCATTTTACTGATTTTTGCATAAACTTGAAATTTTCGGCCCGTAAAAATCTCTAGGCAGAATGAAGTTTAGGCACAGCGTGGTCCAGAGAAAAGTCTGGTCCGGCCCGAGTCCGTTGAAAAATGTTAGGCCCGGGCTCGGCCAGGAAAGAATGAAGACCAGGCCCGGCCCGAGTGTCGTGAATGAAAATTGACCCGAGTCCGGTCCGCGCTTACCTATTAATTCATCCCACAACATCGCCGATATTCTTCTGAATTTTCACTGCATTCGACTGGCCTTTTTATATGAGTTGTCCTATATAGTTGACTACTAAATTATGGAAAAAGAAAAAAAAAACTTGTTCCCGTATGCGCAGATAAAAATGATTTAATGTAAATGTTCATATTTCATAAAATATTTAATATCTTTTAATAATATTTAATAGGAGTCATTTTCATTTGAACTTTAAGAAAAGAAATTCCTCTTCTTTAGTCAAATAATTTCTTCGTTTAAGAATTTTTTCGACTCTAGAGAAGTATACATATTATTTTCTCATATATGTTCTTCCCACTTCACTTGTAAAAATGAATTGCCAAAAATTCGAAAGTTTCTGTTTATTAATGAACTTACCTAATTATTGAATCAATAGTTATGTAAGCGCAAATCAATAGTTACGTAATGATTTAATGTTTGTGCTATGCATTTTGATATTGCTTGTTCCTTTCATCCTTTTACTTAAAAAGTTGTTCATTAAAACTCAAAGCAAAACTTAAGAAAAAAAAAAACTTTTTTAGTAAAATTATTTATTTATTTAGAATATTTTAGACTCTTAAGAAGTACATATCCTGTTCTCAAACATATTTTATACTTACTTCTCTTGTAAAGATGGATTGTCAAAGATTCGAAAGATTCTTAAACGAATTTCTTAAAATTCATTAAATATCTAAAAATTCTTAAACGAACGTACTAAATTATAATTACATAAACAGAATAGTTACGTAATGGTTAAATCAATAGTTATGTAAGCAGAAATCAATCGTTACGGGTTACGTAATGGTTATAAGTTTTGTTGGATATTTCTGTGCTTTGCAATTTGTCTGTTTCCATTTTTTCCCCTTTCACTGTTTTACTTAAGGTGGTTCTCAGAAAAATATTTTTCCCCGCTCAACAACGCGAAACTTTCTGACACATTTTCTGACTCTTTTTTTTATTTTTATATATAAAAGCATGATACTTGCAGACATGATTTTATTGAAGTGATTTGTAATCGAAAAGTTTCTTTTTTTTTTTCATTTTCCAATAAATGAATTACACCTTGAGTTATAAGCCATTGTTTTCTCAGAATGGTAGTTTTTTTTTTCCCTTTCCTGTGCTGTTGCGTCCAGAAATTCGGTTCAAAACGCCAACTTTGACAGTTTTTTTTTTTTTTTTTTTTTTTTTTTAATTTTTCTGCTTTTACCAAAAAATTGAAGGGAGATTCTTAAGACTTCTAGAGTCAGTCATTATCCTCTGAAAAATATTGTTAGCAACGGTTGCAGTTACTTTTTCTACTGGTTATAATGCATAATATTTGAACTTCCCCACCTGAAATTGTGATTTGGTGTTCGGTTTAAAAAACTCCTCTTAAAAATCGTCACGAATTTATCTGCGTCCTTTTATCTTTAAAACTGCTTCGTTGAATTCAAATATTCATCTTTAAATTAAAACAAAAAGGATTAAATCAAAAAGAAGGCTTTTGGAAAGTAGCACAAGGTGATATTCCACCACTTTAATACTGTTAGTCCTCTGGCTCTGACCCACATTTCTTTTCCCCACCCTCTGAAACCCTACAATCTCCCTTGCGATCTTCCTCCCCCTAATTTGAGACTCTTGATCTATACCTTCGAAACCGTTCTTTTTGCATTCTCATAGAGGTAGACTGCTACTTCAGCAGCTGATCGAGGTATTTATCTGTCAGACCATCGATCCATCCATTCGATCCACACACGCACAAACATACGCGTATGTATGTATGCATTTTTTTCTTCTCTTATTCAGCTTGTATCAAGTTTTTTCCCCCCTCTCCTTATAATTCTTTCTTATTCATTGTGATTCCACTTGATCTGTCCTGTAGGGAATCAGAAAAGCGCGTTATTTCAGAACCCTTCAGTTTACATTTATTTTGTAAAGGTTCTATTGCTCTGCTGGAAAAACTCACTCCGATGATGGTACAGATAGAGTTTATGTAATTTATTAACTTACCAAATTTCTTATAGTGTGATCATCATGTTTTCTGGCTTTATTTTATTGTTCTATATCTTTACTCTAAATGTGTGCATAAGGGAGAGGAAGAGTGTGAGAGTGAATGATAGACAAACAGTACAAAAGTCATATTTCGGTATATACAGTAAAACGTGAAAGCGGAACCTGTGTATAATAGAAACCTGCCTTAAACTTCATAGTTGTGGTGAAAAGAATAAAATTCAATTATAAAGTATGGTGCATCTGCTGAGACAATAGCCTATCTAAATCGAAAATTTCCCTAGCGACTCCGTTTTAACCGGCATTACTCTATTAATAATCTGTTTGAGCGATCGGCTGCGATTCCTTTGTACCGTTAGACTTACTGTAACAACAAAAGCATGTCTAAGATTATATAATATAAAATTATTGGTTAAGTTGTCGAATTTTATTAAAATGGGTGAAGGTGTAGCATATCGAAGAAAACGAAAAACGCGTTTTTAGTGCCGAAAAAATTTGTATTAATAAAAATTCCTCAGAATTTAATTAGTTTGCTTTTTTTTTTTTTTTTTTTTTTTTTTTAAATTAAACCAAGTTATACGATTTGGCATCGGATTATGTAGTTCTTTTATGTAATTTACAACTATGTCATTATGCTTATGCACTGTAAATAAGGGTTTTCAACTCTGATAAAGTCTAAAGTTTAAACGATTGATTTTTTTTTTCAGGCTATACATTTTCTATTAGTTTTAAATCTGGACTGTTATCAGACCGTGTTAATGAGGAAATTACAAAACGATCTTTATTACAATATACCTTTTTTTTTTTTTTTTTTTCAAAAAATTACACTAGGCAACATCAAAATTGCCTGTTGCGTAAAAATGTACTATACTTATAGTTTTCAACATGCTGAATCGATTATGGAACTTTAAAAGTAATAGCTCTTGATGTTCAGTTATACCATATTTACGATAATATGCGGGTGTAGCTCGATATCACCTTTTTTTTTTTTAACTTCAAAATATTTGCTGATTTACCCGCGTTATATTTTGTTTGGCAGATATAAAGATTTCACCAATGGTAGCAGACTACTGCTGGAACTTGAGTAGAGATGCCCCTGAAACTGAACACAAAAGACAAGCGAAAAAGAAGCGGACTTCTCCTGATTTTAGCAGGATATTCCCGTTCAAATAAACATAGTCGAACCGAAAATTTTATTTAATGAATGAAATCAAGTAGATTTCAAATGATTACTGCATGGAAGCAAGATACATTTAGTTAAAAAAAATTGCTGGTTCAAAATACGTTTTAAAGTATTGGCATGTATGTATACTAGCCATATTTTTACACCGAGAGCTCACATTAACATTTTAATGGTTAATTTGGGGTCATATTCTGTGACCCCAAATTAGTATAAAAATATACCGTTTATTTAATAGGCAAACAAAAAAAAAATATTTTTTAGACCGGTGTTATTGATAAGTATGTTGTTTTACATCAAACGATTAATTAATTCATCTTGAAATCTGAAACTTATTTGCCACAAACGCCTTAAAGTTTTCTTTGGGTGTATAATAGGTTTTTAGTTAAGTTGTCATCCAAGTTGAAGAAAAAACATTTTCTTTTCAATTTATATTTATCTTCTATAATGTCATAAATCTCGCCATAATCTTACAGTTGATGTTAATCTTATGAGTAAAGAACCTACAGATGGGGCAACTCTATTAACCATTAGCGTAAACAACGAATTATGTTTTATTCTGAAGATTAGGAATTACAGTCATCTTCAGGCCTTTCAGATCTTCTTAAATGTCAGCTGCGAAAGTCACATTTCTATTTCTATCTTGTTCTATTTAATATCTACATTAGGCATTGGCAAAACAGCTTTTCAGGGATCAAATCGGGATCGCTCACTCACCAAAATGATTAGTTCTTTTTAGTTCTTGACTCTAGTTCTTAAAATTTGTCTACACATTAAGTATAGTAGGAACTTATTTTATATACTTTTAAAATAAAAGTTATTTATCTGACATCCAGGGGCAGCGCCAGAATTCGCCTGACAAGTTGGCACAGTCTCCTCTTTAGGGGGGGGGGGGAGGAATTGATTACATTGTCTATGTATAATGCATTATACAGGGACTTGTGGTCAAAACTGTAAGAAGTAAATACAAACAATTTTTGTATAAGAAATCAACATCGCAATCTACTTATTTAATGAAAAATACAGCGATATCATAGTTGCCAATCTTCCGCAAGTCAAATAAACATATTCTGAATCAGAAATTTTACTTAATAAATCAAATCAAATGAGTACCACATAGGAACAAAACGCATTTTATAAAATAAATTTTCTATTTCAAAGCATGTTTGACTATTGAAAAAAAATTGAATGGTTTCAGCTATGAAATGGCTACTATGCACGTCCAAACAACACTCGGATTCTCACTTAAAAATTCGGAAGGTTGCTGACACTGTATACGGTGTCACGGACCAAATTACAGTGCAATTACAGCGCTTCACTTGATACCATGACATTTTAAAGAAAAGAAAGTTATTCTGTTGAAGGTTTATCATTAAAATCAAAAATCGCTTATCAAAAATATCGTTACTTTATCTTCCTTATTATAACAGTTATGAACGAAAATCTGGTTCGGCTTAAAGTGAGATACCTTCATAGATGATAATCTTACATTTTCAAGTCAAACATGTTTTGAACCAGAAAACCTTTATCTAATAGAATGTGTCTTATTTCTATACTAGTATATAACTCCCATAAAAAATGACAGTTGATCTGCGCTGCATTTTCATAAGACTTCATACAAACAAACAGCATGAAGATTTTATTATTGAAAGGTATGTATTGTAGAAAAGTACATTTTAAAAATGACAAATGATTTCTACAAATACAAATGATAAGGATTTTTTTTTTTTACTACTCAATATTAAATTTTTGAAATAGTTCAATGATTGGACAAATCATTCAAATTAAATATTAAAAAATAATCCATATGCGAAAGTTTTTGTAAAAAAGTGTTATCAATGACTTTCTAAAGAGCTTGACCTACCACATAACTCATTTTTTGATTATATAAGCAAAATTAAATGGAAATTACTTGGTACTATTTATTCCTTATATTTTAATTACGTTTCATAAGAAAAAATCATTTTATTTACTATGGAAACAAAATTTCAAAATTTGTTTGTATTACCTGCCGGTAGATGGCGCCAAAATATTTAAAAAAGAAGCGTAATATAATACTGGATCGATCAGCGCAAAGCCTCTCTACGAAATCTGTCACCGCTATTTCTGAAAAAAGTGTTTACAGAAAAAATTGATTACAGAAATGTTGATATAGATGTTTTATATGAAAATATGCTGAACAAACATGATTTGAGGCAGAAGAAATTATCGTTTAGTTGTCATATGTTAGCATATGTTTTTTATTAAGACTAACATGGCGTTTCGCTACGCTCGGGTTTGCCATGGAAGTAGGTTCGCATCTCCGACTCGGTTTTGGATTTGTCGATAGATGACTGCTAAAATAGTTTTTGAAGGTTTTAACCCCTTCGGGACCGGCGGCTTTTACACAAATTTTATTCGGTAGGCACCGCTTTTTTTTAAAACAGCTACCTTTACTTAAACTATCGCAAAAGTGCTCGAATTAGAGAAAGCAAATATTACTTTTATTTTTTACTGGTGCCTAAAACAAATTCTGTATGCTCTTTTTGAGGGTGCATATATGCACCCATGGTCCCGAATGGGTTAGACAAAATTAAAATATTTAAAAGCTTTAATATGCTTTTAAAAATATTTTAAGAGCAGAATCAGATGTGAAGCTTTCAAAGAGTCGTTCATTTGTGATTCATTTGAATTTGTGATGCTGAATGGCAACAGTGTTCGTTTGTTTATATCTGGGATTTCGATGTTTAATCTGGATGTTTAATTAAGGACTTAAAACATTATAATAGGATATGGTATACATGTTTTATACGAAAATATGCTGAACAGACATGATTTCAAGTAGAAGATATTATCATTTAGCTGTCATATGTTAGCATAGGTTTTTCATTAGCCTAACATGGCGCTTAACTACGGTCGATTCGCAGACCAGAGTGGTCGCGCCCGGAATGGTTACCAACACTTTCTTGCCTTCGGATTTTATTATAAGTAGATGGTACTTATGTGATTTTCTTTATTAAGTAGCATTTCTGGTTCAAGATAAGTTTATTGGACATGAACAAAGTGGAAGGTTGGTAACTATGCACCCTGTATTTTTCATTAAATATGTAAATTTTGACCCTGATGGTTTCCTATACAAAAATCGTTTTCCTTTATATGTATGATCACCCGATACAAATGAACTAGGTATGCGAAACTGTTTTAAAACTAACTACTTCAGACAATAACAGAAAAATATTTCCAAATTTCAGACGAAATTTTCACACTTAAAAAAAAAAAAAAAAATTACAATAAACAGCAAAATTTAAACTTGACCAGAAACAGTAAAAATTTTGACTCCTGATTCTTCACAGGTGAAGGAGCAGACCGTCAATACGATAAATATAACAGCACTGTAACTCAACATTGGGTAATCTTAATATAATTTATACATTTTGATATATGTCTATTTAATAGTAATATTTTGAAGAAATGAGCCAACAAATCTATCGATATCTTAAGTAAATCGAAAAAGCGATAGTGTTGAAGCGAAATATGCATGGCTCAGTTATATTATTTATTTAAGATTTTTATCCTTTAATTTCCCTTCTAATTGCTGCCCATTCCAACATAACCCTTTTGCTGGGACAAGTTGATCAAAATTAAAGCTTAGAATTAAATACATAAAGGTTTCTCTGGGGTTGGCTAATAGAATAGATTAATTTACCAAGAAAATAATAATAAAAGGAATCCTTAGAGATTAAATTTTGGATATGTTCCTCCATTGCATTGTGTAATTTCGAAGTAGCCCATTACCCTTTTTGAGAATGATCATTCTTGCCCTTAGCTGACTTTTAAAGTGGAAATCTAAATAAACAAACACATACTAGATAATTTAAATGAGAAGACTCCAAATAATTAACACTATTATTTATTTACAATATTTACAGTTATCTCAAGAAGAAAAAGATTTATCAGAACACATCTGATTTAATTTCCTAACAAAATTTCTCCTATAATATTGGCATTAACACTTTGATCCTTGCAAAGGATATTTATATATATATATATTTTTATTATTTAAATTGATCTTTGACAACATTATTTGTTTACAATTAAAATTCTGACTTCCATTTGTGACTAAGGTCACACTACCAGCTTCTCTTATAATATTTTGACAAAATCAAATAAACTGGGGAATTACTTAGGTCAGAGTCATATTTACCTCCACACATTGATTGAAGAAGGTTTCTCTTTGTATCAGAACACTCTTTCCGCTAACTAAATAGCGCTGCACTTATTGAAAATGTTCATTTCACAAAACTTAGCTTAACTTCACCACTCTCCATATATGTTGTTCGGGTTCGTTGCTTTCTTACCATCAAATTACCACTCACTCTATTTTCCTCTTTCGGACCGCACAAAACTCATCGCGTCATTTTATTTCACCTCTTACTTTCGCTTCTGAGATCGATGTGTGTTCTGTTCTCATTCTTTTTTCACAACTCCTTTTTCATCACCACGGTGGGCCGTCCTTCGTTCTGCCCAAAATTTGCATGACAGTGCTTTAAGCCCATCCTTCTTTTTTTTTCATTGGGTAGTTGATCTCCCGTCTTAACTGAAATTTGCATAACAGAGGGTCAGTTTCACCTCCTCTTTACCAACCCCAACCAATGGCTATGCATCAGTTGTTTCTGTAGCGTGTTGTTTTTTTTTCTCGGAACTACGTGTGTGTTCTTTGATATTATCTCCCAGACCAACTTAAATCAAAGTCCTTCTTATTTGACTTTTATGGCTTAAAATTGTCGACAGCGAGTCTCTGGTCATAAATTTGCCATCCTAAATCTTTCAACTGAGGCGACTTATGTGAAAGACCTGATAATGTAATTTCCTTACATTAGATAGCATATAGAATGCAGCAGAAATCAAGAGAATACGCGCAAATCAGCGCTCGTGACTCAAAGATGATATAAATGCCGAAATCTTAATTCCATATAAACTTCCTGTGTTCACTGTTCTGTTCCTAAAATACAATTTTTCAAAGTTATTTGAGAAAAATGTATTTGTAAATCTTGCAACAACGTGATTTACCATGGCCTGGCGTATATTTCAGAGATTTGGAGCCAGACTAGAGTCCTGCACGAACCCACAAATTCCAATCAAAGTCAACCCGACCCGAACCCGACAAAAATAATTTCCTCGACCCGAACCCGCAAAAATAATTTTCGGCGACTTGCAACCCAACCCGAAATACTTCAACCCTCAACCCGACCCGAACCCGTAATGAAAGGACAATACATCATCTTTTAATGCTATTATGAAATGTAATGTACACTTATATCTCTAATACAAATGTTATATTTTATATAGAAAAATGGACAAATCTATATTCTTTAATATTCAAATATAGTGAAACCTGAATAACGGACACCTCGAGATCGTTAAATCAAGTTCTGCATCGGGTCGGGTTGTTTAAAAAAAAAAAAAATCTGCGCGGGATAACTCTATTTTTTTTTTTCTGCGTGTCGGGTTCACCTTAAATATTTCTCCCGGGACATATTTAGGTTTTTTGCAAGTCAGCGATTTGAGATTCTCACAAAAAGTTTGAACAGAACTATGTTTCAGATGAAAATAAATACATATTTGAATATGAATGAGCATATATATATTCAATTTACTCCATGAGAAAAAATAAAATGTATATAAGAAATGTAATCATAGATTATTCTTTCTTTACGGTGCAGTTAAGAACCATTTTTTTTTCTTTTCTCAGAATATGAAAAACATTACCAACATTTCGTTTATGATACACACAAAAACACATGTATCGTATTTGTGATAGTTTATGCACACCTACACATGCTACGTGTGAGTAGATTTGGAGGTGCCCACTATTCCAACAGGGTGGCTAGTGGTCAGGGAAAAATACAGTCAAAGTCAAAAAGTGATAAACACCAGTATATTCTTATAGAAAAATTTATGTTGATTATTCGATCAAATAATCAATTTGAATTTTTCTATAAGAATATACTGGTAATTATCATTTTTTTTAACTGTATTTTTCCCTGACCACTAGCCAACCTGTCCAAGGTATAAGCGTACATATATACAAGGTGCACAATTGGTATATGCTGTAACGCAAATGATGCCGGGAGTCTGCAGTCTGCACGCATGAACTTTGCTGCAAGCGCTCAAGATTTAAAGAGATATTTTGTAACGGACCTTACTTTTAAAATAACCCTCGTACTTATTGTTCAACATACAAATAAAAATTAATTTATAAAATATTTGTTTTTTCCGAGTTTCGAGTTGAAATGTGTCGCGTTTTTGTCGTTGAAAATTTTGTTGATTTAAGGTTCAACAAAAAATGTTTTTGTCGGTTTCGGATCGGGTTTTGGGTTGATTTAAAGTAGAATTTTCGGACTCTGACACTCAGCACGTTTGTGTATGTAGCAAGCAGTTATCTTTATGTACCAATGAACTAAACGATTGATAGATATAGTAAGCCAATTCGCTGTCAGCGGCATCTGGAAATATTCAGTTAGCAAGAAAATCCGGAGTATGCGTGAAGTGGCTAATCAGCTGTGACAGATCATAATTTATAGGAGGTGCGGTGCTTTCGCGAACTAAAGGTCACTGTTTTCTTGTACAGAAAGCGGGTAATATAACTTTATTTTTCTTCCTTTCATTCACGAAGAATCGTTAATTTTTTGTAAAACGTCGCCGTAATAATTTAGGTTTGTTATTTTTTTCGACGAAATTTAAAAATATTTTCCCCAACGAGAAATGGTGTGTGGGGGAGGGTGTAAGGTATACCCTACGGGAAGGCATATGCCCTCCGGAGCCCCCTCCCCCCTCTCATCCGTTAGCGCTGCCTTGCTGGCATTCAATCTGTACAAGAAAGAATACGATCTGACAAAGTATCTTTATTTAAAATAAAACGAAAACGAAGTATTAGAACAGGAAACAGCACATCCTAGAAACAAAGTGATTTTTATACAAAAACTTAAAAATATTTTATTAAAGGAGATCAAAATTCTGGCTTACATAAAGCACAGTTTTCAGTTTGTTAGATTGCTTCCCTTTTCGCAGCAAATTTCCCTTGCCTTGAAAAATAACCTTAAGGGGTTTTCCATTAATTGCGTCACAGTTAAAGAGGAGGGAAGGGGTCCACAAAGTGTGACACAGTGTGGCAAAGAGAAGGGGGGAATAACACGCTGTGAATTCACATCTAAAATATGACAACAATTAATTAGGCCCTTATATGCAAACAATAATAAAGCAATAATAAAAATCATTAAAATGATAGGTATTTTTATTAAAGTAGTAATAGGTATATTATTCCATATACTTTTTAATTTCAACAACTTGAAGTAAAAACACATACGATCTTGATGGTTTTATATTATTTATTTCAGGAGGGGTATCACTTGAGTGGGACAACCTATGACATAGGGGGAAGAAGGGGTCAAAACACCGCAAAATTTACGTAACGTAATTAATGGATGACCCTTAATTTGCTTTCATCAAGCATCGGCTTTCAATTACTAATTGTGAAAACTCTGTCACTTTTTCGTTGTATTACATTATTGTAGCATACAAATGTTTATTGTTGAGATATATTTTGTAAAATCATGTTTGAAAATTATTTAAAAATCCGTACAAAATCAGTGAAATGAGCTACAATTTTCAAACAAATTTCATTTGAAAATACACCTTTTCCCCCCTATTCGATGATTTAAAAATTGAAACTATGCGATATTTAGAAGTGATGTATGAGCGATAAAAACGAAAACGATAGTGCAGGTCGTTGCTGCCATCGTTACGACGTTGGCAAATACTACATTTTCGTATGTATTTCTAATATTAATAACCGATCTTTACCCGTTTATACGTTTGATTCGGGAATATTCCACAAAATTTAATCTTAAAGTGCCTGATAGATGCTGAGGTTTACAGATAGGGCCGGTAGTTGTTGCGCCTTAGTACCATTTCCTGAAACTTTAAATTTACACTGTGTAATAAACACGAAACATGCATTAAAATTTTATAAAACAAACAATCATCATCAGATAACACAGGAATAGAATATGCAATGGTTTAAAATTGCTTTTGTTATATATATATATTTAATTTATATTATTAAAAAAAAAATGGGGGCATTTTGATTTACACAATTGTTTGATCATACACATTTTATAATGGACTGCGATGTGTTATTTTTATATGTATATTAACTTAGTTAGATTTAGTTATTCATTATTTAATTATTTTAAATGAATTTATATTCATTATTATTAAGAATGTATTTGATCTAATGATTTGGATTAATACCTTTGGTGGACAATATCATATTTACTTCTAAGATAATGTTTACTTTTATACAGTGTTAATATAATATATTTTAATTTTATTAAGTATTTTTATTTAATTTAACTTTGTTTGAAGCCACATTATTTGTGACTAATTCATTTCAATATTTAATCAATATTAATTTTAAATTCTCTGATTCTTAATTCAAATCTTTAGTATTTTAATTTAAATTATTTTAATTGATGTTGCAATTTTAGTACAGTTATTTAATCGTTGTTGTCATTTAATGGTACATTTTTAATGTTGCATTAATTATTAATTTTTCCATATTACTACTTATTTATAACATAGTATTATTAATTGATACACCCATTACTTAGATATTATTCAACATTCTATTTATTAATTAATTTCATTTATTTATTATTTAACTTATGGCTATCATTAAGATAGTAATTTGGTTTAATTATTAAACACTAATTTTCATCCATTACTTTATATTTACTTTTACCACTAGAGGGCAGCACTATTTTAAGTTGTTTTTTATTATTAATTTTTCCATCTTAATACTTATTTATAACATAGAATTATCCATTAATACATCCTTTAATGTAATTCAATTTTCTATTTATTAATTAATTTCATTAATTTATTATTTAACTAATTGGTATCAATTAAGATAGTAATTTGGTTGATTTATGAAACATTTATTTCCATACAATTCCTTCGATTCAGATTATATTCACTTTTACTAATAGATGGCAGCACTAATGTTCCTGTTTATTTTATAATCCATTATATTTTAACATTATTTCTGGCATCACTGCAAAGCAATTTATATTTCTAAGCAATTTATATTTCTAAAATTGGCAACATGTTATGATTTTTTATGCAATTCATTCCCCAGTCATGTTGGAGTTTTCATGATGGTTCATGAACTGCAAGGTATCTTATTTGTATCTCTTTTCATCTTTATGGATTTTATACTTAATGTCTCCATTAAATGTTCTCTCTGTAATTTATAAGTATGGCTTCTTTCCTTTTTTATATTGTATTTTATTTTTTATTTTATCACTGATTTAAATCATTGTATTTGAGATGTAGTCCCAATATCATATTTTTTAGCAATATATGGCTAATATGATGATGAAACATCTCATTTCATTTTATTTGTGGTATTTAGGCAATTGGGACTTGATAATTCTGTCTAATTTCCACAAATTTCATTTCATTTAATTCCATATATTCAAATTTTTATTTAATTTCTTATTCTTTCAATGTTTTTGATTCCATATTCAGTGTGTTGGGGAATCTTTTATTGTCAACTAATTATTTCATACTTAATTAAATAAATGTTTAAGTTGGTGTTATGATAATGTTTCATTTATGGTTATATATATACATATATATATATATATATATATATATATATAGAGAGAGAGAGAGAGAGAGAGAGAGACCTACATCCAGCAGTGGATGGAAAACGGTTGATGGTGATGATGTATGTATTTAAAAATGAAAACACATGTGAAAAACAAAGGATAAGACATTATAAAAAGCAATGGAATGGACTCTGCAGGAATTATACTTAATAGGATGAAAAAGCAAAAATTGGAAAACTATGAATATCTTATAGAATCTTCAGAAGGACTTTATAAGAATATTTAGTAAATATATGTCATTTCATCAAATATTGTCAGCATTATGCCTGAAATCGACAATATATATATATATATATATATATATATATATATATATAACTTTATGTAAAATTTAACCATTGAAACATATAGCAGCCATCAATTAGATTTCCTCTAATTACAGCCCAAATTTTGGCATATTTTATATTTTCATAATTTATATATATATATATATATATATATATATATATATATAATTGCTATTGATTACAATAAACCTATCGAGTATTTTAGAGAATGGAGATTTTCTGTAATAGATAAATTTAAAAATGAAATTATAAAAAATTATCAACATATTACACATGCAGCTTTTAAAAACATAAATAAACATATATCAGAACTACAAAACAAATTTATAATTGCTTATGTAGATAAATCTCCAAATAATTATGCTATTATTTGTAAAGAGTACTATAAAGTGTTAATTCACAATGCAATTAATACAAGTAATATTTTTAATAAAACTAAATTAAATATTGAAATTAATAATAGAAAATGATTAAATTATCGCAAATTACTAAAAATCAAATGTAATAATTTAAATTATCCATATCTTATTATAATTCCAAAATTTTATAAAAATCCAATTAAATTTCGCACAGTTACCATCGGGTGTAACACATATAATAATAATGCAAGCAATTTACTTCTTAATATTTTAAAGCAGATATATGATATAACGATAAAACATAATAACCAACATTGCCTAAAAAACAGTTTTCAGCTTATTAATAAAATACATAATATCAATCCGGTAACATTCATAAAAACATTGGATTTTAATGATTTATTTAATAACATTGATATAAAAGACTTGCATAAAACAATGTGTATATTATTTAAAGAATTTAAACCTCAATTAAAATTAAAAGATCATATTTCCGTAATTTTTTTTAAAACTTTATTAAACTTTACATTGCATAATAATTACTTCATATATGACAATATTATTTATAAACAATGCCAGGGAATACCGCAGGGTGGGACCGCTTGTAGTATTCTCTCTGACCTTTACTTATATTATTTTCAAAGAAATATTGGTCCGAACAATGATTATGTATTTTATCGCTATATTGATGACATTATCATTTTTTATTTCAATGATAAAAATTGCACACCACCACTCAATTTTTATCCTAATCAGCTTACATTAAGCGAAAATGATTTGATTAATAATAATATAAATTTTCTTGACTTAAAAATTAATATTAATGATAATTATAAATTAATATTTGATATTTATGATAAAAGATTTGACTTTCCATTTAAAGTAAATATTTTTACCAATTTTGCTTCATGTTTACATAAATCAGTTTATAAAAATATAATTATCAATTACCTTCATCGTATAAAATATCTATGCTCAGATATAAATAAAAACAAAAATATTAGATTTATACGAAATCAAGCAAAACTTTATGGTTATCCTATTTTTTTGATAAATTCAATTATCAACTCTTTTAAATAACATTTATTACATCATATAAATATAAACATGTTATGTAATAATTTATTTTGTTTTAGTGTGCGATAAAATATAGCAAATGATTTAGCAATTAAAACATATAAGGACTATTATTAAGATGGTTGAACATTGTTTACACTTTATATAGTCATGGTGAATGTGCGTTTGCCGATCACCTGTATATTAAGTGATACTAATGATCAGTTATAAAAGTCTATAAAATATGCATTGTATTAAAATAAATGTAAATATAACATATACAAAAACACAACTCATCAAGATTATGATATTTCATGATGTGCGCCATGTGGTCGTATTGGTATAAATGTAGACCTTGTGATGTTCAAGGAATTTTTGATAATTATTGTGAGTAAAATATTGTATCTGTTCTTTACAAATTTTTTATTTCCAATTTTACTATTTCCAATTGTTTTCTGGTAATAATACAGTATACATGGATGAATATACTGATCTTAGCATAAATGCCAGTATATTTATGAAATACTGTATTATTTTTAAAACACGTGTGGATACATTCAGGCTGATGATTATATCTACACGTGTTTTTTCATATCCATTTCTAATTTAAATCTCTTGTTATCCAATTTTCCATTATATTTAGTTCATATTTCATTTCAAAATACATTTGTATTCACTTGATATCAACTTCAAATTATTAACATTTTATGGTTTATTATATATTTTTTTTTTCTCTCTCTCTTTTTTTAAATATTTTTCACATTTTCATTATTTTTGGCCAATTACCATTGAAGCAAATGCTATGGTAATATTATGATTGCACTTGTTAATTTATTAACTATGTGGTATTCTGTCTACACTTTATTACTAATTATCTCTTAGGAGATTTAATTAGAATGTTACAAGAACTTGATATGTTTTTTGAAATTCAAAGATATTATATATATATATATATATATATATATATATATATTTGTTATATTATATATATATATATAATGTGGAAAAACAACAAATAACAAGTTAACGTATCCTTAACCCACCATTAGGAACTATTTAAATTACAAACGTTTTTCAAATTTTTAACATGCAAGCTTTATAAATAAAATGAATTTTTTTTTTCATGAGTTATTCTATATTATTACAATTTGAAAAGCTTCTTCAAAAAGTATTATTAAAAAGCATTATCACAATTTGAAAAGTTTGTTCCAAACATAAGTTGCATTCAAATTCACTAACGTTCTGAACCTCCAACAATCCTTTCGTTTATGCAAATTGTAAAGGACTTTTTGGCTCCATAAGGATTAAAGATCAGAAATATTAGATATTTATAGTCAGGTAAATGTTCTGATACTTTGAGCATTTTGAAATAAAATAAAAAAAGAGGAACAAAATGATTGAATTTTATCTAGGACCATGGATCTAAGTGCAAGTCAATTATGTGGCCAACACTGAGTGACTTCACACAAAATTGGTTCCATTAAAAATTCAATGTGGATAGGTGATGTATTTGATATCGCATTTGATACTTCGGAAAACAATTAAATCTATGTGTTTTACTGAAAAACATTTTATTTTCTTTTATAAAATAGTAAACGAATTCAGCTACAAAATGTTACTTTTGTGCATACTAAATAGTGTTCCATCTTTAACTTCTCACAACTTCCTTTTTCTGGAATTCAAAGGGCTACAATAACAACTGGTGCTGTTACTCACTCAGCTGAATAATAAATCCTTTATCCAAGTATTATTTCAATCAAGGTTAGTGGCCTTAGGTACACTGGTTACTGGTTGATTGGTTACGGGCGCTACGGTCATATTTTGCACCCAAGGGCTAAGCAGACCGGAACCTCCGTTTAAAGTAGAATCCGACCGGCTATAAATATCCATACCTGAGTCAGGATTCGAACCCGCACCTTTTGTCCTAAGGTACACAAGTCTTCCCTACAAAAAGTCCGACTACATTAACAAAAAGGAAATAAAAAAAATCAAGAGAATGCAGAAAGTTATTTTTAATTTTAGATAGCATCAAAATGTCTGACACAGCTAGATGTTTGTTTCTTGTAAATATCCCACATAATAATATCTTGAAGTTTTTCCCGTATCACATTAGCACATTTGTGTGATTTTTATTGTACAATCGGTAAAAAAAAAAAAAAAAAAAAAAAAAAAAACCCTACTAACTCTACCGAAAATCATCCTATAAATATGTGACTGGTACCAATTGGTTGGTAATAACGTCTAATAATGAATGCTGTACTTAAATTTTGCTTTGGGGGTCGTTAACATATAGAGAGTGTAACAAACTTTAAAATTTTTAATACTAACCTCTAATTTTGACATTATATTTGGATTTTTTGGTAAATTTTACCTTCGTACACCAAACGGAAAGTCATTCAGTCAAGTAGTTTAGTTTGGAACGCCCATTGTTAAATACCTTTTTAACCCCTTCGCGACAAGTGTCCTTTACAGATTTTTTAATCTTTTACCACCGGTTTTTCAAAACAGAAATTTTCGCGTAATTGAATCACAACAATGCTAAGATTTAATGAGGCAAAGTTTACAATAAAAAATAACTGGGAATAATCGAGGATTCGTAGCATCTTATGCGTCACGTATACGTGTCGCTTGTCCCCAAGGGGTTAATCGTTGCAAAACATATTGTAATGCCGGTAGCTTTTAAAGCTTAATTCAAAAACTACTATGCAGAATGAGCTGTAATTTTGGATTTTCATATTTCAAACTTCTAGAAATAGACCCCTGTTAAAAAATTCATAGTTTACCATTTCTATTTTTTATATGAATTTCAATGTATTTGAAATGAATATTCGAAAATAATATGAATTGTAACTTATGCATTTTAAACAGAAATCGATTTCTAGAAGCTTAGATATGCACATCCAAAATTACGGCATTCCGCCAAGTAGTGTTTGCTTTAAAGAAATACTTGCTTTGCAATCTGTTTTGCAACTATTAAAAATGAATTTAATATGAGTTCAAAATTTTAAATCAGCATAAATCTGCATACTTATCCGAATGATTTCCCATTTGTATCCGAAGGTAAAATTTATCGAAAAAATCAAATATGATGTCAAAATTAGGAGTTAGTATTGAAAAGTTTAAAGTGGGTTACAGTTTCTTTATGTAGACAGCTCCAAGCAAAATTTAAATATATAGCATTCATTAGTAGACGTAGACGTTATTACTAATCGATTGGTACTGGTTACATTTTAGGTAGATTTCGTAAGAAATACTACCTATTACATTCTCCCCTAAGTTGGAATTCCTGAAAATTTTTTTGCAGATCTACACCAATCATGATTCCTAGAACCCAAAACCACCCCTATATATATATATATATATATATATATATATATATATATATATGTCATTTTTTTGGACACGATAACTTCCATAATTCTGCACAAATCTCTTCCAAAGTGATACATAAAATCAAGCGGCATAAAATCTCGGTCAAGTTCGTTAATGGGCAAAATCGAACCAAGGGAGTCAAATGGAGGGGGGGGGGGGGTTGTGAAAACAGAAAAAACGCGATAACTTCTTAATTTTTATACATATCAAATCCGTTTAAAGTTATTATTACTTCTAAGAAAAGGGTCAAAAATTTATGTATGACAGATTTTTGAATTCATTAAAAATGCCTCCAAAGGGGGGGGGGGGGAATAGGGGTTTTAGAAGAAAAAAATTCATAACTTCGTTAATTCACAAGATATCAAATCCGCTTAGATTTATTATAAACCTTCTTAATATTATCTACAACTTTTATACTGAAAAGTTTTTTATAGGACCAACTCTTACGGCAAAAAATAAATAAATAAAATAAATAAATAAAAATCCCCGCTGGCTTCGCCTACAGGCAGAGGTATATTTCGAAGTGGGCGGTCCCAATTGCCGCATCATGGCAAATAGGTCTTTCTTCTGCAATTCCCAATAAACAGGCGCCTCTCGGTCTGCGTCTTCGAAATCTACCTGTGCCTCTAGGTTGAGCCGTCAGGGATTTTTTTTATTTGTGGCAGAGTTAGTAGAGGTGTATCTTTTTTTAAATACTGACTGCATAATTCACATACACATATTCTGCTTTTGTGGAACATACAATATTATGTGGAACATACAATCTTGTTTACTACAAGTGTCCACGTGTAGTTTGAAGTTTATAGTTAATCTCAAAATATATGAAAGTGCTGTTTTCTGATATCTCACATTTTTTTTTTTTTTACATTTTGGAACAAAAAAGTTTTTATTTTTTTTTCTTCTTATAATTAGATTTCATTTGTTATTACCACAATGTTTCTGTTTCTTAAATCTATCTAAAATTTGATTTTCCCTACTAGATAATTATTTTGTATTCAACATTGCATCACGTCTTAAATGCTTACAATTTTATTTACAGCAATTTGACACGTTTACAGAGAAATGTTGCCGAGAAGCAAAGGCGAGACAAATTAAATGGCTACATCAGTGAGCTTGCAACTATAGTACCCATGGTGTCAATGTCATCTAAACGTTTGGATAAAACGAGTATTTTGAGGCTTAGTGCAGCGCATTTACGATTATCCAAAAGTATGTTTTAAGATAATAATAATTATTGTTTTATTATTATTTATTTATTTAAATATCATGTAATTAGCTAAATATTTTGATGACTCGCCTTAGATTTCTTATATGCAAATGTATTAAAATTAGTATTAAAATATCTAAATTATCCCCTCTTCTTGAAGTCCCTTCCCCCTTTTGCTCTCTCCAAAAAGTTTAATATGGTTAAAACTTTTTTTTTTTTTTTTCTGCTTTATTACTTTGTAGTTACAATAAATAAATAAAATCAATAATCTAAATTCCCTCTTCTTAAAATTTCTGCTTCCATCTTTTGCCTCCTTAATTACTCAAAATTTATAAACTTTAAAAGTCTATTTATTTCACCTCTATTTGTTACTTTGTAGTAAAAATAAATGATCAATCATCTGATTTCCCTCCTTTCCCAAATTTCCACTTTTTACTCATTATCCGCTCCTCCACCGCCCAGCAGAATTATTTTTATTAAATATCTCAAATTTAATTATTTGATTTTCATGCATTTTTATACTTTTCGTGCATTTAATGATTTATTATTATTATTATTATTATATTATAAATTGCAACCTTCAACTATTTTAGCAGAGACAGATTTTAAAGGTTCCCTATATGTGTATACAGAATTTCAGGTCATTCCTTTAAGTATTTTTTCATTATGCTTAAACAACTTCATAACTATAGTTTGTCATTGAATAAGATGATTAATTTCATAAAGACTATTAAACAACAATATAACAGCAACATCATTTTTTTTTTATGGAACATTTAAATGCTTTATTTGGTTTTTTTTTTTCTCTCACTAATGCTATTTGAAACATTATTAATAAAATTTGCATTAAATCTAGGAGTAATGGATTTTGCTTTTGATACTCCCCCCCCCCCCCACCCAAGAATTAGATTAGCTTTAAATATTGAGCATCTCTGTAACAATTATTAGAAAATTGAAAGTTATAAACTGATTTGAGGGCCTAGATTTGTTTTATGGTGCCAAAAATAGTTGTTAGGATAGATTTTTTTTTTTTTTTTTTTTTTTTTTTTTGTTTATATTTCAGTATGGTGATTACCTCTTAAGTTTATTTTATTTAAGAAATTTAAAGAAGACATAGTTTCCAATCAAATGGTAATTGTTTACTTTTCTCTTTGGTAAAATTGTGATTAAGAAGTATTAGATATTCCTCCTTCTTTCTTTCTTCTTTGCTGACTTCATCTATTCACATGTAGATTTTTTATTTTATTTTACTTTACTTTTTATTTTAGGTCCACTCAGTAGTACTAAAAAGTTGAAAAAAAGTTTCAAGTGGTGTCCCAGTTTTCTATCTGCCGACCAAGTTCGAGACATTCTTGAGGTTAGTATTGCTTTTTATTCTAGTTTGAAAATTATTTGTTTACTCCTTCGTAGTTAAAGTTAGAATAATACTATAAACATTCATAATTTTTATGCATGCATAATGTCACTATATGTTACAGGAATTTTTTTTTTTTTTTTTTAAATTGATATTTTGAGAGGCTAGTAGTCTTAGGTTCATATATGTAGATGTAAAATATTCGATTAATTGTCAATAACCTAGATTTACACAGAAAGAAATTTAATGCATTTAAATAAGTTTGTGATGTGCAATGCTTTAATTTTTTTTTACTGTAAAGTGTCAAAGTTAAATCATTATGAAAGTTTCTTACTTCTATTACAACACTGTTTTTGAGGTATTTGCAAATTCAAATGGAAAGAACATTTATTTTATAAGGAATTCATTGTTGGTGTTGCCATTTATTGATGTTGTTTTAAAGCAAAAACATTCAGTTATATAGAAGTGTAGGGGCCTCCGTGGCCAAGTGGTTAAGGCACCATACCGCTAATCGCTTGTGAACGTAGGAATCAAGGCCGGCGGGTTCGACTCTCACCAGCTCCATTGCACGTACTTTGTGGAGCTCCTGGTTGTAACTCTCTGTTATTTCCTTGTGC
Organism: Maratus michaelseni; assembly: GCA_963931845.1. Taxonomy (NCBI): domain Eukaryota; kingdom Metazoa; phylum Arthropoda; class Arachnida; order Araneae; family Salticidae; genus Maratus; species Maratus michaelseni. The sequence continues at coordinate 259,756,427 of OZ007599.1, forward strand.
TATCTTGTCTAGAAAATTTATGTAATTGTCAAAGTCATGTATGTGTTTCTGTGAATAAAAAATATGGATCATTCGAGACAAACAGCCTTGTAGCTTATAAGTCTCAAAGCAATCTTTGTCAAATGTCAAAATATAGAAGTGTAATCAAAATCTCAAAAACATAAACAGTTTAATTTTTACAAGGAAAAGATTAGAGGTTAACATAATATGCACTTCAGAACTATAAGGAGATTCAAATAAATAAGTTTTTATTAACAAAATTTTAATTTTATTTGTTTATCATTCTTATTTATTAATGAATTGTTGTAATTTTCTTTCATTTAAGAACTACATATCTTATTTTTTTTCTTTTTTGTAGTCTGTTGATGGTTTTCTTATAATTACATCATCAAGTGGTAAAATACTTTTCACATCTAGTAGTGTTGAACGTTACTTAGGGCATCAAAATGTAAGTTTCTCAATTCATTTTTGATATACTATTTAATTTCTGAAGTAAAGTTTTCTCATTATGAGTAAGATTTGAATAGGCTATCAAAATTTAATTCATCATGTTTTAAAAGTACATATTTATTAAATATATCTTTTTAATTTTTCAAAAATAGTTCTTAAGTAAAAATTAGAATAAAATGCAAAAACATGTAAATTTTCTGCCAAGAGTATGAAATAGCTTCTGAAGTGAAAGTGTTCAATTCTGTATGAATTTAACCTATTATATTGCCCTTATAAACCTTCATTGGCTCTTGTTTCAGAAATACAGATGTGCAACATTATTTTTTTTAAATATACTATTTATAGTGAGTAATTTTTTTTATGCAACCTATTAATAAAATTATTATAAATATAATAACCATTGGTAAACTTATGCATAATAGTACTGAATTAAAAATATAATAAACAATTCTACTTCATATAAAATTTCTTGTACTCTTATGTTACATCAGATGGGGAAGTACTGCAAAAAGTTATATATCTCTAAAAAAAAAAGTATTACACTATTTAAATTTAATTGTATCATGATTACAGTGCTTATTTTTGATAAATTCATTTACATTTATTGTTTTTGATTGTATTTATTTACAAAGAAGTCTAATGTAATGCTTGCATTATACAGAGTGATAGAGGTGAGGTATTAAGGTTTATACATAGCTGCATATTACAAAGAAATCATTGCCAATTCAGCTCTTCTATATCATATTCATGTTCAGCACATTAAATTCATTAAGATTAAATAATTTGATTTTTAATCTTTTTTTTTGCACAGTGTATTTAACATTATATGTAACATTTTATATATTTTATATGAATCAGAGCCTTATATATTAGATAATAGTAGCTATTAGGTTTAAATGTTTATTTATCTCATATAACACTATTAAATAACTAACTGTATGTCAGTAATAACTACTAACTTATATTTAATTTTTCTTTAGATTGATTTGATAGGTCATTCCCTTTTTATGTTCATTCATCCAGAAGATGTGGATTCTGTGAAAGAAGAAATGGAAGGATTGTTGACTGCCGCTTTGAAAAGTGGTATGCATTATGTTTTTATGCTTTGCTAATTATAAGCAAATTTTATGGTATATTTAATTTTGCTTGTTAGGAGAAAATAGTCACTGCAATCCCAAGACTATTTAATTTATTATTTTCAGTTTTTATATTTTATCAATTTTTCATTTTACTGTCCATAGATATAGATATTTTGTCTTAAACTACACATTTCTCTGTTTGTACCTTAGTCTTATTTTTTCTTTTCTGAACGGAGTGTGTTGGTAGACTTTTCAAAATAAAGAATTGTTAATTGGCTGTTACCCCTTCACTCCCAGGATGAGCAAACAAAAGCACCCTATGGCTAACTATCATAGACCGTTGCACTATGCCCTTACATTGTTTGCTATTAAGAGCCTATACTAATAATGTGAAGAAATGTGCAAGCTAATGTTAAGTCTATTGGAAGGTTATTTTCAAATTTCTCACTTGCATTTTAATATTTTTAAATGATTTTTTTTTCTATAGGATAGCTGAGGTCGATCTCTAATGTTGTTAGTTTTTCCTTTTTTGATTTTTGTTCCAGTTTTTTATATAAGGGTACTTTCACTTTCAGAACCAGTTCCAAAATTGAAAATGTCTGCTTATGAAAAAACTGCAACAAAATTATAAACAGTACAAACTAACAACATTAGAGATCGACCTCAGCTATCCTATGCAAAAAAATTCATTTAAAAATATTAAAATGTGAGCAAGAAATTTGAAAATAACTTTCCCATGGAATTAACATTAGCTTGCGCGTTTCTTCGCATGACTAGTGTAGGCTCTTAAGAGCCTACACTATAACACTACAAGGTGTGTATTTTAAGTAATGAGACTGGCTGCCAGACGGCATGCTAGTTGCTACAGCACAATCTTCATGGGCGGGAATTGTGGTGGGGGATCTAAGCTAAGCAATGCACAACACGTCAGTTAGTTCCAAGCTGTGATAGAGTGTGTGTCGCTAGTGGTGCGTAGTGCTTATGTGAATTTTGGCCATGGCGAAAAATGACGAAAATAGAGCATTTGCTCGAGCAGCATTACTCAATCAAATTTTGCATTCGCTTGGGCAAATCACTTACTGAGACACTTTCCCTGATCAAGAAGGCCTACAAGGAAGAAACCCTATCAAAAGCCCAGGTTTTCCACTGGCATAGTGAATTTCAGAAGGGACAGGAGAACGTTGTAGACATGGAGAGAGTTGGACGCTCTTCAGTAGTCACCACCGACAAAAAGTGAAGAATCTCCTTGACACAGACTGTCATTTAATTGCTAGCTAATTTGAATCCATCCAAACAGCCATGACCAAAACTCTAAAGGTTATGTTGGAAACTGACTTCCAGGGAGTGTTCGAAGTGTGGAAATCTCGCTGGCAGCACTGCCTTGACGCAAGGGGAGACTACTTTGAAGACTTTTAAGTTGCTGTAACGATCGGATTAATAAAACATTGTTTCCAGACCCTGTCTCATTACTTAAAACAAAGACCTTGTAGACAGACTAAAACACTCACAAGCTAATGTTAAACCTATGGGAGCATTCTGCTCAAATTTTTCATTTTCATTTCAAAGTTATTTATTTATTTTGCATAGGATAGTTGAGGTTGGTCTCTACACAATCCCTTTTACTTTTTAGCACTTTCCAACCTAGTTGAAAAGTGCTTATGACTTCGGTTTGTCTGGCCGTATGGCCGTCTGCCGTCTGTCTGTCTGTCCGTGCTCTAACTGCCGTAAATATGCTCGGATTGCCCTGCAATTTTTATATGTTATAATCGATATCTATAGCATGTTCCCTATTTCAACGGAAGTGTGTAGCACTGATAGTTTTTTACAGGGACACTCAAAAGAATTCCGTTACATTGCGGTCTATGCGGAAAAATCATTTGCGGTTTATTTAAATAATGTTTCACTATTTTAAACGCATTGAAATTTATATATATCACTAAGGTGCATTAGAAGAAGCTTAATATGGAATAGGGTGTGCATAGCACTTATACTTACTTTACAGGCACAGTCAAAAGAATTCCGTTACATTACGTCTATGGAGAAAAATCGTCTGCGGTTTATTTAAATAATGTTTCCCTATTTTAAACGCATTGAAATTTATATAAGGTTCATTACAAGAGACTTACTACAGAATATTGTGTGTATAGCAGTCATCGTTCATTTACAGGGACACACAAAAGAATTCTCTACTGTATGTTTACAATAATTCCTGGAAGTGCGTTTTAAGTTACTGAACGCGATTTTAATTTTAAATCGCTTTTTGTATATTACGTGGTGTGTATAAATTCTGTAGATCCTATACAGGGAAGCAGAAAAGTTCGGGAACACATTTCCGTATTATTTAACTCCAGACGGAGAATTTTAAACTGTGCTACGTGTTTCCTAACTGAACTAAAATTTAGCATCCTATGTAGTATATATACAAATCTATAGATCCTATACAGGGCTGAATAAAAGTATTCGGATTACTTAGATGTTATCTTTTAGCTTATTAAAGAGTATGATTCGTAAAATTATTTTGGAAGCATTGGAAAGTGTTACATAATCTATGCTTGACGCATGATTTTTCGTTCTTGTTTGGTTTTGGATACAGTTTTTATTATGAGGATACTTTCACTTTCAGAAAAGTAAAATGAGTTCATAAAAAAAATAATTTAAAAATATTAAAATTTAGACAAGAAATTTGAAAAAAAAATCTTCACATAGGTTTAACATTAGCTTGTGAGTGTCTTACCGTGACTAATTAGTATAAGCTATTAAGTCTAATTTTAAAGGAAAATACATATAAAATCAACCAATCATATAATTGCTACAGTTTTTATACATGTAATTTAAATTACATTATTTTCAATATAAACAGCATTCCAAACATTACAAATTAATTTTATGTATTATATATGTATATATATATAATAAAACCAAAACATATATTTTCATTTGAAAAACGCTTATCAAATTATATCCATAACATGGTAAAAAAAATTATTATTTAGGTGGAGGATGATTTTGAAAACAATACATAATCCAACATCACATGTTTTACATTCATACTGAATAAATTTCTGACATTTTGCACTTATTTTAGAACAAATGCTAATGCCCACCTGCTATGTTCTTTATAATCCTTTATCTTTAAGGCTGTTCTCAAATCCAAACAGGCTAATTTATGACACATTTTTTAGTTCATTTTTGTTTTCAAATGCATGAAATTGACAGGTGTTCTTATTCAGAAACTATGTAATTGAAACACGTGTTTCATTTTTTGGTAAATGCAGACGACTTTAAAAAAAAGACTCTCAAATTTGGCGTTTTGAACCAAATTCATGACGTGGCAGCCAGAGAAGCACGAAAAATGTGTCATCATGTGATGAGAATTGCTTATAACTTGATAAGTAATCTATTTATCAGAAAATGGAAAACTTGTTTAGATTCCAAATCGCTTCAGTAGTCAGGCCAGCCAATTTTATGCCTTTGCATTTAAAAATTGAGTCTGAAATTGTGTCAGAAAGTTTCGCATTGTTGAGCAGGTTATTTGAGAACCAACCACCTTAAGGCATTGTTTAGGAAAATGCTTCTAACATAGTTCTTTATATGTGTAGTAAAAGCTGTTTTACTCTTTGTTTTCTTATAATTTTCTACAATTTGAAAGGTCAGCTCGCTTCAAAAATTGAGCAAGACACTTTTTTATCTTTACTGTTATCATACCAAAATTTGACATTAAGTATCGTCATGTCTTCAAATCCAAAAAGCAGCTTTCTGTACTGTTTCATGTTTTTTGAAATGCAGCAAAACATTCTTTTTTGAGCATATCAACAGAGATATACTATGCCATGAAAATAGCTCATTGGACTTAAAAAAAGATACATTGTGCACAGGAGAGACTACATTAGCATATTAAATAAGATACTTTGAAGGGGATATGTTTTCATATCAAATTATGTTATGATTAATTAAAATATGAAGCTCAGATATATACTTCTTATTTAATTTTTTTTTTCAGAATTAAATATGTAGTTTAAATGAAAAGTATATGTTTTAGATGCTAAATATAATGCAATAAATAAAAATTCTGAATTTTGTAAATTAAAATCAATTTTCTTTTAAATTACAGGAGATTCAGATCCAGCTCCTCGTTGTTCTTTCCGTTGTCGAATGAAGGAAAAGGGGCAACCACGATCAGAAGTTGCTACTTATCAATATGTGCATTTTACTGGTAATATGACAATTTTTGATGAAGAAGATGGAAATAATAAAAATCCAAAAAGTAGTAAGTTTTTATTTTATCTAGAAAATAAATTTGTTTTAACAATTGCAGAACTTGAATGTTTTTTAATATTCACTCATTTGTTGCTGTATATGATTTAATACTATTACTAGAGATTGTTTCTCATTTAAAAAAATTTTCACCTATAGCTAAGAATTAGATAACTGGGAAGTCATAAGAGAACTTTGCTGATATATAAGCCCCTAGTGACCGTACCATTCAAACAAATGGAATGCCAATTGAGATGCTGGCATTTTTAGGATGAGCACAAAAAAAAGGCAAAGAACAACAAGCAGACTCTCACATTCACAGTTACAATGACAAAATTTCACAAGATTTAAATGGCAACACTTACTATTTTTCATAGATAAATTATTTTCATACTGAAAAAACAAATGGCATTGAAACAGTACATGTAGCACTAGAAATGGTGACTTAAAACAAGTGCACAGAAGAGCAGTGGCAACAACAAATGAGTCTACTGATGACAAATGACAAAATATTTTAGTCAGATTATAAAATTTAAAAGTTTCTGTCCTTACCGATAATCACAAATTACATGTGGGAGATTATGGGCAACAATAAATTATAGCTTGAAGACAATGCAGAATCTCATGTTTAATGATGTGTTTGTTGTCATAAACACTTCTACATTTTAAATAGCCCAAGATGCAAAAGCACATTGGAGTGGGTTTTTTGTGACCAAAGCGATCGGGAGAAATTCAAAATGGCCGTAGATAAAATTGCCTTTGAAATGTTCTTGCAGCATGGGTGGAGTACTAAATGCTCTTATTAGGGTTTTTTTTATGTCACCATTTCTAGAGTTGGAGGTACTATGATAGCATACATGCATGATACATGCACCATTTATGGTTTTTCACTTTGAAGGTCATTTTGCACTGAAAGAATTGGGTGTTACTTTTAAAATTTTGTCACTCACTATAACCATAATTGTAAGAGCTTGATTGTTGTTATTCACAATATATTTGAGCCCTTACCTTAAAATACCTGTAACCCAAATGGTATCTTGATTCCTTAAATGATACAATTGGTAGGGGCTCATATATCAGCAAAGGTTTTTTATGACTACCCTGTATATCTAATGCTATATCATCTTAAAATTTCTAATTGCATTAAGTATTGGAGCTGAACATGCAAAATTTTGATTTGAACAAAAGCTTAATATGTGAAGAAAATATTTTTGAAATTCTTAAGTATCTAAGATTTTTAAGACAAAAATAAATCAATAAAACAGGAAATTTATAACATTTTCTTCATATTATAAATAATAAGAATAAGGTTTTTTGGGTAATATCTAATCTAACACTAAATAAATTAAATATACAGGGGTGTAAGATATCAAATGCAATGAACAGATTTAATGTTATTTTACATAAACAGTGAATTCTGAAATATATGCAGTTTGAGGTAAAGATTTTGCAGATTGTAGAATTTTGTGATATTTTATTTATAAATTACTTGTTTGATCTAACTGTAAATAAGCAATGTTTGCATATCATTTGAAATGTAACACAGAAATGTAGTACAAAACTAGTTTAATAGTTTAAATATAAATAAATTTAAAGTAAAATCATGCACAAATTTGATTGACATTGGTTGTTACAGTCGAACTTTGTTAACATGAATCTCAAGGGTATTAAAATTTTATTCATATTAACAGTAGTTCACAAGACCACAGAGAGATACAGTGAGCCCCAGAAGGCAAACACAGCCTGTTCTCACTGGATAAAAAAAAAAGAGAATTCACAGTTAGTTTACCTGATTGTATAGTTCATTATTGCACATGCTTGTTTGTCAAGATTTTCTTAATTGACCAATATCAGTCTTTTCCATAGTTCTGCAGAATATAAAATGTTGTTAAAATTGCTTTATGTACTCTACTTTTTGGAAAAAACAAACAAAATGTAAATTAAAGAATTAAATGTGAAACATTGGAGAAATTTGAAGATTACATAACCACTATTGGTCAATATCATGCAATATTGGTAAAAATGTTTGAGCTTTGCTGATGCATACCATGCTTTGCCGATATTTTCCAATAATTGATCAATATTGCTGTGCTACCTGGGTGCACCCCAAAACAAAATCTGCAATTTTATCAGATTTGAGAGTTGAATGTATAATGTTAATTTTGTTCACATTGCAAAATAAATATCTTAAAGGATAATTTTTTTTTCTTCAATCATCAATATTATAGTCACAAAGTTTATGAATCAATAGTTTTTGTTCTCAGTGTATTTGTAAAGTAAGTTTAATCTTACAGTTTAAATATGCAGCAAAATGATATTTACCTCAAGTGCTGAAAATATCTAGCACTAGAAACACAGATATATATGATGATAATCATAATAATAATCACTCAGGCGTGCTGGTTGGGAGAGCATAATAATATATAGAAATCAACTTTCTTGAATTAAATCTGGTAAATTCGATATTTGTGAAGGAATTGGAGAAATGCAGTAAAATATCATTTTCTTGTTCCGAGATTCTGGTGTATTTCATGTAAATTAATTATGACGATTTGTCTTTTACATGATTTAATATACAAACACATAACACGCAGACAGACACATCAAACACTAAATAGATATTAAACATTAATTAAAATATTCTAGAATAAATTTTAGGAAGCGACATTTTGCTTCCATTTCGAGCCGAGAACATCATGCTACTGAAAATTAATTCTATTGCGTCACAGAGGGGACTCCCCGCTAGACAGTCTCGGCGCCAATCTACGTCGCTCACGTGATTCGCAACACACTGCCCCACCATGAACATAGGGGTGTTCATCACTAAACATATATATATAACAATACAAATTAAATAATAATACAAGTTATACAAATTAAATCAAATACAAATATAGAATAATAATAAAATTATACATACTTCAAGGCTAATTTTAAAAAAGAGAGTTCAACACTAATTCAACTAAATAAAGAAAGAAGAAAATTTATATTAGAGTTCAATTATTAAAGTTCAAATTTTGTCTCAGTCCATTATAGTTCAAGATTGAAAAGCAGTTGTACAGGCCTGTTCAATATGGACTTTTCAGTCTTAATTTTACAGGCTCTCACCTTGCCATCTCTTCCAGGAAATATTTCTATAATTTTACCTAAACTCCAGAAATTTCTGGGTAATTTATCATCTTTAATTAAAACAACATCATTTATTTTAAATTGGGGAAGATTGGTTTTATTTAAACTTTGGTGGGCTGACCTCAAATTTAATAAGTATTCATTCTTTCATCTAGACCAAAACAGCCGCATCAATTTTTCCCGATAGTTAAAGGCTTTAAGCAATTCTTTCCTAGAAGAGAAATTAGAGTCAAGGTGAAGCCGTACGGGGGGAAGAGAAGATATTCTTCTCTCTATTAAAAAATGGGCAGGAGTTAAAGGTAGGGGGTCCTGCCTTTCATCACTTATGTAAGTCATGGGTCTGGAGTTCACCATTCCTTCAACCTCAATAAGTACTGTATGCAACTCATTAAGGGTCAGAGAAGATCTGCCCAATGTCTTTCGCAGCGCAGTTTTTACAGACCTTACCATTCTTTCATAAAATCCGCCCCACCAGGTGGCCCTTTCCACAATATACTTCCATTTTATGTTATTGGAAGCAAAAAATTCTTTCACCTCTGGATGAGTCACTATAGTCCATAGTTTCTTAAGTTCTATTTCAGCACGTTTAAAAGTTCGTGCGTTATCGGAATAAATAATGGAACATAATCCAGTACGAGCGATGAACCGTCTAAAGGCCAGTAAGAATGTTTGTGTTGACAAATTGTCAACAAGTTCCAGGTGGATATTTCTTGTTACAGCACACGTTATTAGTAATATATACTGTTTACTGTCAGAATCTTTGACAAATAAAGGTCCTGCAAAATCGACTCCTATTACGCTATATGGAGCTGACTGTTCGACACGATCAGGTGGCAATGGAGCTATCGTCTGGTCTCCTGGAATTGATGAAAACCTTTTGCAAATAATGCATTTTTTCAGTTGATTTTTTATTGTTTGTCTAGCCTTTAGTAACCAGAATTTTCCTCTCACTTGTACGAGTGTGTGAGAAACCGCTGAATGAAACACTCTAGCATGAGCATCCCAAATTATCAATTCAGAAAACTTTGTTTTGGGCAGAAGAATTATCGGGTGTTTTTCATCCGTTGAAAAATCAGCTTTCCCAAGTCGACCAGAGACACGCAGGACGCCTTCGGAATCAAGGAAGGGGTTCAAACAAAGCAAGTGCGAGTCTTTTGGAAGAGGTTTGGCATTTTTTAAACACTGTATATCATTAGAAAAAAAATCACTTTGAACTAGTCTTATCCAATACAGCTCTGCTTCTCGAAGATTTTCTGGTGTAAGTGCACAGACTTTCTCGTGATTGCCCTTTAGCAATTTTATAAAATATAACACGTAAGCAGTTACTCTTAACAATTTTTTCAATCTACTAAATTTTTCTATATCAATTATTTTTTCATTAACAATGATTGAATTAACTATAATTTCGCCTTTACATTCATTTTCAATTTCTGGAATGAATGATTTGATTTTTAACTTATTTTCTTTCGGCCAATCAATTTCGGGATTAATAAGCCACTCAGGACCATACCACCAGCGTCTTGAATTTATTAACTCTTTGGAAGAGAGCCCTCTAGTAAGCATGTCTGCTGGGTTATCTTTGCTATTGACATGCCGCCAAGAACTAGGATCGGTCATTTCCTGAATTTCAGCTACGCGGTTAGAAACATACGGTTTCCATTTGGAGGCCGATCCCTTAATCCAGTGCTAAACTACAGTAGAATTGGACCACAAAATTATATTTTCAATATAACTGAAAAGATGTTTAATATGGTTGGCAATTCTGGCAGCTGTTAAAGCACCTAAGAGCTCCAATCGTGGCAAGGTAACTCTTTTTAAAGGAGTAACTCGAGATTTAGAAAATATATAGCAAGTGTTAAAATGGCCTTCTGATGTCCTATATCTAAAATAGGCTACAGCTCCGTATGATTTTAACAAAGCATCAGAAAAAACATGAACTTGAACTTTGTTTACTGTTACATCTGAGTCAAAATAATATCTAGGTATTTTTATATTTTCTAGTAGTTTTGTTTCTTTATACCAAGTTTGATATTTATTTACAATTTCTTCGGAAAATGTGTCATCCCAGTCAAGACCAGATTCCCATAATTCCTGTAAGAGGAGCTTAATTCTAATCATAAAGGGATTGAGGAATCCGATAGGATCAAATATTTTAGCAGCAGTGTGGAGAACGTGTCTTTTGGTGAATTTTAAATCACCGCTTGACGCTAAAGATGTCAAATCTATGGACAGAAAGTCCTCCTTATTGTTCCAATTTATTCCTAGTATTTTAAGGTTTGATTGTTTTTCTTCTATTTCAATTACAGGGTCGGCATTCTTCCACTGTTCCTTTAATTCTACAGAATTGGAGTTAAATTTCCGTAACTTCATATTCGCGTCTTTAAAAATTGAAACTGCACAAGATGACAGCTTAAAGAGTTCTGGTACCGTAGATGCTCCGTGAATTAAGTCATCTACGTATAAATAATTATCTAACATGTGGTATGCGATGGGATTCGCCTCTTTATAATTTTTAATGTGTTTTTTTAGAGTTGAAGCTAAAACATAAGGAGAACTGGTGAGGCCAAAACAATGTCGATTAAAATGATATAAGGTTGGTGGTTTATTTATGTCGCAGTCATCAAAATATAAAAAACATAAATCATCTCTGTCACTCCTCGATACCTCTATTTGCAGGAAGGCTCGGGCCAAATCCCCACAAAAGCAATTTTATGCCGCCTGAAATTCAGTATAACATCTACGAGATTAGGATTTAAATTTTTCCCAGAGAAAAGACATTCATTTAAACTTTTGTTACTACCCTGTCGACTGCTCGCATCATAAACAATTCTAGTTTTAGAGCTAGAAGAATTTTCTCTAAAAACCGCTCTATGAGGCATTACGTAATCTACAGAACAATTATCATTACACTTTTGAATAATTCCCTCATTCAATTGTTCCTTCATAATTTCATTATATCTTAAAAATAAAGATTGATCATCTTTTAACCGTCTTTCCAAAACTGCAAATCTTTTTTCCGCGACTTGGTAATTGTTACATAAATTTTGTCTATCCATATTGCATCGCCACAAAAGTGGTGCTACATACCTACCATTTTCGAAACATATTTCCTTCTCGAATTTATTTATGACCTCAAAATGTTCATCATCTTGTTTATCTTTTTGATTAAATAGAAACGATTCCATTTCCCATAAGTTTCTTAAGTCATTATCTATTGACGAGCATATTATTTTTAAACAGGAAGTACTCTGTAATTTAGAGCCATAAATTCTACCTACTAAAGTTTTTCCAAATATCGTTGGTTGAATAAACAACGATTGATTAACTTCTCCAATTATCGTTGAAAACATATAATCAGCACCTAAAAGAATTTGGATGGGTTTTGCATGAATAAATGTGTCAGCAAATTCATTTTCATTAAGACCGAGTTTATTTATTAACTGAGAATCAACTGAGGCAATAATTTTCGCTCCGCTAATGACCTCTGACACAAGCACTTCAATTTGTATGTCAGCGTAGGGGGAAACGCGACTGCGTACCATAATATTCACAACATCGAACTCCTGTTCTATGGCTTTGCGGTTTCCGAACGTATAAACTAGAAGCCTTTCTTTTTTCATAGGTTTTAATTTCAAAGCTGTCGCTAGACTTTCTGTAAGGAATGTTCTAGAAGAGGCCGAGTCATATAAAAGCCTCGTATATAAGATTTTTGAGGTACCTTGTACCTGTACACAAGCGGTTTGTAATAATGTAGAATATTTTTCGGAGGAATTTTGAGTCTTAATAACTGACGATAATACAGTTTGGTTTTCGAGAATTCGGGAAGATTCGGGTGTTTCCGCATTCTCAATGGAACGATTTTTATCTTTCTTAGTGGGGCAAAATAAATAATTATGCTGATAACTTTGGCATAATTCGCAAGGTTGAATTTTTACTTTACAAGAAGATAATAGGTGATTTTTATTCAAACATCGATAACACCTCCCACTTTTTTTTAACTTATAACGTTTTTGTTCGTCCGAGATTTCCTTACATTTTAGACTATAACCCAGATAACAATTTTTGATTTTTAAAACATTTTTCTGACCTTAACATGTAAATGACTAGATGCTTTTTAAAGGCTTTGTCTGAAAGGTTTGCAAACATTGTAAAAAGGATTATAAAAGGTTGCTAGTTGACACAATCTGAGGTACTTCGTAAGTGTTTTAGGACAAGCATACCAAAAGGTAGAAATGTAAGGCTAGTTACGTATTTCTTATTAACCATTGTAACAAGAATTACAATCAAAGGTAGATAATAATGCTTTTATTATAAGCATCTATAAAGGAAATGAGAAAGGTTTTGATTAATCTGTTAGTTTTAAATCTTAATTGACAGAGGCATTAGGTTTTCATCAAAATAACCTGACTTAGAAATTTTCTTTGTTTCTGTTGGAAACTAAATTTTAGCTTAATTTTTATATACTGAAGAAAAAAAAATGGAAAATAAGGATTTTTATTAGCCCACATTATATTTAAGAAATCATAGTAAGTTACATATTTTAATTAATATATTTCTTTTTTATTTGCTAAAATTCCTTTCCTATGTAATTGCTAAAATTTGAATATATTTTATTTTTTATATTTTAATTAATATATTGCTTCTAAAAAAAATTAATTGTTGATAACATTAAAAATTTTTAAATCTAATATATGCATTTTGTTAGAATGAACTGTGAGGATTAATTTTACAGAAGTTTTCTAACTTTTGTTTGAGTTTGACAGAACTAACTAAAATAGATAACTTAATTTTTTTTGTATCTGTTACTATTAATCAGTTTTAAAAATAGTCTAAAATATACCGGGGATAATATTTTCCTTTTAAAGTGAATTCGGGCAACAAGAAATTTTTTTTGTATATTATATTTTTGCTTAAGCCCTACTACATTATCCGGAAAGTTTCACAATAGTTTAAATGTTTGAGTTTGGAATTGTTTATGTCTTAGTTTTTATGTTGTCTTAACTTTTGTATTTTTATATTTGGGAAGTGATAATGGTCAGCCCACTATCATGCAATTACTCTCATTTATTAGTTGATTGACAAACTGAAGTAAGTTAAACATTACTGCATAATTTAATTTCATAAAGATTTAAGAACTATATAAAACCAAATTTTGGTGTTTATATAATTACTGAGAAAAAAAATAGAAACAAATATGCAATTTCCATTTATAAATTTTTTTATCATATGCATATTACCTATTTGTTTATTTTTAGTCTACTTTAAGCATGTTTTCATTTTACTTAATACAGAAGAACAGTAATTTTTCAGAATGATTTATTTCTGAATTAAATCTATTGATGCTCCGTAATTAAAAATAAATAATAATAATCTGTTAAGATTAATTAGACTTTTTTTTCCCTTTAAAATATAAAAATTCATTTTCAAAATCTTTCATAATTATTAGTATGTATATTGAAACGTCAGAAATTTAAATAATTAAATTAAAACACATTTTTTTAAACTTCATGAAAATAAAATGTATTAAACAAAGTAATAAAAATAACAACACTTTAAAATATTGTAGCAACGCATACAATAAAAATTTTGTATCTTAAACGTACATAATATAAAAACAATTGTCATTGAATGATATTTTAAAATGAAATTTTATACAACATAAATTACTAAAATATAAGAAAATAAAACGTATGCGTAAAAATAATTAACTTTGACTAAATTACAGTTTAAATACCAGTACAAAATCTATTATTATTATTATTATTACGGAATATTTCAAACTTTTGACGGTAATTTTTAAGCACATGAACTATAAGATTAATATTTTAAAATTGGGGAGCATCAATAGATAACATAAACGATAATAATATATTGTAAAAGATAAACAAATGCTATTCTCTATCTATTGTATTTTGCAATGAAAATATGTTTAAAGAACTCACATTAATTCGTTAAGAATAAAAAACATATTATAAATGGAAATTTCAAGAAATACAACAGAAATATGCGTATGTATGTAGTTCTTACAATAAGGTATAGCTTTATGAAATTAAATTAATACAAAATATTTCAACATACTTTAGATGGAACATGATTGTAAATGCAAAGCCGGCACTCGCAGAGCGACGCTATATGTGACCTGCTAGCACGTCAATATCACCTTCAATGAGTCATGAGTGAGTGAACACAAGCACAAGGGCAATTTGTAGCTCGAAATAAGTTGCGCATGCGCGGAAAATGAATGCGCGCATTATGATTTTAGAACATATGTTTTCTGACGGTTATTCCAAAAATCTAATATTGAAAACATTACTGTGACCGTGATATACGGTAAAGATAATATACCTTTGCAGAAAAATCGAAAGAAAATGAAAAAGGACCATTTTCGGAACCCTGCTTGCTATCTGGGAATGATTTGAATTGCAAAATATGCAAACATTTTTTACAACCGTGTTAAGCGCGACTGAAGTGGGAACATTAGTTTTTAATCTAGTCGGATTTTTTCTTTCCCATCGAGATGTTTCATTATTTTTTAAGGAAATTCCTGACACCGCGTTAGCCGCTTCTCGTGATTCTATTTCAAACTTTATAAAATTCATTAATTCATTGACGTCACCAGATTTATCAACATTTTTTTTTCTTTGAAATTCTACAACCAAATTATGGGGTAATTGCCTTAAAATTATTGGAATAAGTAAATATCCGAAATTATCTGAAGCCACCCCCATCGCTTGTAAATTTCTAATGCTAACTTCACATTCATCGTACAATTCTCGTAACGATCTGGTATTTGAAGCAGACTTTACAGGCTCAATTTCTAATAGTTTATTTATAAACCCACTAATCAAATATTCTGTTTTTCCATATCTGTTTTCTAGTAAATCTAGAGACGATTTATAATTTTGTTCATTTAGAGCAAATCCTGAAATCGTTTTATAAGCTTCTCCTGACAGAAACGATTTCAAATATATGAATTTTTCAATGCTACTCAAGTTTTCATTAGAATCTATAGTACTTTTAAAACTGTTTATAAACTCAAGAAATGTGTTAGGATCATCTTTAAATATTGGTATAGTTATCTTGGGTAAATTTATTGTAGGTGATCGTGTATTAGGATACGGAATTGTACTGGCATTTGATGCAGTACTTGTATTGCTCAGTTCAGCGTTAGCTTTAAACTTTTTTAATTTTCCTTTAATTTTAAATTTTGCTTTATTAATGGTATCGTCATACTCAATACTGTTTTGAATTTCTGCTTCAAAAAGAGTAGTATCAGATATTAACTCTTTAATTTTAGGATTTATTAACTTTAATTCATCTTGTTTTTCAATTAAATTGTTCAAATATTCCGAGAGTGTCTCAAAATCATTTTCATTTTCTAAATCTACACTTTCCATAAATGTTTCAATTTTTGTAATAAATTTCGTACAGGCAGTTTTAATTACCTTGCGCTTTGATTTTAGTTTTTCGAGATTCATTTTTAAAAACAAATAAAAGGTACAGTACCTGATTTTGCCGGGATATAATCTTAATCCAGTGAGTAGTCTTCGAATCTTGTAAATAATGCGATAACATTAATTCTTCAAGAACATAAAATATCACGGGATTTGTGCACCATGATGATAATCATAATAATAATCACTCAGGCGTGCTGGTTGGAAGAGCATAATAATATATAGAAATCAACTTTCTTGAATTAAATCTGGTAAATTCGATATTTGTGAAGGAATTGGAGAAATGCAGTAAAATATCATTTTCTTGTTCCGAGATTCTGGTGTATTTCATGTAAATTAATTATGACGGTTTGTCTTTTTCATGATTTAATATACAAACACATATAACACGCAGACAGACACATCAAACACTAAATAGATATTAAACATTAATTAAAATATTCTAGAATAAATTTTAGGAAGCGACATTTTGCTTCCATTTCAAGCCGAGAACATCATGCTACTGAAAATTAATTCTATTGCGTCACAGAGGGGACTCCTCGCTAGACAGTCTCGGCACCAATCTACGCCGCTCACGTGATTCACAACAATATATTTTTAAATTTTAAATATAAATTTTCTTATATTATCAGATAGCATTGAAGAAAGCTGTGTTTTATTTAAAGGATTATCTCAAATAACTTGTGTTGGACTTTTCATTGTATTTTAAAGTACATTTGTTTAAGCAGAGTGTTTTTTCAGAATTAGTAAAATTAAAAATACCTTTAATTTAGCACAAGAGCAAATTGAAATGTGCTTTAAAAAATATTTAAACAGAAACCAGATTGTTGTTCTTTTGATCTGTATTCTTGAAATGTATTTAATGCATACAAAAATATGCTATTTTGAAATATAATTGAAATAATTATTACTATAAAGGATTTTTTTTTAAAGAAGTAATATGTTGATATATTACAAAAATTATGCTTTAAATGGAATTTTGAAATAACTATTGCTTTAACATTGCTCTTGATTGATTAGTGAATTGAGTTTTTCTTTCTTTCTTTTTTTTTTTTTTAGCTGCAATAGTTACTCATTTATTCAAAGCTTTTGTCCGAATTGTTGATGCTAATCCTTACTGTCAGTTATCACTAGAAGAAGCAACTGCTGATGAGTATATTACCAGGCATACATTAGATGGTACAATAATCTTTGCCGATCACAGGTGTGTTAATTTTTTTTTTAAATAATGATGCATGCATACATATAAATATGAACTCTTTATTCAATAAAATTCAATTAACTTCTGCTTTTTAATATCTAACCAAAAGAAATGTTCACTACTGAAACTAAACTGAATTTTTTTTCTTGGTCTCAGCAAAGGAAACTCCAAACTTTCATAATATATACATACATATATATATACAGTGAAGCAGCGTTTATACGTTTTTCAAGGGATCAAGAAAAAAAAAAACGTATAAACAAAATTCACAAAAGTAGAAACATTTCTGTAATTACAAACAATAAAAAAAATCAGAGATAAAATACATGAAATACAAGAGATATGTAATATTAAACTTCTTATTCCAGATACAATTTACAACTTACTGTTGTAAATTGTATACCATGGGGCCTTTTAACACTAAGTTTAATGGCCACTGTATATACATAACTGATTTAAATTTAATAGGGGTAATTTTTCATTATATTCAATTTTTCTATCCTTGTTCATTAAATGGCGGAAAACTTTATTGTATAGGTAAAAATCTTCTTACCTTCTCTTTTCAGGTTTCTGAGATGGCGTATCCATTTTCGTGTAATCCTTCATTTTAGTTATATCACTGAGTCCACATTTCTCTCTTTCTTTCACTTATTTTCCTTTTTATTTCTACTTATTCATATGGAAAGAAAAAGTATTACTATATGTATTTATGAATATGGATTTGACTCATTTTCTTTTTAGAGTATAAAAAGATTTAATATTACAATTTAACATTATTATATTTACATGTTTAAAGTTATAAATTTTATTCACTTTAAGAGTGATTGAAAAAAAGCGTCCTCTCTGTCAAGAAAAGTCAAGTTACACTGAATTAAACAGTCTTCTTTTTGTACTTAGAGTCTCTGATTGTGTGAGCCCAGATATCAGGGGATCTAGCTGAGAGATCATGAGTTCAGAAGTTCAGAAGCATGGCTTTGACGTCACAAGGCAGCCATGTGGTTTTTAATTGAATTGGCTGGTTTGGTTTCTCTCATTTCTTTCTGTAACTGAGGTATAGCTGGGATTATTCACTGGGAGAAATAGGTTTACATTACTTACAACTATTCATATTCATTCCCCATGTACAAAATGTTTTGTTATTTTAGGTTGTACGGAATTTTTGGAATGCACAGAAAAAAGTTCATTGTTCACAGTTAAAAGTGCCATCTTAACATTATCATTCAAATCACTGCTAATGTGGTATTCTTGCATGGCGTTAAAACCCGCCAAAGTTTGTTGAAAACTTAGCAGTGGCTTTTCAGTGCAGTTATCCTCTTCTTCACTGCTAGTTTCCTCATTTGGGATCATTCACGGCTACCTTCAGAAAAGGCTATGGCACCTCCTCCAATTGGAGAGTGTGACGTCACAGTAGCAGTGCATTGCTTTTCTTTCCAAAGAGTAGATAAAGAAGGGCGCATATATATAATACACCATTACTTGAGCTAAATTTTATTTTAATTGAGATACTTTAATATATTTAAAACAATATTTTTCAAATGTTATCAAGTGGAGTACATATGAAGATATTTTTCTCCTTAAATCAAATTTATTCACCTTAAATATTTGTGAAGCGAAAAAAAAATATTACTTAATTATAAAAATATTTAATGTATATGTAAATATTAACTTTTTAAACACGTTTTTAATATAAAAATATATGAGATATGTAAGAAAAATACAGAGGATATGTCGTATAAACAGGTAATTAATTAGGGTTGAGAATTTGAATTCTTTTTAATATATTTTAATGCTGAAAAAGACAAATTCAAATGAAATATATCAATATTTTCCCCCCCTTAAAATCTAATTTATTTATTGTAAGCATTTTTCGAGGATATATACATATTTTAATTACAAATATATTTAATATTTATGTAAGTATTATGTTAAATGTGTAAGTAATGAGTTTCATGAAACAATTAAGTATCTTTCTCAACCTAAACATTTAAATTACATAAATACACCCAAATAATTAACATACTTAATTTATTAACAATCACATTATGATTTGTTAAAATTAAATATTAAAAATTAATTGATGCCCTAAATTAAATTCTTTAAACATTTTTAAGCGGATTAAAAATTTAAAAATCCTTCTACACTATTTTCAATAGTTTATACATTTTAACTTTTTTCGGTTGAAAAAACAAAAGAAGAAAAGATATTCGCCTAAAACGTAATACAATAAACCAAAAAGATAAAATTCATTTTTATCGAAACCATGAATTTCGGACAAAAATACTTCTATAATTTACTAAATTAAGAATAGCAGAAGCATTTATTATTTTAATAAAAATATTTTTCCTCCTTTCTCAACAGACAGCTTAAATAAAAACATAATTTTGATACGATTAGGCAAAACTATAAATGTTTGAAAAGTGATTTACAAAACATCCAAACAATTTTAGTATTGACATTTCTAAACTTCTCAACTATATATTAATATTATATTTGTAAAGCAAATAGTAGAACTGGCTAATGAGTCCCCAGAACTCATATATATGAGTTTATAAATCCTGTACATTATCGTTAAGTATTATCACAATATTGTGAGGATCCTAATAATTTGATATTCACTATATTGTGAGGGTATCACCCTTGCCAAAGGGGCTCCTTGTTGCTCACTTTGTTCTAATGTTTTTAAAAAAAAATTTCTTTCTGTGTTTTTTATTTTTTTAGTCTTGATTTTTTATTTTGAGATAATTAGTTAACAAAATGTTTGACGATCTGGATAGAGCATTTTTAACCAAATCAATACTAGGTTTTCCTCACACACAGATATAATTAGGATTACATACAGAATCTCTAATTAAGTTAAATTCTGTCAATTTTGAAAATAATAATTTATGACTTATTTCAGACTATTAATTATACCCCAGTTATAAGTGATTTCATCATATCATTATCAATGCAAAAGTGCTTTAAGCTCATTTAAACAGCTGTCAATTTGAGAAAAAAGAATTTAGACTATTAGACTTGAAATATATTTTAATGATGACAAACGAATAATAATATTATCATTGTAGGCTGTGACAAAAAGATGCTTATAAATTTTCAAAGAAGCATATTAGGGTAGATGTGCCAGTAATGGACACCCTTAAGGAATTTCTTAAAAAATTGTTTTTTAATTAATAGTTATATTTATTATATTCCAGTTTTTTCAATATTATATTAATCTATTAACAATATTTAACCATTCTCATAGTCTCATTTCCCAATATGAATCAAAATTTAATTTTAAATAACAGGAATATATCAAAACACCTAAAATGCCAGTAATGGACACCTTTTGTTCCAGTAGTGGACACCCTCTGTTCCAGTAATGGACACCCCATAAAAAGTAATAAATATAATTATTTTTATGACTGTATTTAGAACCAGAATTTAATAAAAGCATACTAATGAAACAAAATAGTTATTTTCAAATAAATTAAAAAATTAGGATACCAGTAATTAACCCTTAACTGGAAACGTACCGTCTGTGAGACTGTGGCGTCTACATATCTACCCTTTATGCAAAAATGAATGTATCCTCAATATTATCACGCCATCTAATCGTCACGCTATTGGTCCTCTCCTCCCCGACCCATTTGCAACACCTGATCTTTTTTAGTTGTTGAAAGAAAAAATATTTTCTTTTCGCCGCAGTCTGTCTGACGGTGTGTTTCCGTTTATGTAATTTTTTGCTTTGGGATATCGAGATGGCGGGGCCGTCAAAGCGGGTATGCTTTGGTGATAAAGACTTTGAAGAGACTATTTTGCGATGGTTTGATGCAGTAGGAAGTGACATAAGCGATGTTGAAAGTATTTCAGATGATGAAGATATAAATTCTGAACACGAAAGTGACTCAACATTGTCAGAAAATTCTAATGAAAGCGAAAATGAAGATATAAGAAGTGATGAAAAATTAGCAGACGCAGATACGAAATATATATATGGAAAAAATCGGTACCGATGGTCTGTTTCAGAAGTTCGCCCCTCGTCAAGAACAAAAAAACACAATATTATAAAAGTGCCAGTTTTAAGAGGAAAAGCTTGAGATCTCGGAGAAAAACTAGATCCATTCTCTGTCTGGCAGTTGTTGTTTACAAATGGTATGTTAGTGCATATAATAAAATGGACAAAACATAAAATAATTCAACTGTGAATGAAATATGATACTCTGACCAGTAATATGAAAGAAAGTAATATGGAGACGACTAGAAAATCCTCAATTACCCCGGGAATTGCGCTCTATAATAGCTCGCATTCTGCAAAAACCTGTTGAAAATGTGCCCCAGCTAGATGATGACTTAATACTTCTCAAAGGCAAAGCATGTTTTTTATGTCACAGAACTAACCATAGAATGACAAAATACCTGTGTGTACAGTGCCGGAAGCCTGTATGCTTGCAATGCTCGAAACCTAAATGCAATGATTGCATAAAAAATGCTGATATTTAGAACATGCTGCAATATTTACTATTAAATGTTTTGTTAATTTTACTGTCTAATATATTTTTTTAATTCATATTCTACTAATATATATATAAATAGTTGCATTTATTTCATCATTTTGTCGAAAATGTAAATATTTGAATAATAGTGTGTAATTTTGAAATATTTCCTCTATCCGACATTCAAAACTTATTTTTATGCTGTTATATTAATAATTTTTTCCTGGCAATGCATTACTGCCAAATAATAAACGTTTAAGTTCACTATTTAGTAAATTATTATGAGTTGTTTTCTTTTTAAAATTTTATAGCAATTTTTAAAATTTAGCAGTCTCACAGACGGCACGTTTCTGTTTGCGTTCTGAATTTTCACGTTTCCGGTTAAGGGTTAATAAAATATTTGTGATAATCATTCACTGTTTACATCAATTATTGTAATTATCAGAAGTTCGATATTTTAATTATTATAGACGGATAATTTAAAATACTAAATATCAGACAATCACAGCTATCAAATTATTGAGACAGTGAGGGATTTAAAAGGTAATAATTAGAAAAAAAAAGTTTTGGAGTATTAGTTACAGTTTCGTCTCACTATTTTAAACAATTAAACTTCCAGAGACTACTTCATATATTACTTGAAATAATTAATATTACAAATATGAAAAAAAATGATACTGTGAGTTGGATATTTTAAATAATAAATAAAATTATTTCAAAATAAAACTGTAGAACTGATGTTTGAGGCCATTGATCTGCAGATTTACTTGTTTCGTGATTACTATAACTTTCATTAATATTTAAAAAAAAAAAATCGGTAAGAGATGAATAAGCAAACATTTAAGACAGAAAATAGATTTTTAACAACTCCTGTAACTTAATTGTTTTTATTTAAATGGGGGGGGGGGGGGGGGGGGTTAAGCCCTATGAGCCTTTCTTTGACTGCGCCCTTAAACAATATTTTCTGCTTCCTGACTGGTTTGATTGCAGATTATAAAATATGCAAAGCAGAGTTATATACATAAAAAAAAGAATAAAATGTTGAAATTTTATTAACTACATAAAATAACTTAAAAGCAGCTATTAATAAAAGTTTTGGTGTTATTACATTTTGGTAAGTGTAGTTTAAAAATTAAATTTGAATATTTAGGTTTTCAGTTAAGTCAAAATATTTTATGCACTATAAACTGTAAACATTACTGAAATTGCATTTTTAGCAATGTCTACGTGAGGTGTCCATTACTGGAAAATGACTAATTAAGCATCCCAGTGTAATGGACACCCCTCTTAAAACCTTAAAAATAAATGAAATCTTATAAATGGCTATTAGTATATAAAATTCAAAGTTTTCTATTACTACCAAAACAAAAAGCTTCAAATTTTGCAAGAAAATAAAGAATATAAAAATTTATTAAATGAAGCCAGCTCTTAGCATGTACATTAAAATTTTCACTGAAAAACATTAGAACTTCGAAACATTATTTTCTGCTTCCCGATTGGTTTGATTAAAAGTGTCAACAATAACCCAGATTATAAAACATGTAAGAGGGAGCTATGAAAAAAATAATAAAAGATAAATTTTTATTGGTTATTTTTTTATAAACCAAAAACATTGAAGAGTGTCCATTACTGGCACATCTACCCTATTTTGGATACTGGTTTATTAGCTATGTTAACAATTAAAATGTAGTTTTTTGAAATTATTACCTGCCAGTTCTGATCTTCATAAAACTTTATTTTTGTTTTTAATAAGTCAGTGAGGTTTTAAAGGTATCAAGACAATTATCCATAAGAAAATTTTCATAAGTTATTTTCCTTTCGTTGATAGCTATATTTAATAAACGTTTTTCATGCTCATCTGAATTTGTTCGCCTTTTTAATGGTTCTGTTGTTAAATATTTGGGACAGTTTGGAAAGATTGTCTGTATTGCCCCTTCTTTCAATTTCAGGCGAACCCTTTCACATGTTAATTAATATAGTGCCGTCATTTCTCTTAACACTGTCAACGTGAATTATATCACCAGTATCAAAATATTTTTCACAAACAACTCCATTTACTACACCTGGGCTATAATCCTTTCTAGGTATATTTTATAACCATTTAGACTTTAAAATAAGGTTTTTTGGGAATGAAAAACACGGAGTGTTTTTTTTTTCACTACTCCAATAATTTGATGTACAGTTTGGTACTATACACATGTTTTATGTTTGGGATTTTGAAAAATTAATTTAAATTACTTACCTCAAAACAGTATCCATAATAAAATAATCCAGTGATGATACATAAAAAAGGAATTATAACCGTTTTAATTGAATATTAATAAGTCAATTGGAACAACTGTAAAAGAATAAGCTACAACACCAACACAACAGACAGAGAACTTCCGGCTTTATATTTGCCGCTCTTTTTTTCCCCTTGTTGCAACCGCACTGCTATCGTGACGTCACAAAACATGCGCCGTAGCCTTAAGATTTCAGAAAAGCCGTGGATCATTTCATCGATTGTTAGAAGAGAACATGTTGCAAGCTCTGAATCACACTGCACAAAATCTTCAAATGTAGTAAGATCACTTAAATTTGACCAGTAAAAAGTCTGGTGGAAAAAAATGATCAGGTTTGACATTTTCAATAGGATTGACATCCACTGGAGTTAAAAATCTGCCAAGGGCGAAGCAGTTTTTTATCGTTTTGGGTAAAACATTTTGCCAAACTATTATGAAATTTATAGCTTGTAAAATGTTAATGTTCACAATTTCAAAATCATCATGGTCTAAACTGGTGATAGCTGTTTTCATCAAAGTTTCCGATAATGTTGTTTTAGGGATTTTATGACTCCTAAATCCAGTGGCTGCAATTTGCTGGTACAATTTGCAGGGAAGAATTTGACAGTTATGTTTTTTAGAAAGTCCGTATCAGGTGGATGAACTGGACACTGATCAATGAATAAAATGATTCACCGCTTTTTGTTTCGTATTTTATCATCTAATTCTTTTAACCAATTGGTAAAGGACATTGTCATCCATGATTTTTTATTGGCCAGGTACATTGTTGCTAATGTTTTCACATTTTCGAAGCAGCAGGGATTTTTTGATTTGCCAATAATCAAAGAAGGCAATTTTTCTGATCCATCTGCATTGGCACACAATAACACTGTTAATCGCACTTTACTCTTTTTTCCACCATGACACATATCCGATTTGATTGCAAGAGTATTAGATGGCAGAAGATTATAAAACAAACCGGTTTCATCTGCATTGAAAATGTCTTTCTGTTCATATCCTTTTATCAGATCTGGCAATTGGTTTTGAATCCAATCATCCACTGTTTTGCAATCAACATCTCCAGACTCTCCACTTACAGTTTTGCCTGTTATGCCATGTCTTAATTTAAATTTGTGAAGCCATCCTGAAGAAAATGATGCATCGCATTCCACATTCAGCTTCTTCGAAATTTCTCGTGCTTTCTCCATAAGCAAAGGATCGCTGATGAAAATTTTTGCACTGCAACACTGTAAAAGCAATTTTTCAACATCAGCGAATTTTCCGCTTTGGACTCGGAAGTTTTTTTGAAGCACTACATACACTTTAATGATGGCTTTCCTCAATGATCTTATGCTTATAAATTAGCGTGTTTAAAGTTGAAACTTGTAAACCTAATTCTTTGGCAAGATCCACTCTTTTTAAGTGTTGGTTTTCATCCACTTTTTTTAAAATGCACATTTTTTCCTTCAATGACAGAGATTTTCTATTACGTGAAGTCATCGTGAACCGCTAGTGAACACGATACAAATCCAGATACTGAAGCTGAAAGGAAAAGAATTTGCCTTGCTGGGGCCTGGTGACAGCACAACAACAACCCTTATCTATAGAAAGTGGGATATTCACATTCCTTAGGGGTACGGCTTTTTTTCAGTTGGGCAGGTGTTGGTCAAGGTCACCTGCCTTTTGTAAGACTGGACAATTGGGAGTTAGGAATCTGAGGTTGAAATGCACATTTTCTCTCTTCTTGACTTGTTGAAAAAAAATGTATAAATGAAATTAGCGATTTAAGGAAAAATGTATAAATGAAATTATTTAACGTTAATATCCATTGGATTTTGCCGGCCCATTCAAAAAAACGTATAAACGAGAAACATATAAGCGGTGCTCCACTGTATATATATATATATAATATAAAACTTTTGTGTATAATAGCCAGTGAAATTTATAAAAAAATCGCAATATCGGAGCTGATAATTATAATGCAATACAAAGACATATATCCAAAAATGTAAGATTCTCAAAATGGAAATAAACAAAAATATGTGGATAAATAAAATCCAATGTGCAGAATCTAAAAATATTACAAGAAGCAAATGGAAACTTATATTGTGAAATACATTATCAAGGGTAATATTCCACAAATATAAGCAAAATGTAGTTGATTTCTGTTTGAGTAAGTAGGCCTGAGCTGAATTTAAACACACACACACAGATATATATATATCAATTACCATTGAAGCATAAGCTATGGTAATATTATGTTTGCACATGTTAATTATTAGCTATGTGGTATTCTGTATACACAATATCATTAATTATCTCTTTGGAGATTTAAGCAGAATAGAATTTGATATGTTTTTTGAAATTCATAGATATTATAATTATATATATATAATGTAATGTGTAAGCTGAAATGTGAATAATGTATGTGAATGTAAATAATTTCTAATTACATTACAATAAAAATTAATATGTTTTTAATGCATATAGTCACAATAATATAAGTTATTGTATAAGAGAAACAAATAAAACAAAATTATTGCTCTCCTTGTTTAAAATAAAGCTGATAAAAAGGTTGCAATTAGTTCTAGCTGAAACTGATATATAGTTGAAAGCTTTCATAGATGTATTCCATAACAGTTAAAGATCTCTAGAATATCCAGAAGAATGCTCTTCAAAATATGATACAGCAGAAGAATGCATACAAAACAAATATTTACCAGAAAGTTTCATACCCTTTAAAATATCATCAACATTATGCAAACGAAATTCAAATTTATCTGTAGAAGATATCAATTTTTCATTACTTTATGCTTCAATTAGGAAGTTTATCAGCTTATTGCATAGATGTCAACTTTCCAGTTTTTCTTTTTCAAATCAAGTAAAAATATTTCAAACCAGAAAATTTATTTAATAAAGTGTGTTTTATTTTTGTATAGTATTATTTGGTTTCATATATTAAGTAAAATTTCTGGTTCAAAATATTTTTATTTGACTGAAGAAAAAAACTAGAAGGTTGGCAGCTATTGTTAATGAGACTTAGCTAACAAAGATACATGCAAGAGTGATTACATTTTGCTAGATATTTGGTTGCACAGCCTACTAAAATACAGTGACATATTTGTTCAAAAACACTACTTTCCCCTGAATTTAGTTTTTTCATAATCACACTCAGTTTTTTTTTTCTATTCACAGCAGAAAAGCCTTTTACATTCCTTTCTTTTGATGAGGCATGAATGACTCGTGTACCTATTGAAAATTTCAAATGCTTCTTGCAATGCATGTAATTTGTTGCTAATGGTGACATCTCGATAACATCTAACAGATTTTTCAGTTTCTAAGATTCTTGTTCTGTGTTGTAGGCCATCAAGGTTTATCATAGTTAAACTTTTTTCTTAAAACTCACTGTCCTCATTCAGCTCCCTGCAGAAATTAACATGGATATCTAACAATTATTTGCTTAATACACAGTAGTTGAAGAACTTTGAATATTTTCCTGTTTGTTGGATTTGATATCATTTGCAGTTTCTTTTATGCCAATATCTATGTAAAGTGAAGCCTAATGTAATATCACATTCTCAGTATTTTGAACCACTCTAATATGCTTCTATGTTAAACATCCTTTTATCAACCCATTTTATGACTATATTTTACTTTGTGTCTATTATATTTGTTTTTATTTCTGATGCTCAATTTCTGAATTTTGTGAATATTGGTTTTCAAAACTATTTATTTTTATAATTTCATAGAAATGTTGCAATCCCATAATTATAATAATACTTTAGGAATAATGCTACAGAAAGGCATTTATATCCACAAGCCTGGATTTTGTTCTGTTTCATTATTTCATAAGGCAAACAAACCTCAAATCCATGTATTAAAAATGTATCTGAGTTAGAGATAAGAAAAAGAAAAGATGAAAGGGATAATTACTTGCAAAGATAAATCTGATTTTTCATGATTAGAAGCGTATGATATTATGAACATTGGACAACCACACGTTACTTTACTGAGATTTACCAAATATTGTGAATTGTACTCAGAATAATTAATGTCTAAACTGAACTATTTCAGGTATTTTGTGGATTAGCAATTTTAATTACTGTTAAATAAAATAAAGGTATGACAGCGTGATTTTGGATATTTAGCTCTCCAGCTTAAAAGAATCTTTTTGAAAATGTTTATTCTAATAGCTGGCTAGAGTATATTTGATTCTTGAACCTCAAATCAAACAAAATCTCAGCTATATGTGTAACAAATAGAATTTTTGGTACCTTTTTGCTGTAGTGTCCTTGTCCCGAAAGAGAAAATGGCAGGGTTGAAGTTGGTGAGAAAAGCAAAATTTTCAAAAGCATTTTCTGGCAACCTTTATTTATATTTTTAAAAATGTCATCAGATTGTTATATCTTTATGAGATAACTATCAATATATCAAACACATTAACAATTTGTTTTATATATATACATCATTTAATAAATATATTAAGATGCAATTTGTTTAACGTATGTATAAATAAGCCATATAATAATTTGATACAAAATATGTAACAGGAATAAGCTATATAAGATTAGAAATGTTTTCATTGGTCACCGTTTCACTTTTGTGACCGAATTTCCTGTAAACTAATACTTTCTTTAAATAAACATTTTTGTATGTTTTATTAAGTCATCTGTATTTATCAATTTAATATTTTAACTTAATAATTTGGGATTAAAGGAGATTGTAAAAGAGATTTTCTGTCTAATGCTTGCATGCAAGATATACCTAAATACATATAATATGAGTATATATATTTAAGAAAGTTTCATTAAAGAATTTTAACTGTAAACATTATGCAGATATCTGGTGGTATTACTAGGCACCATGTATGCAGTTTGGTGGATGACAAGCATTCAACTGTTTTTTGTGCTAAAAATGCATATTTTCCTCAAACTCAAAATGTTTAATAAAACTTGCTGAAAATAAAACCAAAGCATTTTCTAATACTACTATATATTTTTTTTTTTTTAAATAGAAGAATTTTTATTACTTAAATATTTCTAATTAAAATAATAATTATGAAAAAGGATTTATATACTGTTCTTTTTAACAATTTTTGAACATACATTTTTCACCAGATAATTTCATTATTATTACTATTATTATTATTATTTATATTTTTAGGTTAGCTACAATCACTGGGCATTTACCTCAAGAAGTTACTGGTTTGTCAGCCTATAAATATATTCTTTCTGATGATGTTTCAATAGCTCTGTTTGCTCATCATTTAAGTAAGTTTGTGATGCTCTAAGCTCTCCCAGAAATATTTTTTCATCTATTTCATAGTATTACCACTTCTACATTGCTTATATAAAATAAGCTTTTTTTTTCAGTTCTTATTTTTTAAATTTATTTTAGTCAGTGCAATCTTCAATATAACTTATATTGATTAGATTAATGTTAAAATGTGTATTAATTTTTAAAAATATAGAAACCCACTTTTACAAAAACTAGCAACAAATTGAAAGTAAAAAAGAAAAAAAATGCTTGAAAAGTTTTGTTTGAAAAATTCTTATGTATGATTTCAACAGAAATTTAAGTAATAAAATTATTTATTTTTATTTAGAAAACTATCTGTTTGAACTTCTATTTTAATTCTTGTTTATCTATTTAAATATTCTTTATATGTGTTATATTTGCATTGATTGAGTTCTAATATCTATGTTGTGTTCGTAAAACTACTAAAAAAGAAGAAATAAAATATTTCGGTGATAACTTAAGAAATTATTATAAATTAATTACATCCATTGATGATTCTGTTCTGCTGTGTCCTTAAACTTCAAATGATATAGTGCCATTGAAAAAGGCATGTTAACAACATGGCATAATTGTAACAGATATCTGACAGAATGAGTTTAATAAATGAACTAATAAAATAATTTTGACCAAAGTCTTTAAGAAAATAATATTTTATCCAGTTGGCATGTATTATACTTCTTTTTAACAAGTGTTATTATCACCAAAGAGTAGTAACCATTCTATGACTTATTTAGACACATATTAGTAAAAGTATTTTATAAACTGAAATTTTTTATAATAATTCTATTTGGATTGTCCAAGTCTTACATAGTCTGATAAACAAATCTAATGAATGTCTTTGGAATTGAATCTTTAGAAAGTAAAATAATTTTTTTATCAATATATTTTCTTTGAGATACTTGACTGAATACTTTATTAAGACATGCAAGTGTTAAAAAATAAAATTATTCATTAAGTATTATTTTTGAAATCAAGTGAAAAATAATTACAAATTATACAGATTTTTTTCTTTATACTCTGGTGAAAGCATATAAGTATAGTATTGTATTTCCTAATAGTTACTCATATTAGTTTATCAATCCTGTTCACCATTTTGAAATACTCTTTTTAAATAGAGACCAAATTAAAATTATATAGAGTGACTTACAAATGAATATAAGCATAATTTCTTCTATACCAGCGTGAACATTGAAAATTATTTTTTCTATACCTAAATATTCTATTATTCTAGCAGCCAGGGGGGGGGGTTTAACACCCCCCCCCCCCCAAGAGCTAAAAAAATTACTATAATTGCAGCTTATGTGAATCAAAACTAAAGTTAAAATTAAAATTTTTTGGCCTTTCCACCTTGGCAGAATTCGCCACTTTCTTAAATCAAATTCTATTCAACAATTTGATTCAATTAAATGGCGAAAATTCTATTTAAAACTGTGAAAACTCATATTACATGCATCAGTTAAGTCAAAACTGGTTATTTGGACTGTGTCACTTTGTCGATGTCCTATAGTAAAAAAGGGGTCATATACTGCCACACAGATGCTTTAAGTTATATAATGTACAGTGGGCCATTTCTTACTTGCATTTCTGTCTTTGTTCCATGTTCGAAACAATAACTTATAACAGACCATCGAATTCAAGGGAAAAAATAAAACATACACTTTGTAAATCGCTCTCAGTTTCAAACAGCTTTTTTTTTTTTTCATTTTTTGCTCTCAGTTATATCTAAAACCAACCTATGTGCATACTCAGGACAAAATCTTTGCAAAAGCAAGAATTTTAAAAAAGTACTTTAAAGTTATAAAAAGCTATTTTTTGATTGTGAGCAGATTTTTGCAATCAGTGTTTTTTTTTCAAATAATTTGTTTTGTAGGGGGTCTGTACACAAATTTAAAGACTATATTTCATTTGTTGATAATGTAGCAATGACGTCTTGCTCTCGGAGAGGCACTACATCCTGTCCCTCGGAGGAAAGAAGCTCTGATTGTAATTTCATTGACTTATAGATACATGCCTGTGAGCAGTGCTTAATTTGTGCCGGAACTTACCGGAGCTCGCCTCCGATACTTCTTTGTTTTTAGTCAATGTTTAAATATAGGTCAGACATCACCGGAGCTCATAAACATTGCACTCCGGTGCTCAGCAGAAGAGCATTTCTGAAAAATCGAAGATTAAATTATGTTTTCCTTTTTCTCCCATCACCAATACTTTGTGCCATTTCCTATGAAAGCGCTTACATATGTGACATAGTGTGTCGCACATGTTGGAGCATGTATCTATCTAGCGATCACAAATGTAGACTTAATTGTTTTTTGTCTCAATGGTTTTCGAACAGCTCTGCTATTTTTACTCGTGGTCAGGGGCATGCCTAGCGGGGTGGGGGGGGTGTAACACCCCCCCCCCCACACTTATTTATAAGAGTTGGTAAAATTTAGAATAGTCGGTAAGTTGAAAATTTATGAACACTCTGCAAAAAAGTCCCCTCCTCCTTCGTCAGTTTCATTTCAATTCTCTGTTGTCCGTCTTTAAAGGGGAAAAGAAAGAGCTTCTTACACAGAACGGAAGATTGTGTATGATTCTGTGTGGGAGGGAGGGGGTGATATCCAGGGCTAAGATAGAGAGAGAATCGCTTTTCTGAGAATTTGAGACTTTAGTGAAAGGAATGGGGGGGGGGGGGTGCAATCTCTATAGTGAGTTTCCCCATCTAGAATCTTTAATTGCTCCCTTCTGCTATGGACTGATTATTAGAATTTGGTAACCTGACCTGGTAAGTAAATTTTTCAGTGCAGCTGAATCATTTGCTAGACTATTTATTACTATAGAATCTATAGTATAGACTAGCATCTTGATGTAGGTCTGCTCTTTATGGAGATTTTTTGCTACACCTCTTGGCTGTTAATTGAGGTTGCTGCATTTAAAAGACGAAGCCACGGACACAGAAGAAGAGTGCTTTGCAAAAGTTTTTGTCGCATGATGGCAGATAATTCATCGAAAATTTTATGCACACA
Source organism: Maratus michaelseni (assembly GCA_963931845.1). Lineage (NCBI taxonomy): Eukaryota > Metazoa > Arthropoda > Arachnida > Araneae > Salticidae > Maratus > Maratus michaelseni. The sequence continues at coordinate 259,789,033 of OZ007599.1, forward strand.
TTGTGATCGTGTATTCACAGGAGAAAAGAAATTTATATCGGCACATACATAGGCGTAACCAGAGCTATTTTGTGGGGTGGGCACAGGCCCCCCAACTTCATAAGTCCTTTGTATGTGTGTATGCGTCCAGTGGCACAGCCCAGGGGGGGGGGGGGGTGAGGGGTAAAACCCCTCCCATAGCTTAAAAAAAATATTATAATTGCTGCTTATATGAATCACAAGCAAATTAGACGCTTTTATGAATCGAAACTAAAGTTAATATTAAGTTTTTTTTAGTTTATTTGAAATTCTCAGCTTTGTTGAATCAAATTATATTCAACAAAGTGATTCAATTAGACTGCGAATATTATATTTAAACTGTGGAAGCGTACATTAGATCTCACATGCATTGGTTAAGTGAAAACTGTCATTTGTTTTGAAAAAGGGTAGAAATTACATTTTTGAGACATCTTAGAGTAAAAGAATGATCATTTCGGCCGTCATATGCTTTGAGTATTATACAGTGGATAGTTTTTAAATTGAATTTCTGTCTTTGCTCCATGTTCAAAAGGATAATGGACATCAACTTCCAGAAAAAAAACCCATAAAATATATGTTTATAGGTTTTTCTCAGTTTCAGACTTTCTGTTAAGGTCTGCACCAGAGAAATTTCTAGGTTCGAGCGCGACCCGACTTGTAGAAAATTTTTTGCCCCTCAGCCGGGTATAAAAGTTAAAAGTTCGATCCGATCGTAAAAAATATATGTATGTATATTAGACCGGCCTTGGGGAAAAAAAAAAAAAAAAAAAAAAGCTAAAAATTACTCGAATTCGGTCCGGGCCATGCACATAGTTTATTGGCCGAACCCGGCCCGGCTCATACAAAAACGTAATTATCCCTTCCCAGCTCGCCTGAATTTCAACAAAAAACATATTTTTACACTGGTATGGTTAAAAATTGTCTTCTACGAGAAGTTCTGACAAAAACATTTTAGTTTTTCTTTTCATGTTGTTTGTATTCTTCGTTTTTTAAAAAACGCTTTGTGCTGAGATATTTATTTTGTTACTGGATCTCAATTTGTAAACAAATGACTCAGTTGTTATTAATAACTTTAATCCATATTCCATGGCTTGAAGACTTAAAAACCTGAAAATTCTTATAGCATCGTAAAAATTTCTAAGACGGTATCGCATAGGAGAACAGAAATATCCGTTATAGGAAAGTTACCTTCTTAGCATACACTGTCGGTTGTAAATACTATATTGCATTCTTTTCTCACGTATTATTATGTTCATTTTGCATGGATAAATACATTTTTCCGTTTGAAACAGGATCCTGTCATGGGCAGGTTCTTTTTCACCACGCTTTATTGTACTTTAATTTTATTGTCTAGAAAATGAACTATTCTTTAAAAAGAATAAATTGAAAAATTTAATTCTAGAACAATGACGATTTAAAAATCTTTGCATTTTTTGCAAAATTGTTGGGCCGATCGAAATTTTACTGATTTTTGCATGGGTCAGGTCAAGGTAGGCAGGGCCAATTATTTTCATATGGGCTTGACAGAAACAGGACCCGAAAATTTCAACTCGTCTAGACCTTTAGGAAGAGTGAATTCCAGTTTCATCCCGGCCTGGAAAAAAGGAAGCCAGGCCCAGTCCGATTGCCATGAATGAAAATACGCCGGAGACTGGCGCGTGGGTTTGTCCGGTTTCGGGCCAGGACGACCAAGGTATGTGAGTATGCAAGGTAAAAATCTTTGACAAAGTAAGAATTAAGAAAATGTGCTATAAAGATATAAATGCAAAATGTGTTTTTGATTGAACAGATTATTGTAGTGTTTCATTCGAACAATTTGTTCCTGGGGGCGGGGGGGGACTATATATTTAAAGAGTGTAGTTCATTAGCTAGTAAGGTAGTTCGAAATGTTCTTCAGGCGGTTTTGCTCTCGGGGAGGCATTGCCACGCGCGTTCCCCGGAGAAAAGAAGCACTAATTGCAATTTTATTGACTTTGACTTACAGATACATGCCTATGACTATGAGCAAGGTTTTCAAAAGAAAAACTTTAAATATGAAGCATTTTCATAGAATTTATAAAATTTACTATAATTACACACAAGAAAATTACAAAGTACCCTCTTTTTTCAAAAATGTTATTGTAATGTCTTTTCTTTTCTTTTTTTCCACGGCCGAAGGCAGGTACAACCTATCTTTCATTCTGCATAGGTGTTTCTAACAGAAAACTAAATATAGATAAATATTCATACACACAAATATTATACACACATACAAACTATAAATACAATAAACCTAACAAGTGTGAAATATTAGTCAGAGCCAGGAATCGAACCTGGGACCACAGCTTGCAAGGCTGATGCTCTAACCACTGAGCTACCTTGGCCAATACCTGGGTCTGCAATTTCTCACTAATAAATTGCAGACCCAGGTATTGGCCGGGGTAGCTCAGTGGTTAGAGCATTAGTCTTGTATGCTGTGGTCTCAGGTTCGATTCCTGGCTCTGGCTAATTTTCGCACTTGTTGGGTTTATTGTATTTATAGTTTGTATGTGTGTATAATATATGTGTGTATGTTTAGACTGGAATTCAGGCGTTATTTATGTGTGTTTTAATAGATAAATATTCTCCAACATCATGAAAAAGGTTAAAAACAAATAATATTTAGAAAGCGCACATACTTAACACATAAACAATGTGTTAAAAAAAAAGAGTAGAACAATCTGTAAAAGGTGGTAGAGCACACTACAATTAAAGACTTTTGTATAAGAAACCAGGTCGGGATCCATTTATTCAGTGAAAAATATAGGATATAGGAAGTCAAGTCGAACCCAAGTATTTTTAGAGAACTTTAATGATAATGAAGATATTTTAACGAAATTTTATATATACTGTATACGAAATTAGATGTCAAATAAAATGCTGGAAGTGCACAGTAATTCAGCCAACGATACTGCGTTTAATGTCAACTACATCCTAAAATATGGAATACTTAATGTGGCATTGTTTGGACACGGATTATAATAAATTCTACCCCTTCTCGTGTTATTTTACATCTGACACAAAGCAAAGTAAGTCTATTGAAAAGTTTGCTAAAATTGCTTTATTATTACTAAAGTTAAGAAAAAGAATTCAGGATTGTCTTTGAATGAAATCCTATGCATTTCTGATTTAAAAATAGATTCCTGATTTTCTGTACAAAAAATTGTTTGCTGTACTATTCCCTTCTATTTCTTAAGTTTGCCTCCTCATTTTTCAAACACTATATTAATCTAACAGTTTTTTGTTATTTCATTGGTGCATTTTATGTTTTCTAACTCTTATATCATAAATGTTTCTGAAATGAATTATGGTCAACGTAACTACAGATTCTACTCTCCGAGGGAAAAAAATGATTATCACTTCATTAGCTAAACTGATTCGATTAGCCGGTGATTCAAGTAACCAGCGACCACCATTATCAACAATTCAACCTCTCCTCCCCCTAGAGCCGAATTCTGGCTGCGCCACTGATGCGTGCCAGAATATTTTAAAAAACTGCATTGAGACCAAACTCGTTAATTTAATGAAAATTTTGACTTAGAGTTAGAAACAACTTATTATCAAGATTATTAGTTAGGAATGCCATTGATCAATGAAGCCAACTTCGGAATATATTGTATAGGTCTAAATTTTTTAAGCAAAATAGCACGGCATGTTTTATTATTTGCTTATGTTATTCGTGAATTCTTTTACATAATAACGTTAATATTTACTATGATATTATAAATATCAATACAAATTAAAAACACAAGAAGCAAAGCATTTCAGTCATTTATGAGCTTTATAATTATCAGGATTGGGACACTACCAACGCTCTTCCTACTGAGCTATCCCGACGATATCCTGGGCTGGCATATTTCACTCTTATTTGTTGGATAACGAACAGAAAATGAAATTTTGTTTCAGAGATTTAAAATTTTAAATAAATACGTAGGGAAATAAAACAAGGGAAATTAGGTGGGTCAGGGGAGCAAATTATTGGGCGGGCTCGACGCTAAAGCCCCACGGGCCCATATTGGGGCGGGGGGGTACTTCACTTACGCGAAAACATCCAATATTTCGTTTGCATTTTCATATTTTTAAAATGATTTTCTATTTTATTTTTTGCATTGGATAGTTGAGGTCAATCTCTACATAGACCGCATTTTAATTTTTCTTATGTGTTTGCAGTTTTTTTTTTTTTTCCCTTACGAAAATTTTTTTATCTTTGAAACCGGTACTGAAAACGATCAGTTTTTTATTTAAAATTCAGTCGATACTCCACTGTTTTATTGCATAAAATACTCAATTTTTAACATGTGCAAAATATGTTTATAAGAACACAATTTTTAAATTCGATATTGTATAAGTTGTAGTCCTTTCAAAAGTTGACATATCACATAAAATAGTGTACAAAATCTTTAAAAAAAAAAAAAAAAAGAAAGAAAGAAAGAAAGAAAAAGAAATCAGAAGTATTTTAAAGTTTTAAAAAATATATATATTCTTAAATTTTAATAGTACATTATAATTGTAAAACTACAATGATTTCTATATAGTGGATTGATTTTAAATTTAATTAGCTTCATCAGAATTCAGGAGAAAGAGATTTGATTAACGAGAACTCACATGGAAAACATTTTTACCTAAAATAATTTTCGCCCAAAATAAATAAATAAAAAAAAGCTTAAGTTTTACCTTTTTTCATGGGAAAACAAAAAGTATTCTTCAAAATTATTTCTATCACATTTGAAAGGTGCTTATAGAGATGCATCGATTAGTGATTTTGATCCAATAGCGAATATTTGACATCTGTAAACCAGATCCTGAAAATTCGGTAGGCCTAATATTCCTGTATTTTAAGATTTAAAAATATTAAAAAATACACTTTAAAGTAAATTGTACACCATATTTAACATAAATACTTGTGTTTCGAGGAATGAGTACAACAATGAGTTATTTTACAAGTAAACTTTACACAAAAAAAAAAAAAAAAAAAAAAAAAAAAAAAACTTTGAGTTATTTTTTAAGAAGAGGATGGTCTTAAAAATTTTTAATTAATGAAACGTTAAATTCCATTATTCCTTCTCTAAATTAAAATAAATTTATAACAGCTCCTTATATTTTTAAATAAATATTCCAAAATTGAAAAGAAATTTTTAAGGACATAGAAGGAGAATTTTACCGTTATATAATGTTATTTGTCAGAAAGAGATAGTAAGTCAGAAAGAAAAAAAAAATTCTATTCAACTGACACCTCGGCAAAAAAACTTATTGCTCCTTTTGATTTATCAATGAATTTAAATGCACCACAGCGGGCGATCATTTTTAAAAGTTGCCAACATACAGGATTTTCCTAAAATTTTGAAAGAAATTTTCAAGAGAGATAGTGCAGTCAAGACAAATACCTTTTCTACAGTAAACCAGCATCGCAATCCACTTATTCTATAAAAATACAGTAAAATGAAAAAAAATACAAATTACCCACTACAAACTGAACCCGAATTTTTGTTCATAACTTTAACAATAATGAAGATATGTTAACGTTATGTTAACAAGATTTTTGTCATAATTTTGCTTTTTAGGAAATATAAAATGATTGGAAGTGACTGAATTTCGGTTAGGACTCAATTTATGTAGCGTTAACTGGCATTTTGAATAATGAAATGTCTAGCTTACAGTTTTGATGTGAAATTTGTCAATTTCCAGCACTTCTCGTAATACTATCATATTTCACAGAAAGCAAAATAAGCCTGTTGAAAATATTGTTACAATATCTCCAGTTTGACCGAATATTCTATAGTATCACCAAATAGCCCGAATACGGATTATTTTAAAATCTACTAAAACTTGCAAGCAAAATATGCGTTCATACATTGAGTAATTTCATCCCATCAAAGATAGTCGATAAACCAGGTCGGGTGCAGTGAATTTGTTTTAATCTGCACAAGATATTAAAACTGAAGAAATAGGTCCCTCCCACACTCAAAATCGTTTGAAAAATTATTTGTGTTTCACCAGATCGGGACATGAGCTGAATTGGTGTTTGAATTGCTAGTGTTGATGAATTGAAATTCTACTTCCCAATGAAAGATTCTATGATAATTTAACTCGATATGCTGTGTAAATATTCATCATTAACATCTCTTTTCGCAATGACAACTACTATAGAAATTTAAATTCCAAGCATTTTTTTTAAAGGTTAAATTTGACAATTTCAAAAATAAATTTCTGTCTTTACCAATTAGTTTTTTTTTAAAAAAATAATAAATGACATTAATTAAAGAGATTCAAGCAAGAACCTGTTATGTTACATTTTCTCAAAATTCAGTTTATTTTTTCGATGAGGGTGTTATGAGACAATCTGTCATATGGTAAAGGTAAAATACAAATATTTTAATTAATCTTTAAAAATTTATATATTATTTATTAAAAGTTAATATTTTAATAAAAATAACTTAAATATTATTAATAATTTTATATTAGAAAATTAAATGTTGCTAAGTTTTTCTGAGAGAGCTTAATACTACTCGTTAACTTACTAAATACAAGGTACAAGAACAAAAATAAAATAAAAATTGCAACTAAAAGCTTTCATTTAAATTGTCTCAGAATTTTATTTTTGTTACGTAACATCTTATTTCACTAAGCCCTTCTACTTATTCAGAATATCAAAGATTGATAAAGAAAAATGTACTCACAAAAGTACATTCAGAAACATGAAGCAAAGAGCCTCAATCCATGAAGCAGCATGCAGCAATACAAACAAAAATTTCCAAAACTACAGAATTTATTTGCACATTTATTTACGCATGCAAACTTGGAAAAGGGAAATAACTCCACACGCTTACAGTCGCAGGCAAATTGCAAAAAATTCGCCCTACCTTAACCCTCAAAGTAAAGCACCCTGCAATGATGTTCTCATTTACGACTTATGCCGTGTCTCATCCCACAGACAATTAATTGATTTGTAGTTTGTCAATTACATCCTGTTTTTTAAATTGGTCATTATTTTGTAAGAAAAACGCCGTCTTGGCACCTGTGTCCCCCACTATCCCATTCTCTCTCTCATCGGCTCTCACCACAGCAGATGATATTTTTTGACTTAGTTGAAAGAATACGTAATTGGACATCTGGAACTGATTTTTTCCCCATCACCTCGGGACAAAAAAGAAAACTCATTCAGATTTAGAGCTTTCAGATAATATTTCACTTTGTTCCTCTTGGAACCCTATAGACTCCGGGTCACATAACTGTTGAAAATAATGTAAAAGACTAATAGGATTTTCTTTGTGCCGTTTTCGTTACATTAGTTCTCAAATTAGAAATATATAGTATAATTTATTGGTATAATCATTCAAATATTTGAAAATTAAAATTTTGACCATATCGCAGTCATAAAATTTTCCCGTGAACTTGAAATTTTGGGGTGGGCACTGGAACTACCTGGGGTGGGCACGGCCCACCCGCCCCCCCCCCCCTCTAGTTACGCCTATGGGCACATAAAAAAATTTCATCCGAATGAAAACATCGACCTCCAGAAAGGAAAACAGATGCAATGTTCAATATGTAGATATTTCTGCATCTCTATTAGAGATCTGCATAGTCATATTCAAAACAGATCATCCAGATGTAAAATTATGTTTTCAAAAGGTTTCTGTATCCCCCTCCTCCCCCACAAAAAAAAAAGCCGGTTTTATTCTTCAAATTGTCATAGACAAATGAATTTTGTAGACAGGTACATCTTGAATAGTAATCATGCTTAAAGTACTCCTTTAATAAAAATTTCAAGAGATGATGGCCTAAAGCCGCCCCCCCTCCCCCCCTCCTCCTCCTCTGACATAAAAATAACACTTTTGATTAGGTGCCTTCAAATAGTCATAGACACTTGAAATTTTGCATGCACGCAAATCCTTAATACTACACATTCTATGACAGTTTAAAGGCTGATAACAAGTGTTACTTTTTTTTTGTCAATGAGTGGGGGCGACCCTCTTTAAACCCCATCCGTTGAAAATTCCAAAATCAGAGTATTTAAGCATCATCACTATTCAGGTTCTAACTGTGTCCAAAATTTCTAGTACCTATAACTATTTGAAGACTCAAAGAAAAATATTTTTTGTCGCATGTAGTGGGGGGGGGGGCGAGTAGACCACCTTCTCTTGAAATTTTCAATAAAAGAATACTTAATCTTTCTTGAATATTTCAAGAAAGGATGCATAACATGCATACTTTTGCATGATTATTCTTTAGCTCTACTTCCTCTGGAATTTGGTGATTTTTTTAAAAATTCCCAATATTGTAGAACAGATGACCAGATGACTCTATCGCTGAGGGGGAAATGAGGTTATCACAAAGCCTTTTTCACCCTCGATCCCATACTCGGCAAAATTCAATTCACCCCCCCCCCCTCCCATAAAACAGCCTTCAGCATGCCCCTGCTCTTGGTATTGTTATGTTTAGTCGTCGTAATTTGCTCATGTTTATAAAACATTGTAAATTTGCGATGAAGCTCACAGGTGTATAGCTCCAGTTTTATGCTTTGCTAGTTCATATAAAGATATCCTTAGCGAGTAGGATTTTCTGAAAATTCCTCATTTCTGATTTCAATGTTTTTGGCTTTATTATTACTTTTTTGGCTCTATTTTTTATTTTTTTTGCTTATTTTCTGCTTTATTCATTTATTAAATTTTATTATGTGTAATTGGATACAGATACAGTAAAAATGTATTATTATTATTATATATATTTTTTTACAAAAGACGAAATTGCTTTAAATTTTACAAATAATCTATGAAATATAAATATGCAGTTTGGATAACAACCATAATGCATCCTTCCTTCTAATGAAAGGGGGTTTGGGTTGATGATTGTTATTATTGCTGAAAATTAGAGCTCCGGTACTCTTTTTGCTAGAATTTAAGCCCTGTCTGTGAGTATGGATTTTGAAAAAAGAGGTGTTAAATGTGAGGCATTTTCTTTAAAAAATACTATCTATAATTACACACAATTTTACGCTAATCATGCATTAATTTAAATTGATCAGCAATAAATTAGTTATATACTGATTTACACTTATTACATTTTAAGGAATGCTACCTGCATGTCATTAAAATTATACTAGCTGACACGTCCGGCGATGCCCGGGCCCATGATAATTAAATTTGTATGATATTGTATGATATTGTATTTGTATGATTATATATCTTATATCAGTTATATATTTTTAAATGGAATTTTCGCTAAGAAATATTGATTATTAGAGGGAAAAGCATTTTTAAAAGAGCATTTTTCTTGTTTTTTTTTTTTTTTTTTTTTTTTTGTTGTTTTTTTCCTCGTAAGGGTCTCTTGTTTCCTAGTTTTTAAAAAAATAACCCCAGTTGTCTGAATTTGATAAATGTTTCATCAGTTATAAATATAATGGTTTTACAGAGCATGGGAAAATATTGATATCTAGCTGTAAAAGAAATGTTTTCTTCTTGCTTTTTCTTCTTCTTTTTTTTTTTTTTTTTTTTTGCGACGGGTCCTTTAAAATAACAACAACAGCAACAAAAAAATTATTGTCCGAACTCTCTGAAATTTTATTCGATTGTAAATATAACTGTATCCAACCCCTCTTTAAAATTCCATGAAAAATGTCTAAGTCTTTGACTAAAGTCGAAGAGAACAGAGTCACATCAAAAAAGACAGACTTAGTGACATTTAATAGTGAAAACATGAGCCGAAACCGAGGAACCCACGTCGAAACACCTAACTTTCTTTTAGCATTTTCATTGAAAAATTCTCAGTTTTTTTTAATACTTTTATTTATCAGAGCATTTCAAAATTTTTGTAGGCACTGTACATTTGATCTTCCGAGATGCTTTTAAAAGATTGTGTCGAAAAACAGACGTTTAGTTACTTTTAGCATAGAAAAAAATCCTCTTCAAAAGTCGCGATATGACGTGCAGTTCTAAATAAATCATAATTTAGAATGCTTTCAGCTGTTTCACACCTTTAAATTTCCCATTTATAATAATCTTTCTGCTGAGCATTAGCATCTTAAAAGTAATCTCTATACTACAAATTTCAAGTTTCTAACATTAACAGTTTCAACTAAATCATAATTTAGAACGCTTTTAGAAAGTTTTCCGCTAATTTTATCCTTTTAAATTTTTAATTTTTAAAAAATGTTCTAAGGAAGCATTTACTACATAAAAGTAATCATCATACCAAATTCCAAGTTTCCATACCAATTGTATCACATAAATCGCAATTTTAGAATGATTCTTACTCTTGCATTCTTTTAAATTTCAAATTGAAAAAATAAATTCAGGGCGATCATTTACGTCTCTTAAATAACATCCATATAAAATTTCAAGACTCTAGCCCTAAAAGTTCTAAATATATTATGATTTAGAACATTTTTAGAACGTTTTTTGCTCATTTCACTTTTTTAAAGTTTGAATTTTTCTAAAAATCGTTTTGAACAAGTATTTATATCTTAAAAGTAATCACTATGTCAAAAACCAAGCATTTATACCTACTGTATCACACAAATCGCAATTTTAGAACTTTTTTGTTCCTGCATCCTTTTACATTTTGAAATTTTAGAAAACTGTTTTGGATGATCATTTACATTTCTAGAGTAACAGCCACACCAAATTTCACATATCTAACACAAGCAATTCCTAATTAATTCTTTTTGATCATTTTCAGACCGTTTTTGCTCATTTCATCCTTTTAAATTTAGAATTTCTTTAGAAATCGTTCTTAGAGAGAATTTACATCCCAAAAGTTATCACCATGCCAAATTCCAATCTTTTATACCAACTGTATCACACAAATCGCAATTTTAGAACGTTTTTTTCCCTCCTGCAAACTGTTCTGGGCTAGCATTTAAGTCTCTTCTAAAGTAACAACCATGCCAAATTTCATGTTTCTAAGCCCTCACTGTACAAATAAATTGTAATTGAGAACGTTTGCTGCTCCTTTCCCCTTTTTAAATTTCAAACTTTTTAGAAACCATTTTTAGTGAGCATTTACATCTTTTTAAAGTAACCGCTAGACCAAATTTTAAATTTCTAGAGCCAACAATATTGCAGAAACCGCAATTTTAGAATGTTTTTCTTCTTGCACTTCTTTGAAAATTGTTGTACCAAAAATATTGTTTGAAAATTGTTGTATAAAATATAGCCTGTGTTAGAGAGGTAGAATTTTGACACCATTATTAAGGTTCCATACTTAAAAAGTAAAAATGGAACTATTATAAGATCACTCATGCATTATTTTTCTGGCACTCAGCGGGGAGTTGGGGTGTTATCGATGCAGAATCATCTAAGGATTGTTGGTAATGATTTTCAAAAGAAATATGTGTCAGTAATTAGCTGAGATATTAATTAAAAAACCCATCTAGAAAAGAACAGCATGGATCAAAACAGTGCTGCTACTCTGCAACCTTCTTTTGAAGTGCGCTTGGCACAATGCTAAGATTAAACTTTGTACAAGATCTTTGTTTTAGGTAAGACGAATCATAGTGATAGTAAACATTTTTCATTTCAACTGAATTCAATTATTGAAGTCGAATATTGAAAAATAATTCATAGAATATTTCCAAGACATTAAGAGTCAGTAATTTTGAGACAACAATCGCTTATAATTCAATATATAATTCAGTTATATTGAAAAAATTTTTGGATAACAAATCATGCCTGCATAATCTTTCATTTTTTAAAAGGAATCTGAAAGTTTCGCATTGTTCAGCATACTTTTTTTTTTTTTAAGGCTTTAAAATTGTCTACTATTACGTCAAATGTGATTGACAAGTAAATTTTCATGTGAAACTCAGCGACTTCTTCCGAAGCGTGATTAGTTCTCTGCCAAGTTTAAACTTTGTACAAAGTCTTTGTTTTAGAGGGAGATATATTCATTGTTTTTCATTCCAATACCAATAAAATTAAATTATGGCATGTGGTATTGTTTTAGTTATGTGACTATGTGAGTATATTGTCTTTGAACAGTTCTGATATTTTTTGTGGAACCCTTTGCACGCGAATAAAACTTGCATATGACCAATAACTTTTTTAAATTAGTTCCAGAATTAACCCCTGCAAAAAGAACAAACGTGCTGTTTTATAATATTAGTGTAGATACGACTTCAATTCAAACTCGGATATTTTTAGAGAACTTTAACAATAGTAAATATATTTTAACAAAATTTTCATCAGATTTACATTACTTAATGTGAAAATTCGATGTCATGTAAAGTACTGGAAGGGCACAGTAATTTATTCTACAATACTGTGTTTAATATCAACTACATTCCAAAACATCGATTACCTAATTGAATTGTTACATTTGGCAAAAAGCAAGGTAGGTAAGTCTATTGAAAATTGTGTTAAAATTGCTTCATTATTTTTAAAGTTAGGAATAAAAATTCGTGATTTCCTTGTAATTTTCTGTAATTCTTATAATTACTTGTGTATTTTTGATTGAACAAATGGATTGCAACTCTGTTATTTTCTATGTAAAAATAATTTGCTGTACTGTTCTCTTCCATCTTAAAGTTTTCCCCTCATCATTTTTAAGCACTTTATAAATCTAAGCTAGTTTTGTGTTATTTTATTGGTGCATTTTAAAGTTTGTAACTCTAATATTGTAAACACTGTTTAAATGAATCACAACCAACATAATTGTGTAAAAAAGCATTATGATTTCATTAATTTAAAATACTGATTCCATTAACCGGGGACCACCTTTATCAGAAACTCAACCCCCCCCCCCCCCCTAGAACAGAATTCTGGCTGCGCTACTGATTCTAGTATAAATATTCCAATTTATTTTTACTGAAAATAATCTGAAAACAAAAAATATATGTAAACAAATATAGTTGATGAATATTTAGGTAAAATTTGCTTCATTAACCTTTAAGCTTAAAAACTTTCAAAACAGATGAATTACTAAATTTTTGGTGTAAATGAAAATTAATTATAAAATCATTCATTGGTATTTGTTGTGCTTTGATTGTAAAATTTACTTTTGTTATTAAAACTAGAAAGATTTTAAAGTAATAATTTTGTATAATTTAATTGCTAATTTTTCAAAATATTTCTGAGGTACATTTACTAGTCTGCTTATTACAGACTTAGTAATCTTCCCTTTAACTTATTTGAAATTTTAATAGGGAACAATACCTTCAGAATTTTCAAGGAAGGATGTTTTAAAATGTTATAACCATTTAAAATTACTTTAGATAGCTTTTTTAAGTAACTTAAGTTTAGTTATCTTTTGGTAAATTAATTTACTTTGTTATTCTATTCTTCATAGTATGGAATTCTGGTTCAAAATACTTACCTGATATTACATATTTTCAGTGTTTTCTAATGACAAAGGAACTGGGATGGTAGTATACAGACTGCGTACAAGAGATGAAAAATTTGTATACTTAAAGAGTGTTGGCAGTCTTCAGTTTGACCGTGCAACATCTCAAGTTGATCATTTTGTTTGTGTCAATCAGCACCTCAGGTATGTATAAATCTGGTTTATATTACTAAAAGAAGATTCACTTTTTCAGTAGGGGAAAGTATTATTTTCATTAACTAATTTAATTTAAGGTATTGGTTATTTCTTTCAACTTGTACCTCTAATTTCTAATAAACTGCTCGTGATCATCTGGGTTTTACATTTTATTTTCGAGTAACTACAGTAGGTGTCACTTATTTGAATCATGTTTGCACCATTTTGATGAAATGATATTAAGCAGTTGATTCCAGTGAACTGTAAAAATAGTATTATGATATGTGTTTTGTTCTGAGTCAGTTGATTCATAAAGCGATTGATTTTTTTAAAACAACATTTCATGTAAATGGTATTCAGTGTGATATTCTTAAAATATTTGTTAAATCTTATTTTTTTTGTCAAATATTCATAACTGTTATGAATTTTATTACTATGCCTTTGTTAAGAATATTTTGGTTTAATTATATAAAAAAAATCTCCAAAAGTTAATAACCCTTTTAGTATGAAAGACTTTGAACCTTATTGAATAGCAAGAACAGATCAACTAAACATGATGATTCATAAGAAATAATGTCACAAGTACAATGAGCTTATGCTATTTATGATTAAACAGTCAAGTGTTTCTAAAAAAAGAAATTTATGCAATGCAAAGGATGTGAATTATCACTTTTACTAAACAGCGTACAACCATTAGAGTGAAAAAATGTCCAGACCGGGGTTTGATCCCGGATCCCTTGGTATAGCGCACCAAGTGCTTTACCAATTAAGCCATCCGGACGACATTTGGCCTAGCATTTTCTCACTCTTATATGGCTAGGCTACAACCACGAAGCACAAGATGGAAAGTCAATCATGAGCACAACACCGTTGGCAAGCATGAGACAAATTAAATCCAATATCTGTGAATATTTATATACTAATTAATTTTTCAGCAAAGCTGAAATTACACTGTAAATTAATGAAATACAAAGGATGTGAATTATCACTTTTACTAAACAGCATACAACCATTAGAGTGAAATGCATTAGAGATTTATGCATTAAAAGTTTTATCAATTTTGTGTAACATTGCATTTTTAAAAAGTTTTATAGAAAAAATCCAAAAGAATGAAAAAGGTTTTACTCTTACTTTCAGACAATTTTCTTGTGAGGAATTAGAGCAAATCTCTATTAACATTTTTAATTAGACTGTGTAAACATCATACCATATATACAGGATAGACCCAAAAAATTTAAACATGCTTTAATTTTTTACCTGTTGAAGAAAAGTAGAAAATGTAAATTGTAAAAGTGTTCTAAATAAGGTAGGATTTAAGATTATGTTGATGAAATTGTCCTGCCATTAATTTTCAAATAGTTACACTTTTTTAATTTTTATATGGTCTATGAAGTTATATTTAGAAATCGTAGATAATCATACTGTTTAATCATAAATAGCATAAGCTCATTGTACTTATAACATTATTTCTGATAAATAATCATGTTTAATTGATCTGTTCTTGCCATTTAATAAGATTCAGGTTTTCAAAGTGACAGAAAGCTTCAAAATTTCATTGTATATTGTATATGTGAGGAATACCTATTCAACTTTTGATGCTCAATATTCACTTCTTTTAGGATAAGTATTATGGAGTGATCTTAACCATTATATAGAATAAACATGTCATCTTAAGATTAAAATTTACTTTTAAATAACTAGAACCGAGTTATTATATTACTTTTATTTAATTGTTTAGTGTGCAAATTGTCTGTGCCATATGTGAATACATGAGTGATTCTTCAAAATCTTTATTAGCTAATTCATGTCACTTTAACTAGTATATATTCCAAATTTCTCTCAATTATAGTTATAACTTTTTATTATAGTGCACTTTTAGTTTTCAAAGTTTATCAGTTTTATCAAATCATTTTATTAAGATTTTAATGTTGTAAACATTATATAAGATATAAACCTTAAGTAAGCTGTTGTTATGAAACATTTTATTTTACTATATCTATATATTCCTCTGTACTTAATTAAACTATAACATGTGTCATTGATTAAATACAGTTTGTTTTATGGATCTAATATAATGAATATTGACTTGTGGGAATATTTAGATATGCTGTACACCATGTTAAATAAATAGATAAAAATATATCTTTTTAATTTTAATTTCCTGTATAAATAAGATTTACTTATATAGCAATATTTGTGACATATTGCAAACTTTTGAAAATTTAATTCCAAAAATATATTTATTAACCAATATTAAATAAGTGTATTTTACAAATTATCAACTGTTTTATTATGTTACTGAATATTTTTATATATTTTATTATTATTTTATATTTATATTTTATATTATTTTATATATTTTATTACATAATTTGGGATCTATTGTAGTGATAAAGAAGGAGAAGCCCAACTAAAGTATTTTAGAGATCGTTTCATACCTCATATTCAAGACAGTTCAGCACTCACATTAATGGAATCAGTCAAAGCTTTTCAAGTTGTAGGTCTAAATCCCCCAAATAATATTGGTGGTATAAAGGATATCCTCTCTTTGAATAAATTTCCTTTATTTAATAATTCCAAAATAGGAACTCAAAATCATGCCGAAAATGCCAATGCTCTAAACAACAAAGTATCAAACTGTATTCTTGAAAACTTATCTATTCATCCTCAGTCACTGAATTTTGCATCTAGCTCAAGTGAATCATCTTTAAGTCCTGTTATTACTTCACAAATATCTAGTCCTTTGAAAATGTTGCCAGATAAAAGTAGTAAGACTGTAAGAAGTGTATCATCTGTTTCAAGTGATTTCCAAACTAAGACTAAGAAAGATATATTAGGAATAAATAGGAAAAGGAGAGCTTCTGATAGTATTCCAGCAAAATCATCACTTCCTAATGTAAAAACTGTAGGCAGCATTGTTAATTTACCTGAAAGTACTGAGAGAACATTACTTTCAACAAAGCCAGTAATTATGCAGAATGGTGATATTATAACTTCTTTGAATATACCTTCATCAAATAGTTTTCATGTATCATCCGTGCCATTGCAAAATCTTAGTGTAAAAGAAAAAATATTTTGTGCTACAAATGAAATTAATCAGGTTGCTTTTAGAAAAGAAAATAAACATTTACCACATGTAAACCAGGCCAGTGATTATAATTCTGATTATCAAGGTTTATTAAAACATGCTAGCTGTCAAACTATCAATAATTCAGGCTTTGAACAAATGCACATTTCTGAAGTTTCTGCATCTAAAAATGTAAATGATATTCATCTGCAAATTTCTTCTGAAATTGATATAAGTAATGCATTAATTCAATCGCCTTTTACAAAAAAATATGATGGGAAAGTTTGTACAGACACCAGCATGCCAAACACTGCCAGTATTTATGACATGACATCTGGAAATGTTTTGGAAGTTGAAAGTAATATAATGCTTAGCACAAGCTCAGTTTTATATAGCAATGATTTACAAAAGGAAGTTTCAAAAGCAGCTGTAGTAAATTCTAATAAACTCAAATCATTAGCAAACAGTTATTCTGTACGCAAAACAAGGCTCTCTGATTCAGATCAGTTATCTTCTAATGTGAATGATGTGGTTATAGAGACTAATTTATGGCCAGTTGAAACAAATTCAGAATCAAGTGCTTCAAACACTGTTGGTGAAGATACTTCTGCAACAGGTTTTAGTGGTGATCCTAATTTATACTTCTTGCCAGCTGAAGAGATGAAAGATTATTTAGGGGACACTGATGATATTACATCAATGCTTAACACTGCTCTCCCATTTGATGATTCCTCTTTACCTTCTGTGGATGGATGGAATCAATATTTAAGACCTGAAGACATGCTAAGTAAGAAATTGTTATTTAATATTTTATAATTACTTCTAAAAACATTAACTGTTGAAAAACTACTTTTAATATGAATAGTAAACAAGTTGAAGAATTTCTCAATTTGAATTGAAATTTATTTATTATTTATTTCTTAATTATAAATAAATGTGGGGAAACACCTCATGGGGCACTCTTCACTTTTTCAAAACATGCAGGATTTTATTTTGAAATATAATTTTTATTGTTTTCATTGGTTTAACAACCCAGTTCTGTCTTTTACACTTTTGCTACATCTGGATGTGAACCCCATCCAGATTGTACTTTTTAAAATCATTTTATTTTTTAAATAATTTTACAGTTTACTCTACTGTTTTTTTGAACTTGAAAGTTTTTTTCTTCTGCACTTTTCTGATGATATCTGGATGGGAACCCCATCCAGATTACTTCTCCCTTTGCTTATTTTGATTTTACTTGAATTGTTTCTGTTTCACCTCTTGATTTTTTTTTTACTTTTTTTGGCGCAGCATGTCCCTTAAGGGACTTTGTGCCATAAAAACTTATACAACCAACCAATCAATCTTAATTATAAATG
The DNA here is from genome assembly GCA_963931845.1 of Maratus michaelseni. Lineage (NCBI taxonomy): Eukaryota > Metazoa > Arthropoda > Arachnida > Araneae > Salticidae > Maratus > Maratus michaelseni. The sequence continues at coordinate 259,806,967 of OZ007599.1, forward strand.
ATTATTTCTAAAATGTAGATGGTTTTAAAAATAAGACAAAAATTATTTTATATATAATGTTTACATTTTATCTATCTATGCATATACATTCTCATTATTTTGCCTGTATTTGTTAATAATATACAGTGATTTTTTAAGCAATATTTTGTGAATTCCAAAAAGACAGGATGCCAAAACGTTTTTTAAACTTATAGCCAAAATTGGTTAATTTGATGAGCTTCTTTTAATGTGTGATTCATAGTGTACAATTTTATTTTATGTTACAAAAATATGTTGGTTTAAATTTGTTAAGATACATTTAAATTTATCATTGTTCAATGAGTTTAGAGTTTTGATGCACATGACCTATGTCAGTCATTGAAGTCTCTAAAAAGATTACTGATGAATTTATTTTTTGATTAATGTTACACAAGTATCAATTTTAATGCTTCTGCATAAAAAATTATGCCTGTTCTGCAGCAGTCACATGGCCACTAGTTTTGATGCTCCTATTCCCACCAAAGAGAGAAAAATTCTTCCAATCAATCTTTTTATTGATCTTTTTACTGGCTCAGCACGATTTGAACAAAAATCCAACCCAAACTCAATTTCTACAAAAATATTGATTTTCCTTAACCAACATTGCCCTGCAGTTAAAAGCCTATTAAAATAATACTAGCTGATCCATCCAGCGTTGCCCAGAAATCAATAACTTTCTTTTGCGGTTTTGATAAAAATAGTCATCTTTTGGCACATATTCTCTTCTAAACAAATCTCTTTCCGAACAAAACTCCAGCATTGTATAGTAGGCATGCTATGTACATGCTGCAATATTGTTTAGTTTCAATTTCCACCGCTAGAGGGCAAGAAATCATCTTAATTAGTTATCTATATCTTAATTAGTTCATGTTAAGTTGAATGAACCAATTCCCATCAAAGAAGATTCCAAATATTTTTTAGAACACTTTGGTCGAAATATGAAAATGCCTAGGTCAACCACTTTCAACCACCATCTCCCACACCCCCACAGCTACCATCATGCAAACATCATAGTGCACAATGGGAGACTCAAGACTACTACCACACAGAAACACCAGTAGTCTGCACTGGGTAGTTGAGGCTGTAAAGGGAAATATAGGAATACACACATGTATTTTCGAATTATGAAAATGCCCTAGGTCAACCACTTTCAACTGCCATATATCCCATACTCCAACAGTTACTGACATGCAACCATCATAGTGCATGATGAGAGACTCGAGGCTACTACCACACACAAACACCAGTGGTCTATGCTGGGTAGTTGTGGCTGCAAAGTGAAATATAGAGACACACACGCCTATATATATATATATATATATATATATATAATTATAATATCTTTGAATTTCAAAAAACATATCAAGTTCCTGTAACATTCTAATTAAATCTCCTAAGAGATAATTAGTAATAAAGTGTAGACAGAATACCACATAGTTAATAAATTAAAAAGTGCAATCATAATTTTACCATAGCATTTGCTTCAATGGTAATTGGCTATAAATACTGAAAATATGAAGAATATTTAAAAAGAGAGAGAGAAAAAAAAATTATATAATAAATCATAAAATGTTAATAATTTGAAGTTGATATCAAGTGAATACAAATGGATTTTGAAATGAAATATGAACTAAATATAATGAAAAATTGGATAACAAGAGATTTAAATTAGAATTGGAAATGAAAAAACACGTGTAGATATAATCATCAGCCTGGATGTATCCACACGTGTTTTAAAAAATAATACAGCATTTCATAAATATACTGGCATTTATGCTAAGATCAGTATATTCATCCAGGTATACTGTATTATTACCAGAAAACAATTGGAAATAGTAAAATTGGAAATAAAAAACTTGTTGGAATGGTTTATACATATTCCTTTCAATAATTATCTAGTAGAAATTATTGATTTTCATATGATACCATAATTAAGCCTATTTGGCTCATAAATCACTTTGATTAGCTTCTCTCTCTCTCTCTCTCTCTCTCTCTCTCTCTCTCTCTCTCTCTCTCTCTCTCTCTATATATATATATATATATATATATATATACATACATATATATAGATAGATATATATATATACTAGCGTAAATGCCCGTCCTAGGACGGTGGATAGAAATTGGGGTTTTCAGTTAAAATTTTAAATAATTGATAAAAATATTCATATACTGTTTATCGACAATAGGGAAAACTGACCTGAACCGTTAAGGTAATATTAGGTAATATAGAGGGTTAATGGTAAATTTTACTGTTAATGGTAGGTATGTTAATGGTAAATTTTACGAAACTTAATTTTTTTCTTTATCTTTGTTTTTCAACTCAAAATTTCTAAACATTTTTCTGAATAATTAAAATATCAATCCTAATAACGATCTCAATAATTAATTAAGGTCTCAATAATTAATTATGTCAAGTAAATTATAGGTATTAATTTTCGCTCTCAATAATACGAAAACGATTTTTAAGCTTCTTCATAATCTAAAAGAATGCATTAATTTTTACACAAAGTCAAATATTTCCCTTTCAAAATTAATAATAAAAATAATTTAAATCATTAAAAAAAGTTGATCTTGTAATAATTCAATACATCCTGAATGTACATACCTTATGTTAATGGTAAATTTTACGAAACGTAATCTTTTCCCTTATTTTGGTTTTTCAACTCAAAATTTCCAAATATTTTTCTGAATAATTAAAATTTTAATCCTAATAATGATCTCAATAATTAATTAAGGTCTCAATAATTAACTATGGTTAGTAAATTATAGGTATTAATTTTCGCTCTCAATAATACGAAAACGATCTTTTAGCTTCTTCATAATCTAAAAGAATGCATTAATTTTTACACAAAGTCAAATATTTCCCTTTCAAAATTAATAATAAAAATAATTTAAATCATTAAAAAAAGTTGATCTTGTAATAATTCAATACATCCTGAATGTACATACCTTATGTTAATGGTAAATTTTACGAAACGTAATCTTTTCCCTTATTTTGGTTTTTCAACTCAAAATTTCCAAATATTTTTCTGAATAATTAAAATTTTAATCCTAATAATGATCTCAATAATTAATTAAGGTCTCAATAATTAACTATGGTTAGTAAATTATAGGTATTAATTTTCGCTCTCAATAATACGAAAACGATCTTTTAGTTTCTTCATAATCTAAAGGAATGCATTAATTTTTACACAAAGTCAAATATTTTCCTTTCAAAATTAATAATAAAAATAATTTAAATCATTAAAAAAAGTTGATCTTGTAATAATTCAATACATCCTGAATGTACATACCTTATGTTAATGGTAAATTTTACGAAACGTAATCTTTTCCCTTATTTTGGTTTTTCAACACAAAATTGCCAAATATTTTTCTGAATAATTAAAATTTTAATCCTAATAATGATCTCAATAATTAATTAAGGTCTCAATAATTAACTATGGTTAGTAAATTATAGGTATTAATTTTCGCTCTCAATAATACGAAAACGATCTTTTAGTTTCTTCATAATCTAAAGGAATGCATTAATTTTTACACAAAGTCAAATATTTTCCTTTCAAAATTAATAATAAAAATAATTCAAATCATTAAAAAAAGTTGATCTTGTAATAATTCAATACATCCTGAATGTACATACCTTATGTTAATGGTAAATTTTACGAAACGTAATCTTTTCCCTTATTTTGGTTTTTCAACTCAAAATTGCCAAATATGTTTCTGAATAATTAAAATTTTAATCCTAATAATGATCTCAATAATTAATTAAGGTCTCAATAATTAACTACGGTTAGTAAATTGTAGGTATTAATTTTCGCTCTCAATAAGACGACAACGATCTTTTAGCTTCTTCATAATCTAAAAGAATGCATTAATTTTTACACAAAGTCAAATATTTCCCTTTCAAAATTAATAATAAAAATAATTTAAATCATTAAAAAAAGTTGATCTTGTAATAAATCAATACATCCTGAATTTTCTTATTCTAAAAATATGCTTATGTACATTTTATATTATTTTACAACTTTATTATTATGTAAATTATAATAAAGTTGTATTATTAATTTATTTTTTTTCTAACAGAAACGTATAATTTGTATTTATTGTCAGAAGATGGCACCAGAATAGCATTTATGAACGAAATCTAAAATGCTGGTAGTTGCATCGCAAAGCCTCGAAAGATATCATCGCTATTTCTGAAAAAGTGATTTCAGGAATAAAATGCTTACAGAAATAAATTTTAGAAAATCCTTTAAATATTTAAAGACTTTAAAATGCTTTTACAAATATTTTAAGAGCATAATTGGATATTTTAATGAAACGTTCAAAGAGTCATTCCTTTTTTTTTTTGTAGATATGGGATTTGTGTTTTTGAATGGCAACATTATTCGTTTATTTACATCAGGTAATCGGATGTTCAATCTGTTATTTTTAATTTAAAACTTAAAACATTATAACTGGATATGATATACATGTTTTATACGAAAATATGCTGAACAGACGTTATTTCAAGTAGAAGATATTATCATTTAGTGTTATTATGTGTTAGCATATATTTTTCAGTAAGCCTAACATGGCGCTTAACTACGGTCGACTCGCAGATCAGAGTGGTACAGCCCGGTACCGTTACAGACACTTTCTCGCCTTTGGATTTTATTATAAGTAATATATATATATATATATATATATATATATAGAGAGAGAGAGAGAGAGAGAGAGAGAGAGATTATGTAGATATAGATTATGTAGATATTTATGCAAAAACTTTAAATTATAGAATTTTTCAGAATGTATGTTTGCAAACCATGGGATTGGTGCTGGATTAAGTTAAGAATCCTAAAGGCCCTTAGGCAATTCATGTCTCAGTGCCGTCTTTCCCATCTCAGTTTTTCAAAACCAGAATTAGCTTGTGATGATTTTAATTTAATTTTAAGTTCTCAAGTAACTGATTTTAGGACAAATAGTATTACAAAATTTTTTGAAAAACATTATCTTCAGTTTTTTACCTATAACACTGCTTTACTATTTTAGGATATTTTTCTTATAAAACATAACTTGAGTGGAAAATTGAACTTCTTATTGCCATGGGCCCATAAAAAAATGCAGGGCACATAGGCACAATTGCCCTCTCTAACCAACCCTAATAAACCAACACTCCATGGAATACGGAATTGTAATATTAATGAAACCTTAGATAATTACATTCAAATGTACTAAATGTAATATATATATATATATATATATATGTGTGTGTGTGTGTGTGTGTGTGTGTAATTTAGAAGGGAAAAAAGCTGTATAAAGCTAATAATAAGATAGATTTAAAAAAATTCTTTTATTTATTAAACCAAAAGAAATTGTTTTAATTTTTTATCTCAGGTCTGCAGCAACAAATAAGAGACCTGTGCAGACTTCTAGCTCCAATAACCACATTTTTTTTTCATGCAACTAAGACATTTTCTCATTGTAAGGAATAATTGCATTTGAAGTTATTTTTTAAAAAATAATAATTTTAATTGTTATTCAGTTGCTTTTTCTTTAAAATATATGTTTCTCTTTCTCTTTTATCACTTCATGTAAAAAGAAATAAAAATGAATTGAAAATGCTGATAACTTTGCGTGATTTAAATTTAAATTGCCAAAAAATAATAATTCACTCACTATCCTGCAGAAAGACAAAATTGTAATATTTTGTATTTGTTTTTAATATGCGAATATAAATTTTTAATATGTGAAATAGAAGTTTATTTAATATTATATTACAAACTTGTTATGCATACAATAACAAAGCTTGGGAATATTAGAAATCAATTTTATTTTTAATAAAAACAAAAAAATCATACATCTGGTATAGATTATGAAACACTTTCCAGCACTAACAGAATATTTTTTAGACATTTTATTTTTTCATACCATGAAATGATACATCCAAATAAAAACATTTTAAAACACATAACACAGTAAAAATTCATTTTTTGCAGTTGCTCTCCCTAACCAGTAATGTGTGAAAATGCTTTAGTGCAGCCCTGGATGTGATCTATAGAATTTATACACACTACTCAATATACTAAATGCAATTAGGTAAGTTTAAAAATACCTACAACAACTGAAAATGGACTTCCAGCATTTATCAATCTATAGTTCATCCTGCAATAGAATTATTTTTAGCATCTCTATAAATGCTATGAACTCTATAATCTATAGGAAACATGTTGTATTACAGCCATACCAATTTCATCATGTTTGAAGTGCCATCATTAAAATGCACTGCAAATGCATTTGCCCTATATATTATAATGTAATGGAATTTTATAGTGCATCTCTGTAAACAAATTGTAAATGTTACTTATTCCATACTCCACAAAAAGCATGTTGTAGTCCATTTCACTGATGCATATTAATCTCATTATGTTTAAATTATCTTAACTTACAAATAAGTTTCTGTATAAAATGTTATGATCAAAGATTCTTTCACCTTGAAACCTCACAGCTGTAAGATGTCTCAGACTGAACAACAAAGGGCCTCATGCCCCATAGTGTTAAAATATTCTAAAATTGACTGTGTTCATTTAAATTATTCTAAAAGGAGAATGTCAAATGTCAAGTACCCAGGAAGAGAGGCAAAATTTCTGAAATAAGCCTTTCATAAGATGAGTTTTGTTATGTTCTATAGAGTTGTAAAGAAAGGCCAATAAAAGAAACATAGTATTTACTATAGCTTGTGTTACTTACTATAGTAATTTACCATGTGTTAAAAAATTCATTAAAATGAAAATTTGTTTGAGTTAACAGATGAGAGAGAGATAATTATCTGCTAATACATCCCTGCTCTCTCAACCTGGATACAACTCTAACAGACTATATATATAGGGAAAATTGTTTTTGGTATGTTCTGTAAAAGTGAAATGGAAAGCCAAAGCAAAAAATGGTAATTAAAATTATCCATTGAAAATTTAGTTGGATTGAAGAAGTAGTTTACTCCTATTAGATATAAATACCCCTTCCCTGGATATGCCACTGACATAATTTTTCCTTTACTTTCAATAACAGATTGTGACCGGCTGGGATAGAAATTTACAAAATGATCATGAATTAATTTGTGGACTTTCAATGAGCTTGGATTAGTATGACCTTATGCATATCTGTATCCAAACGTCTAGCATATATACAACTATGGAATTTCCCCCCGTCAATTTACAGATGGGCTAAGTCATACTTCATTATCTAGTGCAATAAAATATGGTTCATTAATTATAAATTTAGGTTATTCATTCCATGAAGAGAAAGAATTTCATTTAACAATTGACCATTAACAAATCTCTATTTCTCCCAATGACATTTACTATAACAGTGAAATAATATATATATATATATATTAAGTTTCATAATGAACATCTAAAAGGCTTAAACTGTTAGCAATGTGACCAACATCAAAAAGGTTATTTTTCCACTTGAGTTTTAAAAAATTGTAAAAAAGTTTTAAATGTCACATGGATAGGAAATATTTGAAAATGTGTGATGGCAGATATGTTTAAAAAATGTCACAGATATTGCTGCATCAGATTGTGTCTGTAACAATTTCTCATTGTCATGAATCATAATGGCATATAGGATAGTGGGATGTATGGGACAATTTTTGTTTTTGTTCTCTTATTCAAAATGTAAGGTTACTGCAGATGTTGTATTTGGTAGATAAACTTCAAACAACAATAACTCTGTGGAGATGGACTTTTACTAGTCAAAACAGGTGATTGGATGCAATACATCTCTCCCATTTAGATACCAGAGCATTTATGGTAGTTATATAAAAGTCCAACATTCTGGACCGAAGAAATTCCTCAAAGGCATTTTTGATGACAGTTTCATTTATGAACCTTTTCCCAGCCAATAAATGTTCAAATGCTTAAAAAAATAGTGGGTGGGTGAAAAATTTGGGGAATATGAAGGATGAGGAAAAGTCTCATAGTGCAAACTGTGTAACTTTTGGACAATTCTTCTGGAAATGTGTGGTCTTGCATTATTAAGAAGTAGTAAAACTGTTTTCTGTTGACAAAACTAGGCTGCATACCTCATAATGTTTTATGCACTATGTCAAGCTGTGTGAAGTATTTCTCTGCTTTAATAGTTTCACCACTTTTCAAAAGACTAAGTGTGGATAACACCACCTGCACACCTTCAATCTCAGTCACCATTATCTTCTTCAGATGAGACATTGATTTCAGCATATGTTTTGAGGCATCATCATTGTCTAACATTTGTGCAGATCAGCAATCATTATCATAAAAGATTTACTTGTCATCACATGTCACTACTCTGTTCAAAAGTAGAAAATTTCTGTTCTGATAAAACAAAGAAGAGCAAACTTCCAGTTGTTGACTTTACAGGTTTTATTCAGATAGCTCATGAGGAACCCACTTACTTTTTTACTTTATCAAGTACATACAAGTGATGGGAAACTGTCTAATAGTGTGAGCTAATTGCTCTGCTATGTTGCTTATAGATTGGCCAGGGTCAGACTCAACTAGTATTCACAGTTTGTTGTTTTCGATGACTTGTGTTGTGTGTCAATGCAGTTCATTTTCCAGATTTATATTGCTGGATCAGAATATTTGGAACTATTGCTGTATGGTTTGTTCTTTTACTGTGTCATCACAAAATGCTTTGTTCATATTTCTTGCTGCCTTTGCAGCATTGTGGCCCAGTTTGAACTCATAAAGAAAAAGTATGCATATGTGGTTTATGTCCATATGTTAATATCAGGGATATTTACATCACAATTAACACCATTTGCACCTTCTGGCAGTGTTTATAAACATGAAAATTATTTTATCCAGGAATTCAGTATTTCAACCTGTAACAACCTAATATTATTGTCTAGATATACAAACTTTAGCTATTATGATAGAGTACTTGCTTATCAAAACAATAAAGTCAATGTCATTTATCCAACTGTAATAAGTGTGTAAGTTTAGAAAATATAAACATTTTTCTAAACTTTTAAACATGGGTACAAGGTACAGGGGATAAATGGGGTATACATTATTTCACAATAAACAACTTCAGAAATCAGATCATGTGTTTATATATATATATATATATAAACTTATTGTAAAAATTAACCTATATATATATATATATATATATATGTGTGTGTGTGTGTTTATATATATATATATATATATATATATATATGTGTGTGTGTAAATCAAGGTCTAAAAAACTTCTATAAATTGTTAACACGAAATAGTATTGCAGAATAATATACATATATTTAATAATTTGAGATCTACATGCGATTTTAAAATTTAATACCTTTGCAAATAGTTTACTTTGATTGAAAGTTATATATGCTTAGTTTGCATTTGGATTCAGCTATTTGCAATATGGTTTTTAAATTCAATCTCCAACTTGTTGTAATATGGTGTTTTTGGAATTTTACAAACCATTCATGGGTTGGGTAGTTCTTTAACAAAGTCTTCCAAATTAGCATCATAAATCTCTCCAACCTTTGCATAATAAAACAGTTGACTCTTATGATCTAACCCAATAATGATATCTAAGCTCTGACTCTACCGATATAATCTAATACCTTTTTTTTTCACACTGTGCCTTTGAAACTCGAGAAAAAGTGCCCAATATTCCATACCAGTCTCACAATATCTTCTTTAATCCTTTCTTTTGCCTGATAACATTTATTTATTCGCTGCCCTGCTTCATTCACATCATAATATCCAACTCCACTGATTATCTCTCTTTCGTAAATATCCCAATAGTTCATTATTCCCCAAACCACAAGTTCCACTGTCTATTGATTACTGAATAATACTGTTATCGTCTGTGTTTTAGTTCTGCTGCTGCTATTAGTCAAGATATATTGCAATATATCATGAAATTGATATATCGTGACCAATAAACACAAGCTAAAATATATGCTGGTTATTAGTAGAGCTTGACAGGTGGGAATCTCAGCTCACAAACAACCAATTAGAGTCTGCTAATGGTAAAATTTTGCTTTTCATCACATTGGGTCTCTGTGCTCATCTTCACTGCAATTGGTTGTTTTTGATTTGGGCTTCCAAGCTACTAATGTCTATAATATTGCCTACGCTGCATTCAAATCTTCTCTGTTGTATTATTGGTAGAGTGAATTTAATATATCATGTTTTGATAATTTCGCTTAAAATGAATATTTACCAAAAAACTAAATTTTAATTAGGATAAAACTATTTCCAAATGTGATTTGAATATTTATATTTTATAAAAGGTTTCAATGTTGTGTTCATGTATTAGATAGGAAGGTATAAATACAGTGATTTTTTTTTTCTATTAAGAATGCATTGATACCTTGGAGAAAGATTGAAAAACAACATTTCTGCTGCATCTGTCATCCACTGAAACTTATTTAATTACAAGTATATTAACATGCCATACGGCATTAAACCAATTTCAGTTTTTGCTTTTGCTTTTCATTTATTTTAATCATATAAAAATCAGCAATGTCTAAAATTTAAGAACATTTTATTTTAATTTCTTTTTTATAAAATTCTCAGTTATATATGAGAAAATTAAACAGTTAAAATGTTATTAATAAATAATGCATAAAGTGGGAAGAATATGAAAAATACTATTTTAAAAGAAAAACACCATGCCTTTGAAATTAACAATATTTTATTCCCACACACTTTAAGGTATTTATCACAATATATCACCAATTTCAATATTAATTTGTTGATATATTGCAATATCAAATTTCTGATATCGTCCAGCCCTAGTATTTTCCTTCTTTTGGAAGTATTATTGGACTTTGTACTCTTTCTCTCGAATTTGTATCAAATAGCAATATAATATAAAAAAGGTTTTTTCTCTCATAATTTAATAAGTGCAAATTTATTTTCCTTAATTTTATATATATATATATATATATATATATATATATATATATATTTGAAAGTGAATACACATGTGAAGAACAAATGATAAAACACCATAAAAAGCAATGGAATGGACACTGAAGGAATTATACTTAAAAGGATGAAAAAGGAAAAATTGGAAAAGCAAAATTGGAAAAATATGAATATCTTATAGAATCTTCAGAAGGGCTTTATAAGAATATTCATATTAAGTATATATTATTTCAACAAATATTGTCAGCATTATGCCTTATATATATATATATATATATAATAGAAAATTTGTCCTCATATTTATTAATTTGAAGTGAGGTTTTAGTCAGCGTACTACATCAATCTTCTAACACATCTGCAATAACCTGCCTTTTCTTGTTTGGCACAACAGATTTAGTATTGTTTTTTTCTTTAGCTGTCTTTCCATACCAGGCAACCCCAATGGCTTCCTTTTCTAGACTATTAATAATTTCTCAACTTCATTCTTCATAATGTATTTAAATCTATATTGGCTTATTAAACTTAATTTTTAAATTTTAATATTATGTTACTAAAAGCAAAAGTTTGTTTTCATACTATTGAAAAAAAATAATTGCCTTCATTATACATTATTAAATTGAATTAATGAATAAATTGGTTAAATTATTTAAATGTCAGAATTTTATTTTGAGCTTAAATTTCTATATATATGGTTAGAATAATCTTATAATTTCTAATTATCTTGAATATATGAGTATTACTAAAATGTTTCATTCAACCCCAGCAGTGCCGAAACTAGCCTTTTTTGCGCCCGGAGCAAACATGGATTTTGCCCCCCCCTCTCTCCAAATAAATTTGCAAACAGAATTTTACCAAGTTTCTAATAGCCGATTCGACTTGTTTTAAATTTAAAATATGTAATCACAAAATACGTAATACTGAACTACGTAATCAAGTTTTGTCAAATATGAATTCAATAAAACCTTCAAAACGGAACAGAAAGGAACAGGAAAAAATTCCACTTTATGCAGGTTTTCGTCTTAGCAAGTGTAATTGTTGGTATTCTTTCTGTTGAGAGCATGTAATTTTAAAATTTAAAACTGGATTCCGTTGTAGACAGATTTCATTTTCACAGATTTTACATTATGTGTATCATTACAAATGAGGCATTTAAAGTCCAGTGATATGAATCAAATTGTCTTAAAAGTTTACACTAATAACATGAAGACATTCGGAAGCTAATGTTAAATCTGTGGAAACGTTCTTAATACTTTTATTTTTTTTTTTTCAAGGGATACTTGCGGTCGATAGCTAATGTTGTGCATTTGTACTTTTTCGGGTTTTGTTACATTTTTTTTTATTTTTTTTTTTTAAGTTTGGACATTTTCACTTTTGTGAAATTGGTTGAAAACTGTTCTGAAATTGAAAGTGTCCTCATATAAAAAAACTGCAACCAAAGTCGAAAATGTAAAAACGCACAACGTTAGATATCGAGAGCAGGTATGATATGAAAAAATATATTTAAAAATATTTAAATGCAAGCGAGAATTCCGAAAAGAACGCTCCCATAGGTTTAACATTAGCGTGCGAGAGTTTTCGCATGACTAGTGTAGGCTCCTAAGAGCATTTAAATTTTTTTTTCCTTTAGGATAGCTGAGGTTGATGTTCCGAAAGTGAAAGTAACTTATATATATATATATATATATGGTTAATTTTTACAATAAGTTTATATATATATATATATATATATATATAAACCTACAACAAAAATTGAAAGAGTAAACACTAACCTGGTTAGAGTTCAACCTCAGCTATCCTCCTAAGGAAAAAAATATTTAAATATATTAAAATGCAAGCGAGAAATTTGAAAAGAACGCTCCCATAGGTTTAACATTAGCTTGTGAGTTTCTTCATCTGACTATAGTGTAGGTTTTTAAAAACTCAAAACCAGGATTTTCTGCAAGCATAACAATGAATTCCAATACCGTAAAATATTATCTATAACCAGTTTCGTGAAACAATCACTTATACTCATCTTCCTATTCATAGATGGATATATTTAGATACTTTCTTGAACCTAACACTAAAAAACACCCGACCTCATGCCCTTTAAGGCTGGATCTGTATGTAAAAAAAGTAATTGTAGTAAAAGACATGGGCGGCATTTTTCAGTTGTCACCTGCTAGAAATGGCAAAAGGTTAAAATAATAAGAATTTAGGAGGATAAAGGCAGGGGCAGTTTACTAGCCATGGTACCCTAGGCAGGATTTTTTGTGCACCCCTACAAATGATATATTTAAAAAAAGGAAAAAAAGGTTTTACTAAGTATTTTATTTTGCATATATTTTCCATACCTTTGTTTTTAGTATCCCGAGCAGTCACCTGATCTCCCCTATAAGCTCCAAGGCTGGATCTGGATTAAAAAAAATTACTACAGGAAAAGTAATGGGGCTGAATTTTCCAGCTGTCGACTAGAGTGGCAAAATGCATAGAAATGGTAAAAAGAGGAGAAAATAATTTTGGAGGATAAAGGCTTTACTAGCCTTGGTGCCCTGTGCGAGATTGTTTACTGTACCTCTAACAAATGCTATACTGGTTTTAGAAAATGATTTTACTAAGTATTTTACTTTATGCATTCCCCTTTGTTTTTATTGTCTGCAATATTGGGTAGCTCGTGTGATTGTTTTTATATTTAATTTTTTTTTTTTTTTTAAACTTGCTCGGAACTCCGGGTCCTTGGACACTGCGGTTCCTGGTAGATATAGGTTTTCCCCTCGTGGACTATGCCAAGAGGTTAGCTGTCCATGAGTGGGATGTTTCTGTTTCTGTTTTTATTGTCCTGGCAGTCGCCCGACGGCCCGACCTCGCTCCATAGCAAGAAGGGAAAAAGGAAAGCTCCACGCTGCTCAGCGAGAAATTAAAAAGAAATAGAACACCCTTCTTGGAATTTTTTCGCAGGGAATCGCTTGGCAATTATCCTTGTTGGACACCAGACAGTGACACAGAGACATGAGACTGACCTTGAAAAATGTTAGTGATTCTTACTACACGGGAAGGGATTTCCCTGATAGATAGAAGGCATAGACTTGGTGCATTTGGAATATGATAAAAATAGCCTAAGAGGACAATTCTTTCTTCTTAATCATTTGCTATCCAGTATTTTAGGCGAATCATTTTATCTATTTGTCAATTTTAATGCATTTGCTTCAGTTTTTTTTCTTTCGACTACGAGACATTTTTATCCAAATTTCACATATATATACATTTTTGTATTAAACGACAAATGAAATCTTCATTTGGCGCCTCCTTCGGCTGGCGCCCAGGGCACATGCCCCCCTCTGTCCCCCTCTAGTTTCAGCCCTGAACCCCAGCACATAGTTAGGCAAAAATATAAGCCCAATTAAATAATATTCTTGAATCTTGATAAATGGCTTTAGCATCTGTACTTTGTACTATATAATCTATACTAATATTACAAAGAAACGTTTGTTTGTAATGGGTAATTTCTAGAACTACTAATGGCGAAAAAATGATGGCAACAGTCTCTGCTCCAACTATTTTATGTTGGTGTTAGTACTATTACCACCAAGGTGGGTGCAAGAGCAAAACATTCTAAAATTATGAATTTTGATATGCTGAAGGGGCTAGAAACTTGAAATTTGGCATGGTGATTACTTTAAGATGTAAATACTCGCTAAGAGAACAATTTCTAAAAAAATCAAGATTTAAAAGGGTGAAATGAGCAGAAAATATTCTAAATTATGATTTATATAGAATTTTTAGGGATAGAAGCTTAAAATTTGACATGCTTGTTACTTTTAAAACATAAATACTTGCACAGAACAGTTTTTAAAAAAATCGAAAAATTTTGCGGGAGAAAAACAATTTTCTAAAATTGCAATTTCTGTGATACTGTTGGGGCTAGAAACTTTAAATTTGGCATGATGGTTACTTATAAGATGTAAGTGTTCATTAAGAACAGAGTCTAACAAATTCATATTTAAAAGGGTGAAATGAGCAGAAACATTCTAAATTATGATTTATATGGAATTATTAGGGATATAAATTTGATATTTGACATAGCTGTTACTTTTAAGGTATAAATGCTCGCACAGGACAGTTTATAAAAAAAAATTCAAAATTTAAAAGGGTATAGGAGAAAACAAAGTTCTAAAACTTTGATTTTTGTGATACTGTTGGGGCTAGAAACTTGAAATTTGGCATACTTTTAAGATGCCAACTCACTGAGAAAACTCACTGAGACAATTGAGACACTGAGACAAAACAATTTCTAAAAAATTCAAAATTTAAAAGGGTAAAATGAATGGAAAACATTCTAAATTACGATTTATTTGGAATTGTTAAGGCTAGAAACTTGACATGGTTGTTACTTTTAAGGGGGGATTCTTCACTCACTTGAAAACATCCGCTTGCTAATGTTAAACCTATAGACAGGTTGTTTTCGAATTTCTCTTTTAAATTTGAATATTTTTAAATGTTTTTTTTTTTTTTTTCATAATATAGTGGAGGTCAATCCCTAATATGGCTATTTTTTACTTTTTCGACTTCAGTTGCAGATTTTTTTAATAAAGGTACTTTCACTTTCAGATCCGGTTTTGAAAGTAAAAGTACCTTTATAAAAAAAAATCTGCAACTAAAATCGAAAAATTAAAAAATAGCCATATTAGGGATCAACCTCAGCTATACTATGCAAAAAAACATTTAAAAATATTCAAATTTAAATGAGTAATTCGAAAACAACCTGTCCATAGGTTTAACATTAGCGAGCGGGTGTTTCCAAGTGAGTGATGAGTCCTCTTGAGACCTAAATTCTCAGACAGAAAAGTTTCCAAAATTTTGAAATTTAAAAGGGTGAAATGAACAGAAAACATTCAAAAATATTGATTATTTTGGAACTAATGAGCCGATTTCAAAAATTCTTTCAGAACAACATTGGTAACAGACTCTGCTTAAAAATGGGCTACTTTTACCTATGTGCAACAGCCCTCAAAGAGATGAAAGAACAACTAACATTCTAAAATTATGATTTCTTTGAATATGTTGAAACAAGAAACATGAAGTTTGACATGGTGGTTACCTTTAAGTTGTAAATGCTTGCTCAGAATGGTCTAACAACATCAGAATTTAAACGTGTAAATGGACCAAAAGTATGCTTAAAGCATTCTAAATTACAAATTTTTGGAACTGTTAGAACTAAAAATGTGAATTTCGGCATTATAGTTACTTTTAAGACACACATTCTTACTTAGAACAGTTTAAAAATTTTCAAAATTTAACCTCTTTGCTACTAAGTATTTATGTTATTAATTATTGATTATTACCAAATTATTTATTTTCCAATTTGACTTCAGAGCAAGAGTTTTTATCTTTTTGCATTATTTTGAATCTTAGACATTGAAGCATATCATTCTGAAATCAAAATTACAATTATGTTTGAGTATCATTAATAAAACAGGAAAGAATGGAGGTCCACATATGTGGACCTAGGGGGTAAAGGGGTGAAATAAGCAGAAAAAGTTCTAAAAAATATTTTTTTTTTGAACTACTGAGCCAGTTTCAAATCTTCTTTTAGAATAATAATGATGTCAGTCTCTGCTTAAAAATAGTCTACATTTTATCTCTTTGCAAACTACCCTCAAAGGGGTGTAAGAGTGAAAAAGTCCTAAAATTTGGATTAATTGATTCTGTTGGTGATAAAATCATGAAATTTGATATAGTGGTTATTTTTAAGATGTAAATTCTCAGTAAGAATGTTTCTAAAAATAATCGAGATATAAAAGGATGAAATGATTAGAACACTCTATAATCATAATTACTTGGAAACTATTGGTGCTAGAAATTTTTAATTTGACATTCAGGTTCCTATTAAGATGTGATTCCCCCCAAAGAAAAGTTCAAATATAAATTCGAATTTCAAATCAGTAGAAAATGTTCTACAGTTTTATTTTCACTATGACTTCTCTGAAACTGCCAGCTTAAAATCTTTAAATTTGGCATAGGGATAACTTTTCAGATGCAGATATGCAAGAACAATGTGGTTTATTTATTTATTTTTTAACTTTTAAAAATGTAAAGAGGAGAAAAATCAATTATTTCTAATGCCAGTATTAGATAAAATATTTTTTAGCAGTAAGAGAAAATGCAAGTACCAGTAACTACGATACCGAATTAAAATGACACTGACAAAGAAACATGATTGTCAACTATCTAAGGAAGTAACTGAATATTTAGCCTTTAGCCAAACAAAAATGATGAATAGTATAATAAACCAATGTTTTTCAACTTATTATTTAACAGTATTTTAATTTTTATGGAGATTCAAGTTATACTAATACTGTAAAAAAGAAATATTTGTTTGTAGGAAATAGACTCTGAGACTACTAAACTGATTTTTAAAATTCTTTCATTGTATGTAGGTGACAGAGTTTTCCAAGTAGACTGCTTTGTATCTGTTTTTTTGGAAGGGGTGGCTGAAAATGGGTTGGAATGAAGATTTTCTCATTAATTCAAGTCTCATGCACACCTAATACAGTGCAAGAATGAGGTTTCCTCAGTGTTTGACTTAATTAGTAATATTTAAATTATCTGTAGCAGTATAATTTTTCTTAATGTAAATACCACTTAGTATATTTCAACAACCATGTAGGCAAAGCTGCAGGTTTTGCTAGTTAATGATAAAGAACTTCAAAAATTTTATTTTGGACTAGTCAAAATATAAATCCTTTCCTAAATGAGAATAAGAACAACCAACCAAACAACAAATTTCAAGGTATGAATTAGACAGTAGTATTTTCAAAAAAATAAACTATTTACACATTTTATTTAGTTATGATAATTAATGTCCCATTCATCCCTGTTCTCCCCTATAATTGCAAAATTCAGTATTTAGATTTAGTGAATTAACTTAATAATTTTATAAACTTGAACCTAATGTTTCTAATGTAAAATTTATAATCGTATAGTTTGTTCTTTGAATAATTGTCATTGCATTCTCTATAAAGATCACCATTTAGAGATAACATTTTGAAAATCTGCGTCTCTCTTTTTTTAATAAGCATTCTTAAGTTGAGCTACATACATATAGTGAAAAACTTTTCTTAAGGTCTTCTGTTTAGAGCGTCATGTAAAAATACAGTTTAAAAAAATCACTTTTTAACATATTAAATTAAAATGAGTTAGATGTTTGGTATCTTTAGTCATTCAAGTATGTTATTCTGAATTTAAACTCTTTTTTTTTTTTTTTTTTTTTTAACTTTCTTTTTTTCTTTGCTATAGCATGTCAATTAAAAAGATTTAAAATATTTTCATTTAAAAAATAAATCACACGTAAACATGTAAACAGCTGAAATGAAGAATTTAAAGCATATATTATGTGCAACATAGCTATTTTGACTTCTGCTGTGGGTGTGCTGCTTTTTTTCTCACTGATTTGATTTAAGATGCATTATATTATTTTTTGATGAATGATTTAAGAATTACTATTATTGTATCTGATTTCATTTGTTTCTTACTTCAAGTCTTGTTTCTAGTTATGTTTTTTAATATAGTATATTTAGTGAGATTTTTGTCTGTTTTTAGGTCAACCAGATGTCAGTACTGTGGTGCATATTGATGGTGAACAGCATTTGATTAATGGTACTAATAATTATGAAGAAAAACCATCTGAAATGTGGTAAGTATCATAGATAATATTGAGTTCTTTATTTATTCAATACTAGCCGGTCTTCGCCCGTCTAGCCGGTCGTTTCCGAGTGGGGCCCAGATACATAGTACAATGTACCGCCCGGACTTCGCTTGGGGCCCAGAAAGTGCATTTTATATGCAACCAGAAAAATATAAATAAAATACTTTAAATTAAAAGTATACGAAAATAACTAATAAAAATATATAAAAAACACTTAAATAAGATTTCGAAACATAAATATATTTTTTTTCATGAGTCCCCTGACAAAATACTACTGGGCCCTTTCCCGTGATTATCTAGGGGTGGAGCCCAAGTAGTACTTTGTATCTGGGCCCCACTCGGAAGCAACCGGCTAGTATATAATAAAAAATCAGCAATAGTTCTGTTTTTCGTCTAATCTTCCGCAATCGGGTTCATAGCAGATGTTGCCTACAAATGCGCTAGCACTAAAGTAGCTGAAATACATGATTAACTACTTTTTTATTGTAGATTTGTAAAGCAGAGTTTCACATTCTTACTTAAAACTGCTGCTGAGATATGGCACAGTTACCTAAAACTTTCGACATACAATGTGACCCCCTTGATGGATTATTATCTAAAATTGCTGAAATACATAGCTACCTATTTTCTAGTACATTTGTTATCCTAAATTTCACGCAACTACCTGTTACTGAGATATCGCAAAATAACATAAGAAATCCGACCCCCATTTAACCCTCTTTAGTAGCCGAATTTCTAAAATTGCAGCAATACATGTTTAACTATTTTTTAGTAGATTTGTTATCCTGAATCTGTGATTTCAAGCTCATAACTAAAACTGCTGCTGAGATATGGCAAACATTTGAAATGACCTAAAATTTTCGACCCCCATTTAGATTTGTCATCCTGAATTTCCCGCTCTTATCCAAAACTACTGATGAGTTATGGTGAAAAAGTGAAATCATCGAAAATTATTGCCCCCCCCCCCCATTTAACCCCCTTAGTAGTTGAATTTCAAAAATCTTCTGAAATGCATGTTTAACTATTCTTTAGTAGATTTGTTATCCCAAAATTCACACTCCTAACTATAACTTCTAACTTCTACTGAGATATGGCAAAATAGCATAAAACATTCGACCCCCATTTAATCCCCCTTAATGTCTGAATTTCTAAAATCGCTGAAATATGTGTTTAACTATTTTTTTAGTAGATTTGTTATCCTGAGTTTCATGATTCTACCTATAATTTCTACTGAGATATGGCAAAATGACCTAAAATATTCGACCTCCTGTTTAACCCCCCCCCCCCCCCCCCGTTAGTTGCTGAATTTCTAAAATTGCTGAAATATATGTTTATCTATATTTTTTGTAGAATTAATTTGAACCACCTTGTATTTTTCAGTAAATTTTAGTACTGCCGTTATTAAATTCAAGTTGAAAGAATGCCAAATCTGTTCATATAGCAACATGAATGACGATGTTCAAATTTGAAAACGATTTTAATCTTTATCAAAACAAACAAGTACAAAAAAGCATAGACTATGAAACACTTTCCAATAGTTTCATAATACTTTAAAAAAACTTCACTGTTTAATAATGTGAAAGAGGATATCTAAGTAAACAATTTGGAAAATGCGTAACACATTTGGAAATCAAATTTCAGGAATTACCCTCGATAGTCAAAAAAATATCTGAATTTTTTTGTGCAACCCTGTATATGATCTACAGATTTGTATATATACCGCATAGTATGCTAAAATTTAGTTCAATTAGGAAACACATAGCAAGCACAGTTGTAAATTCCCCCTCAACAATTTCCGTCAATAAATAGAAATATACTCGAGATCTTTTGTACTACCCTGTATATCATCTAGAGAATTTATATGCACCAAATAATAGTAAAAAAATTAGTTTAATTTAAAAACGCAAACCACAAGTTAAAACTGACTTCCAGAAATTATTGTTCTTAGACAGTATTGTAACCGAATTATTTTGTTTGTCCTTGTAAATGAACAATGAATGCCTTGCACTCCATATTCTATTGTAAGCCTCTACTGGTACATTTCAGTGAAATATATCAATTTAAAAATGTTTGAAATAGTGTAACATAATACAAATACACTGCAAATAAATTTTCCTCATTGAACGTAATGTAACAGAATTCTTTTGAGTGTCTCTGTAAAAGAAACTATAATTACTACATACTTCATTTTCAATACCAAACATGCCATAGTAAACATCATTAACATATATAAATTACATGGCAATCCGAGTATATATTAATGCTAGTTAAAACACGAACAAACACAAACCAAATTCATATTCACTTTTCAACTATGTTGGAAAGTGCTAAAAATTACAATCATACCAGGTTCATTTGATTTAAGACCCGGTCAGACATAGAACAATGGGTGAACGCTGCCAAAGGCAGAAAAGCCCGCAGCACCAGGTTTTTAAAATTCGAGGTTTGTTTATAATAAACTGGCCAGCGAAGCTAAGTTAGGTATGCTGCCGAAGGCAGAGGGCCCCCAATGCTAAATCCCTTGTATACAGTGCTGTAGTTGAAAAACAATATTTGTGGGAACTCACCTTTTCATAGAGTAGATATTGATACTACCAGATTTTTGCTAAGCCAAAAGCCAATTTAAAACATTTGTCCAAAAGCCGACTTTCTTTAATTAGCAGTTATATTTATTATATTCAAGTTTTTATAGTATTGTATTTGTATAGCATTCATCTAAAAAAAGCAATACAGTGGAACTCTAGATATACGTTACCTGAGTTGTACGTTTCCCTCACTTATACGTTTCAACTCAGCGGTCCCGACCATTTGCCATTAAAAATTATCTGAGTTGTACGTTTTGAATTACACATTTCCCTCAGTTATACGTTACGTTTTTGCGTCTCCGGACGAATTTATTTTTCATTTATCCATTTTGAAACCTGAAACACTGACGACGCGGCCGAGGAGTTTGATTTGAAAGATCCCACTCAAACTTCAGAGCTAATGTGAAAGTTTTTTACCTAGAAAAGCGGTTCGTCAATAGTAAAAGCAATAACCATAAGGTGGCTGCATTATTAACAGAAATGCAAAATTTGCTTTTCAGTGTCGGCTCTGCCGAAAAGAAACAACCGAAGATTAGTGATTATTTCAACAATATTCTGTAAACTACTGAAATGTCTTTTGATAAATGATTTATATGCCAAGGCGATTCCAACGATTTCTTTTAAGTACTCTATGTGTATTAAAAATTTTTTTAATAAAGCTTTTATGATAAAATAAGTTCATGTGTCTTTCTCTTATGTACTTTTTTCTTCTCATTTCCATTTCCAAAAATTTATGTCATGGGTGCAGTACTACTTAGGAAACTTCTGTTTTCAATATAAAAGGTAGCAAACTCCTCAGCGAACAAAGTTTTTACGATATATTTTAAAAATTGTTCCAGTAAACCATTAATTGAGTTGTACGTTTTACTGAGTTATACGTTTCATTTGTCCGGTCCCGAGCAAAACGTATAACTGGAGTTCCACTGTATTTAATCAATCTGATAATAACATTTTCCAATATTAATCAAAATTTAATTGAAATAACAGAAATAAATCCATATATAACTTATTGGCACATCTACCCTAGAAGTTTTCATAAAGAACGACAATGAGAGGTGTTTTTTGTCCTCTCTGATTTACAACAAGCTGTCACGTCGGATAATCTTCTTCCTGATCTCAACCAAGATTTCACATATGGTTCAGGACAAAATTCTTTTAACCCCCTGACAGCCAAGCAAAAGGGCAAATTTGTAGTGTTGTTTTCTCTGTAATTTTTTAAAAATTCTCAAAAAATCTGAATTTTCAAACTTGAGATAAAAAACTTAATTACGTATATAAGTATAACCCTTGACAGTATCAATCATTACTTGATGTTTTAAAAATGCATTATATTTGTAGAATTATATTAATTTAAACAAACCTTGTATTGCTGTGAAACCTACAGCATAGTGAACGGATATATCAGGTCGCAGCGGTGAGAAGGTTGAGAGGTCCTACACGGCTTATGAATATAAGTATAAACTGGCTCTTTCAATAAGGAGTGAAATTTTCGTATCGGTCATGATGTTATTCATACACCTGAATGCTATTTCACATTCAGACATTGAAATAGGTATAGCTTTCACAGTCTGGAGAAAAAAAAAGTCAGACAGTAACAAACCAAATATTTCTGGGAACGACGTTCCCACGCATTCCCACCCAACTACAGCACTGCTTGTATAGAAAACTGTCTGAATTCAACTCTGATTTTAAGTATATTTAAGGTTATTGTCACAGGCCAGGGCAACGGCGGGCAGGAGATCTGTTAATGGAATATAATGAAAACTCTTAAAATAAAAGAGTCTTACAATAAAACTGCAATTATGTAATAATTAGTCCAATACAATCATAAACAGCATTTTATATTTACATTTTTTAGTACTGTTAAAAGTTCTTGCTTTTTCAAAGATTTAGCGGAAGGGTCATGGCCCTTCTCTTCTACCCTCTGCATATGTCCATGTAAATAAAAAAATTTAAATTTTCTGAGTCATTCGTTTATTCCTTTTTAAACATAAAAGCATCAAATTGGCAGGCTTAACTATAGATTTGGAATCTAATAGCATTTTCATTTTTTGATCAATTCAATGTATTACATCTGGAGCTATAAATTTATGTGGTTGCTTCAGGGAATTCGGTTCAAAGCAGCAATTCTGACATAACTTTCTGAAAGATACTTTAATTTTTTTTCTGCCATATATTTTATGTAAAAATTGATTTAAAGTAAAAATAATAATTAATAGTAATTGCCCATATGACACATGTTTCAATAAATTATCTTAAGATAGATTTATTTTTATATCTTTATTCTGTTCAATAACTGTATTCCTATTTTTTTTTAACACATTTGTCCTATTTTTTCCTATCTATTTGATAATATTTTTTGCATTTTTTCCTACTTTTTTTGGTAAAAAGGTGCTTTGGGGGTCTGCCTTTATTCCATGTATCATAGTTGTTTTTTTTTTCAGATTTATTCATTCTAAATCTACTTTTCAGAAGTTATTATTTACAGTCTGATGATCCATGATCTTTTCCATGATCCATTTTAATATCAGTGAATAAAAACCTTGTTTGTGAGATGGAAATATTCACCATTTATTTAAAAAAATTCATTTTAATACAATTATTGCATCCAACTTTACAGTCACAAAAACTAACTTTTAGTTTTACATTTTCATTAATGTAAATACATTAGATGTAAACCTAAACCTAATGTTTTTATATTATACAAAAGATATTTTAGTGGAGAAGAATGTATATTTCAACTATAGAAAGTATCACATTCAAAAATATATTTAAATGCAACACATAAAATTTACACCATAAATTTGCAAAACAATAAGTCTAGGTTTATATCTGAAATATTTACATTGATGAAAACTTAAAACTGAAACTAAAAATTAGTTTTTGTGGCTGAAAGGTTGTGTGCAACAATTATATTAAAATTAAATTTTTAAAAATAAATACTGAATATTTTCCATGTCACAAATAAAGTTTTTATTCATTGATATGAAAATGGATCATGTAATATATTAATCAGACTGTAAAAAACAATTTTTGAAAAGTAGATTTAAATCGAATAAATCTGAAGAACGATGATAGATGAAATAAAGGTAAAATGTCTTGCAATTAAAGGTACCATAAAACTGATGAACTCTTTTAAGTATTAATGCACAGATCTTGTATTGTACATCAAACAAAATATATTTTTCCTATACATTTAATAGTACTATTTTTATTCTGCTTTCTCTAAAGTTAAAAATCATAAAACAGTTCATTTTTATTGTGCCATTTTTTTATTTACTTTTATCAGCCATTGTTCTACTTGTTATTATATAGATTTGTGTTTTCTAATTGCAGGTAAAGTAGAAGTAGCAGATCTGAATGAGGTTGCTGTGAACATCAGTGTTTTTCTGTGACATTTTGATAGTGCTGTTTAATTACGATTTTATTTTATGTGAAAAAGATATGGCTTCAAAAGCACAAGTTTTTCTCCCGGTGTATGAATATTTTAAGTACTGTTATACATATTTAATGATGTAACAAAGATTTTTATTCACTTGTATTATTTAAAAAAAAATTAAGTAGTCATTTATAAAATTGATACTAGTTACACATCTCTCTGATTGTGTGTTCCTGTTGTTTACATGTTTCATTGAAAAATGAATTTGCATTAAATACTCATGAATGTTGATAGTTAAGAAAAAACATGTTTTTGTTAAATCTGTGAAAAAATTCTATTGTTGTTTTCGTAAATATGATATCTGTGATGATTTTCAAACTAAAAAAGGAAAGAAAAAGGTGAAGTACAAATATGCAAATTTTATATTCCATCTGTGTTCCTTTTTAGGACTGTGAGCTAAATTAATCTTATATTGCCTTAATTCAAAATTTAATATTATTTTAAAAAGAAATATCTAATATTATTTAGACCTTTTTAAATAAGGAAAATGCCTGTTAATTTAATATTGGGTCCACAGTGGTTTTTGTTCTAAAGTATTATTCTCAGGAAGCAGTTGTATCTATATTACCTTCCTTTTTTGTTAGTTAACATTGTTTACTTAATTACATCTTAAAAGATATGTTATGTAATCTGTCTGAAATATTTATTGTTTACAAGTCCTATATATTTCAGTGTTATTTATTTAATTATTTTTAAAATATTTCTCATTACCTTGTGAATATCAGCAATTTTATATTTTCGAAAGCTTTGTATATTTTTTCTGTTTCTTTTTCAAAAATTTATTAATACTGATTTTATTTATAATTTTATATTTGAGTCTATGTCATTAAATAATGTGATTTGTTATTAAATTACTAGAGTTTTATTGCACAGCTGCCCTTCATACAACATTAGTTATTTATTTTAATGTATCATTCATATTTTTATAGCTAAAATAAACTATTATCATCTTTAAAATATTATATATAATTGTTAGATGTATTTTACTTAAAGTTTTACCAAGGTCTTTTTGAATAAATACTCATTTTTAATATTGTAAATCATTTACACCATCTGCTGTTAACTCTCTGAAACTGATATGGAGTTTGACAAATACATCTAAATGAATTTGAAAACAAATATTAATTTTTTTTTTAATTCTTTGTGAGAAAACTTGTTGTGTGCCTTTAAAAGTATTATAGAATAAAAGAAATATTTTCTGATAGAAAAGCATATCTTTTATGGAAAATTCTTTTGTATCTCATTAATAATAATGTTTGATCTTTCTTCTATTTTGGTTTTATTGTCTTGCAGGTTTATCTTTAAAACTATAATTCTACATAATCTACATCTTTTTACTATTAAAGACTATTTATTTCAATTTGAATTCATAAATTGATATCCAACAAATGTTATAACCTCACTTTTAAAAAAAAATTTTCAATACATAAATTATTTCAAAGAAAATTCAATTGTTCTTGTTGTGTTTTTAATTACTAACCAAAGATTGAATATATTCTTAAATGGTTTTAAAATGTATGCTATTGATAAAAATCTGTATATTCAGGGATGACATCAGGAGTTTTATAAGGACACCATGGACATAATTAATGTAGGATCACTAGAATCCTTTTACTCCCTTTTCATAGGGGAAAAAAAATTATTCTGTTTACTGTATAGATAGTTTATATAAAATAAAATAAATATGTATATCAGTCATTTTGGGTTTCATCTTCAAATAATCAACCTAAGCAAAAATTCTCAAATGTCTTGGTTTAAAAATCTTTAGCTTCACCTTAAATTAAAATTCCTATGTTAGGCACACCTTGGTAGCCTCATAATTTTTTTCAAAATGTTTAAATACATTTAAATCATTTTATGTATCTTTTCAGACTAATATGTATATTGTTTGTGGTTTTATAAAAATGCATCCTATGAAATAATTGTTTTTAAAATAGTGAATTCAGTCATACAAGGATGAGCATTTGTCCTATATTTTCCTCTCCTTCTTGTCTTCTATGATATTCTTAACATATGTATGTTGGAAAGGATCTGTGCTCATAGTTTCGAATTAAAGTGATACATATCCAAAGTATATATATTCTGCAAATGGATAACAAATTTAAAAAAATAAATAAATCTTTATATTCCCATGACACATTCTTCTTATTTTAAAGCCATAACTATAAATTATATTTACAAGACACAACATATATTTTACTTAACAGTGATTTTTCTTGGTTGATCACACCTTTTATTTTTTGTAAGACGTTTATTATTTCTGTACACTTTTAATATATATATATATATATACATATATATATATACACATACACAGGGGCTACTGATAAGTTTTGTTTTAAAAGACCTTGCTAAAATAAAATACTTGTCCATTTATTAAACTGCAAAAAAATATACATAAAATATACAAATGTTACATCAAAATCATTCGTAAAAAATTTAATTTTAAGAAAATCTGAACAAAGTCATTACATATAAAAAAAAGGTTATATGTATTTTTTTTTTTTTTTTTTTTTTTTTTTTACACGTAAACAGTGTAAACCAGTTTAAATGGATCTTAAAAATTGCTTTGTATCAAAGTTTTGATCCAGTTTTCTTTATAGTTTTGTTTCCTAATCATTGTATGATCCTTGGAATTGATTCATTTCAAAATAATGCAGCTCTGTGTAAATATTTTGTTAAATATTTGTATTTGTATTTTATTCTCACAAGTACTTTGTGTTAAATCATTTTTTTACATATGTAACGTCAATTAATGAAAACTGTTAGAGAAGGAATGATTAATGAGAGTTGCATTTTTATGAAAATATTTAGAGTGTCTGTATTAATGCATAAAGAAGAGTATGCTACTGTCAAGATGCCCAATACATAGCCTGCAACCTTATATTTGATACATGATGTTACATAAAATATTTTTAATAATACAAAAGTGTCTTCAGAAGGTCTGGTTCAATCAATTGCAGTAATTGTTTTTTTTTTTAAATCTTGCCCAGGAGTGCTAAAACATACTCTTTTTTAAAAAATAAGTGAGTTATTTCAATGTTTGAGTTTAAATAATTATAAAATATTTATAAAATACTATTTAAATCCCTGATTTAACTTTACATTTGTACTGGAATATATTTATTTTGTTATTTACAAATATTTAGAAAAATTATTTTTTGATCAAAAATTAAGAATTAATAATTAGTCATTAGAAATTTCTAAGATTCTATTTACATGTGTTTCTTCATATTTAAATTATGAACAATTAGAATATTTTTTTTAACAAGATGGGAATACTTACAAAAATTTTATTAAGTCATGCACATTATTTAACAAAACTTTTAATGCTTAATTATTTTGTATACAAATTATACCATAAATTCATCTTGGAATGATGCATTGCCTTGAATACATGCATTTAGTTCAGTTTCTTTTTGGATATTATTTGTATGCATTCTGAAATGAGCCAGAAAGTATTTTAGACAGTGATAATGACTTTAGTGATTTTTTTTTTTTTTTAAAGATGAAACCTGAGTCTTTTAGATTTCTTTTAGAAAGACTCTTCTGTCATTAATAATTTCTATAGTATTAAAAATAATGAGAAAATTGGTACACCAGGCCTTTCAAATGCATTTGTTATACTATGACAATAAAAAACAAAATAACAGGAATTGTATGAATAATAATGTGATTAAGTTAACTTCTTTTTAAATGGTTTCATATATATATAAAAAACTGAGCTTTCATAATAATACACAATGTTTATAAAACATTTTAAAAATTAAACTAAAAGCAAAATATCCATATTTTCAACATTTATGAAATGTTGTGTTTACTAAGGTTACTATCGTTTACAATTGTTTTTGCTGTTATTGCACTACATGCTGTAATTTTATGAATGTTTTTGTAATCTATCAAATGATATTTTCTTTTACTGAATCTTAACTTCTGAAGCAATTTTTAATTTAGTGTTGTAATGTATTTTTTTTTTTCAAAATTACAAAGCAAAAATTACACTTTTGTAGTCTTCTAGAAGTTTAATTATAATCATAATTACAGTTCTCTATTTTCAAATATTAAGATAATATATTTTTTATTTATTGTCGTAATTCCCAGAAGCAGAAACTTTTCTGCTGATCTACAACAAACATTAAAAAATAAAATGAAGATATAAATGAGTTGTATGTGTGTGTGTGTGTGTGAAATACTGATAATTATTTTTTATTTGAAATTACAAGTTATCCAAGTAATTTATGAAAAAGAATTGTGCAGATAAAATGTTATGGTAAAAAGGAGATATGTTAGCCTTTGCTAAAAACACAAACGTATGTTGTTCTGAAAATAATCTGCAGAGTAAACAAAAATTGTAACATAGTTTCCTATCTTGCATTTTCTGCTGCTGGAGATCTATCATTTTTAAAATCTAAATCTTGGTATATTTTGAATACATTTGTAAAATATCCATGCATCAATAACAAAGTATGTATATGAAATTACAAATCAACTTAATGTGCATATAGCTAGAGTAGGGTGAATAAGGCATTTTTACCCTACATCATGGGCAAAAAGATTTTAGTTGATATTTCTCTGTAAAATAATTAAATGAAATAAAAATTATCTATCCAATGAACACCAATCAATTCATTTTCTTTTTCAAACCATAAAAAAACTATCTATGAAGTCAGAAATAAATATGTTTGAATATCTTAGTCTATTTTTTGCCTCTCACTCCCTAAAGTAAACCATGTAAACTTATGTTGAAATTCATAAATTGGCATTGATCATTGTTATTCTATCCAAATTATGAATATCAACTTAATCTTACTTTCATCTTGCAAAAAAATCTTCCTTTATTAGAATATAAAACGTTTGTACTACGCATGGTAATGTATTGCAAAATATTACCGTCTAAATAACGAGCATAAATTTTGTGTTCAAAGATATTTTTCAAGTAATATTTATAGAAAAAATATATATTATATAGATTATGCAATATATTCCTTTTTACCATTCAAGCAAATAGTATATATTCTGGCATCAAATATCTATGAATGTTATTTCATTGTTGAACTGGTGTTTATATTGATTTGAATATCAAATGTGTCTGTTTGTTATGTGTGATTATATTGAGAGAAATTTTTTTCAAAGATTTAAAAATTTAAATATTAGCATTTCATGTTCTTTCATTTATTGTACTTTTAACTAAATACTTTTTATAAATAGTGCTAATTATTATTTTGTTGAAATATACAGGGTTCACACTAGTTATTTATCAATTGTAATTCATATTTAATTATGTGTTTTTTCTGGATAAATTCTGTACTCCAACCATAATATAATGGCATCATATAATAATTCACTTTGAATTTGTTACTTGCATTCTCTATTTTATGTACCTGATAAGTTATCAAAAATTTCAGATGAATAAATATTTATCTGTTGTGTTTCCCAATACCTTTGATTCATTTTACATTTCTTACATAAATTGTCTTTTATAAAAATTATAGGACGGTATAATACAGTTCCTTTTTCAGTTTAGCCTCAAGATTTTTTGTTGTTGTTTGTTTGTTTGTTTGTTTTGCTTTTGTAATTAAAATTTTTATTCTTTCTCTTCTTTTAATCTTCCAGTATTTTTTATTACTTTTCTTTAGAAAGGAATTTGAAAAAGGAACAATTGGGGTATCTGTAAAATCATTTTCACTTTCTGAAAGATATTTTCCAGAGAGTTCTAAGTTGCTTAAGATATTGTTTGTTACCAAGAAACAAAAATTTACAAGTAGTGTTATATGTTTTTAACATGTATATGGGTTTTAAATATACTGTATTTAATCAGAATTTAAGATGCCCAAAAATCTAAGATGCAGCTTAATATTTATAGTCGCAAAAATGGTGATTTTTCTTTTAAACTTTTGTACAAGACACAAGGAAATTTTAAAGAAAGAAAAGATAGGTAAACTTATGAAATATGATTAATTCTAATTTTATTTATTCTCTGCATTATTCAAAATTAGTATTCATTCCTCACAGACATATCATCAGATATTTCACTGCATGAATCTTCACTACTGCTTTCTGGTGTGACTTCATTGTTAAAATGTTTGAAACTAGAGCCATTTCCAGGTCCATCCATTACATATGTCCATACGAGGGTGGGAGTATTGATGGATAAATAAACTTTCTAGTATGTAACACACGCACATCTATTTTTACAGTATTACAAGTTGTACCCAATTGCCTAAAAATATGACTAATTAAATTCTGTCAATTTTGGAGAAAGAACATGCATCTTAGATTTGAGTAAATATGGTATTATTTCAAAAATATTATTTTACACTCTATAAAATATTTATTTGCATAAAAGTAATACATAATGAACATTAAAAAGCATACAGTATACAAAATGATATTTTCACATCTTCTTCATTTTAAGTTTTCTTTTTATTATTATGAGAAAGCATTGTTCCTTCAGTCTTTCCAGTATGATTTTCTATGCAATTATCATTTTGAAATATAAATGTGTTCACATAAATATTGCTATGTTTTTTAATGCATGTCTTCATGAATTTACAATATTCTGTTCAACTTGATAGCATTGCCAGTCTGGTGAATAAGGTAATATTACAAAGTTGATGTTTTAGAACTACGCACTTTAGATTCTGAAAGATGAAAATATAATTTTAAAATGTTTCAAAAGTAGAATAAAATTTCAGGTATATGCTGTAAATTCCTGCATATAATACACACATTTTACACTAGAAAATTGATTGAATTTACTAGTGTGTGTTATATGCTGATTATAAAAACGGAAGATTAAAAATTATGGAAAAAAAGATTATCCTAAAAACTGATACTTCAACATGAACATGCTATTTATTTACAAAAAAATAGTGTTCGCTATTCACATTACAAGAAAAATAATAGTTTTTATGCTTTTCAATGTTCTTTATTTTGCTTTTTATATCTCATGAAGGTTCCTCCCTTGCAAAAAAAAGTGCATGAAATATGGCGAATACACATGAGCACATTATATGCTGGAATATATATATATAGACAGCATGTCCCATAAACATTAAAACATGATTTAATTTTTTACCTGTTGGAGATAAGTAGGCAATGTAAATTGCACAAGTGTTCAAAATAAGATAGGAATTTAGGTTATGCAGATGAAATAATCCTGCCATTAAATTCCAAAATGTTTACTTTTTAAACTTTTATACAGTTCCTAGGTTCTGTAAGTTATATTTAGAACAATATTCTCCATGCTCTGACAAGTACCATACTAAAAATTCCATACTGAGTTATGATACTTTGAATTTTGTGAAATTTTAGAGTTTTGCAGCACTAAAAACAGAAACATGTATTTTTAGTGCCAGAATGCTCCAAAATTTCATAAAATTCAAAGTATCATAACTCAATGAGTTTTGGTATAGAAGAATGAACTTTTTACTGCTGTACTTTTCAGAGCATGGAGAATTTGTTTAAATGTCACACCCAGGGTCCATATAAAAATTTAAAAAGTGTAACTTTTTGAAAATTACTGACACTACTATTTCATCAACATAATCTTAATTCATATATTATTTCAGAAATATTTATATTAAATATTTTTTTAAAGTTTTTTTATTTTTTAGAATTTGCAATTTACATTGCCTACGTATCTCCAACAAGTAAAAATTAAGGTGTATTTCAATTGTTTTAGGGCACCCTGTATATATATACAGGGTGTCCTAAAATATATATACAGGGTATCCACACACACACACACACATATATATATATATATATATATATATATATATATATATGAAGTTTAATAGTAAATTAAAACTGAATCTCTTACAAGAATGTTTATAGAAAAATATACACAATTTAATTTTAATATTTGTAATAATGTGTTGCATCTTAAATATTGAAATAAATATAAACATTTCATATAGAATAACTAATTAATGATACTTACTTAAATTTATATGTTTGCAAATTATCAGGATCATTGAAAGGAAGGTATTGGAAAAATAGATTGTAGGCAACAGAAGCATTTAATCATATGACATAGCACAGTTAATTCTAATTAAATTTTGTCTCTAGAATTTGGCTGTGTTTGCAATACTCCATTTAATCAAGATAAATTTTGAAATTTTATGTATTTTTTCTTTGATAATGATAAATGTATTCTTTTAAAAGAAATAAAATACCAAACTCCAAAAGATTTTCTCAAAAAAAAAATGTTAATATAGAAATATTTAAATATAATTATTGTAATCATACTAATGGTTTAATTGGATACCAGACAGACTCAAATTGAAACATTTCACTGAACATCACTAAATAGTAGAGTGGCATTGTTCTTTTCCAGATTTCTTCCTTTTATTTTTGGCATATTATTTAGCTGAAAAATTTCATATAATATATAAATTAAGTGATATATATTAAGTGATTTTTTAATTATTTGCTGTGTTCTGGAGGTCAACTACTTAAGCATTCGAAACTTGTACCCCTTGTTATCAATATTGATTAATTATAAATAAAAAAATTTTACAACACCTTCTTTACACAGATATTGAAATAAAGAGTTCAAAAATCACTATGAAATAAGCAACAGTTTCATATTTATTTCAGTCAATTACTATTGACTCAATACTTGGAACTCAATTTACTCCAAATTGAAATTTTGTCACTTATATCCCTTGGCTTCTAGGGTCTTCCTATAATATAAAACTCATTCAACAACACATTTTCCTGTACAAATGAAAAGAAGCATTAGGAACTCATGAAGCAACATATTGCTTAGCAGAAAGCTAATTATAAATTATTTTTGCATGTAAATAAATGGAATGTAATATGATAGCATTCTGGGTAAAAGGGGTAATTTTCCACCTTTAAGTATACTTTCTGCATGATAAGTTGGCCTATAACTTCTGCAAATTTAAGGTGACAAGCACTACTAGCAACTAACACAATCTTGTTTATCATTAAGTAATGCCTTTCCTACACCATTTCTACCTGTTACTAACTTTATTTTCCCATAGCATCACTAAATCTTTCATCTTATTATGAGCAGACTACAGTTACATATAAATGCTTGTAAAAAATCATAGAAGTATAATTCATTTTGTTTTTCTTCCTTCATGTTAAATTATTTTTTGAAAATGCCTCAACTGGCTTAATCTGACACCGAGAGCCATTCTCTAAGTCAACTGGTTTTATTGGAAAATGTCATAGCACTTTTACCATGAGGTCTACATTACCTTACATATCGCTTACCTAGAAGAACACCATCACAACTCAAAAAACTTCATTTTTGAGTTAAACACAACCAGAGCCGCACCAAGGGTGGTGCGGGCAGTGCCCCCGCACTGGAGATGAGACAGGTGCAGGCTCAGTCTTTTTGAAATTGGTAATTTTATTTATTCTTGTACAGAAACAAAAAATATAACTTTTTTCCCTTTAAAAATTACTTATTCCATTTTAAGTCATTTTAATACTATTTTGATCAGAATGAAAGAGAAAAAGACATTTTTTCCCCTTTGTAATAGTAGCAGTAGAATGTTATTTTAAAAGAAAGCTTGTGATATTTTCAGATTTATGTTTGGCATTGATGGGTAGCGGCGACCTGTTATATGCCAATCAGAATATGGTGCCATTAGTACATTTTTTAATTGGAATGTTTATTTATTATTACTTTTTTAGAGATCTAATGCGAAATAAATATTTTCTTTTAAGTCAATTAAGATTAGCTTAAGGCTTTCAAATTTTTAGACTGCTATTGTTTGCGAGTGCTAATCACAGTTTATATGAAAATAACATTAGTGATTCTATCAGTTTTTCTTCTTGAACTCTGCTCATTCTGTGACTCTTCTTTTTACATTCTTGATGTCATTTTTATTCCTAAGTAGATAAAATTTGCATGTATATTGTTACTCCCGATAAAAAATCAATTGAGCAGTGTTTTCTCTTTTCCTATAAAAGCCTATAAATCAGATCTTTAAGGTAATGTCAAATTTTTAATTTAAGCTGATTTTCAAGGACACAAGAATTACGAAAGATGTACATATTTTATGGAAAATAGAAAAACGTTGTTCAATTCTTCGTCATTAAATCGTAATTTTTGCAAAAATATGAGAATCTTTTTTGGGATGTGTATTTTTATTTGATACTAAACTTCTCTTTTGATAAGATTGAATGTGAATTTCTTAAAATTTATTATATACTCGGGATTAACAGTTATTTTCATGTACGAAGTTGTTAAGAAAATGAGATATTACATTTTTAGAACAACTTTTAAATATTTTGTAGTTTATATTTCTTTTGGTATCGGGTTCGAGCTCTAATGACAAAAAATGTTTCAGGCTCGGATTTAAAATTGTCAAGCTCAGACGAGACCAGGCTCTTAAAAGTGACCCTGAACTCATCTCTATCCCACACAAGGTGCTATCAGTTAGGCTAGGCGTATGCAGGCTTCATTGGCACCTTCAGCTGTGACTATTGATGTGCTGATGGTGTGTCACAGTGTTTCATACCAGGTGCCAAATGGTGTTGCTGCGGTGCTGAACATAACAGTCAGTAATATTGAAATAATACCTACTTGAGTCAACAATGTCACCCATCTCTTTGTGATATGACTTCCTTTCACAGTTCAGTACAATGTAATTAGAATTAAATATTTCATCTCTCCTTTAAAATGCAAATTTTTTTGTAGTTATGACAGTGTACTTCTGTGTGTACAATATGACAGACAGACCTCTACAAACAAGATCTTGGGCATGTATGTTCATATTGTGATTGTATAATCTATATGTATTCAAAAATATAGCTGCCATGACTTATGCTCCAATCCTCGTATTATTTTAGGCATGAGGGCAGTTAACTAAGTATATCAAGTTACTATTATAATTAATATCCTCAAGTGAATATGTATTTTTTGAATGGATTGCCCAACATAATTGCCTGACCTCAATCATATTGCTTTAAAATAATAGGTACTTACTTTCCTTGGAGTTTCTGGTTTCTCATATCTGTCCTTTTAGGATGCGGATTTAAATTCCATTATTCTTAATTGACACTTTAGATAATGCTGCAGAAAGAAGCTGTCAAATATTCATTTTTGTCATAAAAGATTTGTGTCCAATGAACTATTTTTTTTTCTCTTATTTTTCTTTTAGATAACCAAGATAATGCTGTTCAGTGGTTTTAAAATTTTGTGCATGTTATATATTTATATGCAATATATGAAAGTCAGAGAACTTATTAATAAGGTAATAAACCTTTCTGGATGTTTATATACAATTTGTAAAATTTCTATTGTCCTTTAAAACGAAAACAATTTTTTATATTAATAATGCAATTAAATTATAATTTTGAGCACCAGTCTAATGCGCTTCTCTTCTATAACAGTCACAGTAATAAATATGCCCCTTAAACAAAACATATTATTATTGAAAAAATACATTACCTGTTTTGGTACTAGAAGGAGTCTGCCTCTTTTCTTCTGCGGTTTTGCGAGATTTATTTTCCTATCATAAAAATGAAAGACATTGTAAAATTTACTAAGAATAGCACTAACTATTACAATAAGACGTTATAACATTAACCCTTAGTCGGGCATAGCGTGCCTTACAGGCATGTTGCCTGTCTTAGTGAAGGTGCATGGCTTAGTGAAGGCTGCTTCGGAAATTGCTTAGTGTTTTATTTGTTTTGGGGTTAATGATTGAAGTTTTTCTAATCAGATTTTGATTATTCTCTCTTTGTACTTCCTAATGAAGGTCAATAATCACTTTGAGAGCATTAGAATTCAGTTAATTAGATGCTAATAACAATTTTAAAACAGCGCTTGTCACTTGTAAGGCGCATGAAGCTCGAACCCGGGAATCCAGGGATGTGCCTGATGGAGGGTTAAAACTGAAAATCAAAATGAAACATAAAGATACCTTAACAAACTCACCCAGGCTACAAAATAGTATTTCTGATTTCTATTTAGAACTATAATTATAATTATTAAAGGAAATTTAAAATTGTTAAAAATCCTCATATCGTGAAAATTGTAAAAATTAAACATTCATAAAGATTTTTACATTTCTTCAGATAGTGTTTTGCTATATTGACTATTCCACATTTTTGCTTTATTACAGAGTTTAATTTTGTAGTTTAATATTGTAGTGTATTGCACCACAATGTTGTAGTGGCAGCTCATCAGATAAAGTTAGTGAATGCTTTTTCACCTAATATTTTATTGAAAATATTTTGCTTAAATATTCATAATCTGTTTCTTTCTTCTTCTACTTTTTTTTTGTTTATTTAATTCATTTTTGCATCAAATTAAAAAAAAATAACAATCACAAAGCAATTGGTGCAATAAATGCAAACTTTTATCGAAACCGACTTGAATGACGATAACGAACGAAAATGTCCCAAAACTACACCAGTTTCGATTGATTGCTATAACAATGTGGTCAGAGGCGTCATTTGTGTGAGGCTAATGTGGGCAGTTTCATCCCCCCCCCAAGGCGTCTGATATTTCAGAATGTATCAATCATGACAAATCAATCTTTTTTTTTAAAAATCAGAAATTGCATTAAACACCATTTAATTGCTGAAAAGTTGAAGATAAACAGTGATGCACATTGTCATAAAAGATTAAAGCTGTTAACAATGATTATAAGAAAAGAGAAGAGCAATGAATGTTATAATGTTAATTTTTTAAAATCTCAAAGCTAGTTGTTTTCTATAATATTAATTTTAAGAAATATATCACATCATGAACTTAGATTCATGGAAATGGAATATTTATACAACAGACTTTTACAAACTGGTTTCGATAATTTAAATTTTTCCATCTTCAAGCATACTTGTGCAAAGAAATTGATCTTGTCTTTAAAAAAAAGGCACGAATACAATATTGCACTAAAGAAATTCTTGACAAATTTTTCAATCATGAAAAATGCTTTATTGGTACTGATAGAAAATTATTTTATGATGGCATAATCCACATTTTTGAAATTTTCTTAAGGTAGAGGAATTGATAACTTCAGATTTCATGTTAATTTATTAAGAATTTTTTGTTATTCAGGCATTTTAAAAATATTGTTTTCCACCGGCTTGCACATCAGCAATAATTTGTTTATTGTTGTTTTGTTTCCGTATTTTTAAATGTAATTTCTATTAACATTAATGTAAGAATCAGTACTAAACACGGGAATATTTTGCATGCAAATTGGTCTTACAGATTTTTAATTCTTAAGACACACCCTTTCACATTGATGTTGTTGATCTTCATCTATTTTCCAACCACGGATTTCAACTGTTACACTGTTCAAGCAAACCTTGTGTAGCAGCTTTTTTTCCTTTCTCCAATACTATGCCATAACAGTAACAGAGCATATTTTTTGTCCTAGGCAGAGTAAAGCAACATGCATAATACAGTTTTTGGATTATAAAAGTTGTGTATTATCTCAAAAGCACCGCTTATCATGATAACATCAGAAATTTGACATTAATGAAATTCCCAAAAAGGGAAATATTAGATAATTAGAATCTACTGACTTTTCATAGATGCTTTCAATTTACTATACAGCATCGTAGCTAATATCAAGCCTGGATCAAGACAAAGCTAGGCACACAGGCCACAGGTTCTGTACACTTTGAGGCTCCCGCTTGGATGACGTCATACTCTTTTTCAAATCCAAAATGAACAGATGTTCCCCCATTTTTGAGGACATAATGTACGTTTAGAGCGTCATCGTTTTGATTTATAAAACTTGTTCAGTTTAAAAAGTTAATAAATTTTTGAAGTTCAAATTCTTAAACTTCAAATTTAAAGTTTTAAGAAAAGGTAAAGCATAAAAAGTTAAATATTTAAAATTTTGAAGTGAAAAAAAATTGAATTAGTTCTTATACAGAGCTTTATTAATTGAATGTGAAATTGTTCATGTGAGCCTGTATGAAATATGTTATTTAGGTGCTCTTGTCCTCGGATTTGCAGGACCATGTATTGATCAGTCTCTGACTGGTTTAGGCGTCTGGGGTGAAAATTCCAAAAGGTATAATTCAGGAACGCAAAATCAGGTTCTTGTTCTGTTCTGGGTATTAATGACATATGGCTATGCCGTTGAATAAAATTCCATTATTATCAGACAGAATCTTGTTAAAAACAATTATTATTAGTATTAACCTTATTCTAAAAGTACTTACGGTATCTGCAATTTTGATCTTTGCACAAAAAACGCTGACAATATTCAAGCATTCCTCTAGCTGAAATTTCTTTTCATCTTCGCAGAAGCGATTGGCTAGTTGAAGAGCTATCTTTTGAATTTCACCAATTTTATTTTTCAAAATCGTCAAATGTTTTATTCCATTCTAAATAAAATGTTAAAAATTGAGATTGTTACTTTTGTAAAATAAAGCATTTATTTTAATTGTGACTGTAGTATTGAACGTTGGACATAATTATAAGACATATAAATATT
This sequence comes from Maratus michaelseni, assembly GCA_963931845.1. Taxonomy (NCBI): domain Eukaryota; kingdom Metazoa; phylum Arthropoda; class Arachnida; order Araneae; family Salticidae; genus Maratus; species Maratus michaelseni. Next base: position 259,846,041 of record OZ007599.1, read on the forward strand.
TTACGAAGGAACAAAAGTATTGAACATTCTTTAATAATATCTGTAATATAAAAATCAAGTAGCTATTCAACATTTTAATATCATTTAATGTTTTTGTTTTTTTTTAATTTTACAAAAACATTTTTTCTGATTAATAAGGAACTTGATTATGATACAGAATATTTTTCATTCAATGTTAAGTTTTAACATAATTATGATACATTTTTTCCCCAAGAAAGTTTCTGACATTACAGATTCGTTAGGTACAAAAGTCAAACGTTTTCCCCATAGCTTTTGAAAAACCTGTATAGTGCCAAGCGATATAAAATAAGTTTGGATTTGCGAAATTTGTAAATATTAGGAAACTGGAGCTTCGATTATCAGCATTTAAAAAGTCAGGCGTTCTACTCTTGCAGTTCCAAGTGCTATAAAGAGAATTATTCAGTAAAATTAAATAGTAATAATTCTTGTTCTCGGTCTTTTTCTTCAAGAGAAAATAATGTTTTTATATGTTTTTCAATTGCAATTTGAAATAGGAAGCCAACTATAATGATCAAAGCTATGTTTAGCCTTGGTTGCTCTTAATGTATACAAAATGATTTGAATGTAATTAAAGACGAGGACATTTAGGATAAGAAAGACACTAAGCTAAAAAAACATTTTGGAGACCCTCTGTCGTGTAGTAAGTTTGGAAGCATTAATTCATATTAACCAAATATGAAAGGTCCTTCCAAACAAGAGGACCTAATGTACAGATTACCTATAGATTTTCTATATAACTTATTCGTAAATCTAGCTCTGATTTAAAAAAAAAAAAATTAACCGTCCTTAAGCAAGAAAAATGATTGATTTTTTTTTAAGTAAATCATTCATCTCACCTCCAAATGCAAATATGTATTTTTTCAGACGAAAAATTTAGGTGGTTTTTATGAATTGCAATTTGATTGCCTAATGTGAGAACGAATCACCAATGTTAACACATACCTATTGCAAATCTGACCTATATTAGCCCAGAATTAAAATATTGTTTATCTTAATACATTCTTCACCGATCACAAGTATACTCGTCTTTGCATAGCTGCCAACTTTTACTTGTTATTAATGTTTTTTAATAATAATCTTAGTCTTATTTAGTCACAAAAATCTGCGATTATCAAAATGTTAAAGAAAATAAATCTTATAACCAATGCTTTTATAGCAACTTTGATATACTATACCCTTTTAAGACCGGTGGGATTTTTTTTTGTTTTGTTTTGTTAAGGAAGGGTGCCTTTCTAACCTTGTTAGAATATCTTATATTATAAAAAATCAGACTAAATTAACTTTCTTATCTCTTTTCAACTCTAAGACCAGATGATTCGTCACGAAGCCACAAAATTCAACCAAGTCTAATCCGCAAGATCATATATATATTTGGGTTTTAAAAGATACCAATTTATATAATTCTATCGATATTATTCCCTCCGTTGTTTCCCCTTTTTTAGGTTGTCTTATAATTGTGCCCTATAACGTAATATTGATATTCATACTAACTTCAGTAAATCCTAAAAAGTATTTTTTGAGCTGTCCATTTTCCATTTTTACTTGTGAATTCAATCTCTGCATAGCCTTGTCCAGTTGCAAAATTTCTGTTGAAAGACTTTCTAAAGTTATCCTGAAACAGGGAAGATTAAGTTATTAGCGTTAATTGCGGAAAATGTTATAGAGAAACAAACCAATTTTAGTACATTTCTGGCATTAACTCTTTTTCATTTTTAGAAATTCTCAATCAAGCCATTTCTTATGAATTAAAATAATGAATTTATCTCAATTCATTGCCAAGTTATTACCAAATATTTTCTTCTGTCTTCACTTACTAGGTATACATTCGGAATTAGTTTTGTACAAACAAAAACATTTAATCTTTTTAAGACCAGCTTAATATAAAATATATATTCATCTTATTATATCCGACTGTAACGGCTATAACCCAGTGGTGCACCCAGGTTGAGAGCCAAATGGGCCCAAAGTACCACTATTTTCGAATAGTAATCTTCGCTTTATTTAATCGCAGAATTTGTAATATTTTTTTCCGTTATTAGAGAGCTACCATAAACTCTCAGATATTTTTAGAAGCTTTACTCAAAGACTATACAGGATGATCATAGAAGCTCTTTTGTGAAAGAAGAAGGCTTCTATTACCCATTAAGACGATTAATATTTACGGTTGAACTTAGAGCAGCCTTCCACTTACAGTATAAGGAAAGCGTTACTTCGTAAAAATTCTACTAGGCATGGATATTCACAATCAGTGCATGAGAAGCTTCAGAAACAAATTAGATTTTCTAATCAAGGACACCGATAATTATGAGCGAACAATAAAGGTAGCGATGAACCTGTTCATCGATATGTATTGCACAGATATTGCATTATTTTTGAAGATTTTTCCCCTTGGCTGGAGTTGCAGCTGAAGCTGACGGGCGAATAGGATTAAAAAAAGAATCAGTCAAAAAATATATTTCCTGCCTCTCCCCCCCCCCCTTATAAACTCAACTTTTCAGATATTCCTGGAATAATATCATGATCAAACTGCAAATTAGAAATATGCGTTCGATATATGGTAAGGCAAATGGTAACGGATGCAAAGCACAAGTATTGTATGTGATTTCTGAAACGTCATATATTCACATTCATTTGACCTTCGTCAATGTTCACCAAAGACTGTGTAAAACCGTCTTGAAAGTTACCTAAAAGGGAAGTAGTGGAGGTAAGCCAAGCATGGAAACATCAAAAACAGTAGAGCATGTTTTACAGGGATACATAGAAACCTCTTCCACAAGCACATGCGATGTTCGATTAGTGATTTGAAGATTTTCTCGATATTTTAATAGATATTTAAGAAGACCTAAAACAGAAGTAGTGGAAGTAAGCCAAGCAGTGGCGTAGCCAGGGAGGGGGTCCAAATGCTCTGAAAACCAGTAATAATGCAAAGTTTTCTTTGCATTGATTATCGCAGAAAGTTCTCCAGTTTGATAAGTCAAAGGAAACTTTACAAAATTAGTGGTATCCAGAGCCTCTGGACCCCCACCCTGGCTACGCCACTGAAGCCACGGATGGAAACATCAAAAACAGTTGAGCATGTTTTTACAGGGATACATAGAAACCTCTTCCACAAGCACATGCGATGTTCGATTAGTGATGTTCAAAATATGTGTTTGTCAAAATCTAGTGTAGAATGTCTTGCGATCGCTACTTTCAGAAGACACAAGACTGGAATTATGTCCATTCCCGCTAGGCAGTGGCGTATCCAGGGGGTGGGCTGATGGGGCTGCAGCCCCCCCCCCCGAAATTGTCAAGAGTAAAATGAAATAAGTGCCTTTTTCTTTCTTTTTTAGATAAATTTCTAATTTTTTTTTTCTGTTGTACAGCGGATTAGCCATTCTCGTTAGTCCATATTAGTCCGCATTGACATCACAGCATAAACATGGTAAGGGGGCTGATGGGGTTATAGCCCCCCCACCCGCCCAAAATAGTCGAAAATCTCATGAAAAAAGTGCTGTTTTCTTCTTTTTTCAGATAAATTGTAATTTTTTTTTTGGTTATACAACAGACTACCCACTCTCTTCTTTTTAGAACCATATTAGTTCACATTGACATCAGAGCATATCTAAAAAGAGGAAGGGGGCTGATGGGTTTACAGCCCCCCCCCCTTCCCGAAATAGTCGAATATCTCATGAAAAAAGTGCTGCTTTTTCCTTCTTTGAGATACATTTGTATATATATATCTATATTGTCATACAATAGACTACCCACTCTCTTCTTTTTAAACCCATATTAGTTCACATTGACATCAAAGCATACCTAAAAAGGAAAAGGGGGATGATGGGGTTATATCCCGCCTCTTCCCGAAATAGTCGAACATCTTATGAAAATAGTGCTGTTTTTCTCTTGATGGAATTACAGCCCCCCCCCCTTTTCCCGAAATAGTCGAACATCTCATGAAAATAGTGCTGTTTTTTCTTGATGGGGTTTACAGCCCCCCCCCCCCCCCCACTTCCCGAAATAGTCAAACATCTCATGAAAATAGTGCTGTTTTTTTTCTTCTTTGAGATAAATTTGTATTTTTTTTGTTATACAACAGACTATCCACTCTCTTCTTTTTAGTCCCATATCAGTCCACATTGCCATCAGAGCATATCCAAAAAGTAAAAGGGGGCTGAAGGGGTTACAGCCCCCCCCCTCCCCAAATAGTTGAACATCTCATGAAAATAGTACTGTTTTTTCTTCTTTGAGATAAATTTGTATTATTTTTTTGTCATACAATAGAATACCCACTCTCTTCTTTTTAACCCCATATTAGTCCATAATGACATCAGAGCATACCTAAAAGGGAGAAGGGGGCTGATGGGTTACAGCCCCCCTTCCCGAAATAGTTGAAAATCTCATGAAAAAAGTGCTGCTTTCTTCTTCTTTGACATGAATTGTTAATTTTTTTTTGGTTATACAACAGGCTACCCACTCTCTTCTTTTTAGCCCCATATTAGTTCACGTTGACATCAAAGCGTATCTAAAAAGGGGAAGGGGCTGATGGGGTTACAGAAGGCCCTCTTCCCGAAATAGTCGAACATCTCATGAAAATAATGTTGTTTTTTCTTCTTTGAGATAAATTTGTATTATTTTTTTGTCATACAATAGAATACCCACTCTCTTCTTTTTAACCCCATATTAGTCCATAATGCCATCAGAGCATACCTAAAAAGGAGAAGGGGGCTGATGGGTTACAGCCCCCCCTTCCCGAAATAGTTGAAAATCTCATGAAAAAAGTGCTGTTTTCTTCTTCTTTGACATGAATTGTTAATTTTTTTTGGTTATACAACAGGCTACCCACTCTCTTCTTTTTAGCCCCATATTAGTTCACGTTGACATCAAAGCGTATCTAAAAAGGGGAAGGGGCTGATGGGGTTACAGAAGGCCCTCTTCCCGAAATAGTCGAACATCTCATGAAAATAGTACTGTTTTTTCTTCTTTGAGATAAATTTGTATTATTTTTTTGTCATACAATAGAATACCCACTCTCTTCTTTTTAACCCCATATTAGTCCATAATGACATCAGAGCATACCTAAAAAGGAGAAGGGGGCTGATGGGTTACAGCCCCCCCTTCCCGAAATAGTTGAAAATCTCATGAAAAAAGTGCTGTTTTCTTCTTCTTTGACATGAATTGTTAATTTTTTTTTGGTTATACAACAGGCTACCCACTCTCTTCTTTTTAGCCCCATATTAGTTCACGTTGACATCAAAGCGTATCTAAAAAGGGGAAGGGGCTGATGGGGTTACAGAAGGCCCTCTTCCCGAAATAGTCGAACATCTCATGAAAATAATGTTGTTTTTTCTTCTTTGAGATAAATTTTTATTTTTTTTTGTTATACAATACACTACCCACTTTCTTCTCTTTACTCCCATATTAGTACAGAGTAACACCACAGCATATCCAAAGAGCGGGAAGGGGCTGATGGGGCACAGAACACCCCCATCTCCCAAAATGGTCAAAAATGGAATGAAATAATTCTCTGAATGAATTTCTCTCTTTATGTTTCAAATAAAATTAGAATTATTTTTTCTGTCATGCAATGCACAACCCAATCTATTTTCTTTAGTCCCATATTAGTACACAAGGGGTGGAGGTTATGGGGTGACAGCTCCATCCCTCTTCCGAAGTGGTCGCAGTGAAATTTTAAAAAACTGACTTTGTTTATTTTTTTATGAGATAAATTTGTTTTATTTTCTGGCGTGCAACAAATTTGTTTTCTCGTTAACCCCACACGCCTCCCAGTCTTGCAATCAAAATTACTTGAGACCACAAAATCTATTTTCAACTGACTGAAAAACAGTTCTATACATGTTTTAGTGGATAATTGAAAACGTATAATATGCTCAATTGGCAAGATCTAGATGACAAGACTAAGGAGGTATATTAGTGCGAAGTGACATTAAACATTATCGCCAAATCAGCAAATGTACGAACTGAAATTTTTTTGTGAATGGCAATGTCAAGCAAGATTATCGATTTTCGGTTTTGGAAGAGTCTTTTAAAGATGCCCAGTAGTAATACTAAAAAAATAATCTCCTGTTGATTTGTTTGTTCCTGGTCTTTTTACTAGCGAACTAGTTTTATTTACGTTACGCGCTTTTCCAGATTTAAGGCTGTTCTCAAATACAAACTGGCTACTTTATGACATATTTTTAAATTCATTTTTGCTCAGAAACGCATGAAATTCACAGGTATTTTTATTCAGAAACTTTGCAATCGAAATATGTTTTTCCCTTTTTTTGTAAAGGTAGAAAATCTTTCAGAAAGCACTGTCCAAGTTGGCGTTTTGAATCTGATTCCCGACGCGGCAGCTTGAGAAACGCGAAAAACGAGTCGTTAATACGTTACCAGAATCACTTACAACTCGATAAGTAATCTATTCACCAAAAAATGAAAAACTCATCTCGATTCCAAATCTCTTCCATAGTCAGGCCTGCCAGTCATCTTTGCCTTTGCGTTTAAAAATGTGTCAGAAAGTTTCCCGTTGATGAGCAGGTAGGAAGATGCCTTTTAAAATATTTCAGTGTACGAGTGATCCAGCAAAAGATAAAAATTAAAAATTCTTAATTACCGTAATTTCCGGCGTATAATTCGCAGCTCAAAGAGTCGTTTTTCGAACCAGAAATTTTATTCAATAATTGTAGTTAAATATAGCGATCTTTTAAGTTACATTTTATAAAATTATATTTCTGGGTCGAAAAACAACTCTTTGAGCTGCGGATTATACGCCGGAAATTACGGTACTCTTCTATGAATGTACAATATTACGAATAGTGTTTTTTTCTAATCTCTCTTATTTTGACACGACACACTTTAGTATCGGCAGCATTTTTACCATTTGGAATATTTAACAAAAGAAGAATAGCATTAAATAAATTCACAGGTTAAAAATAAATTTTCTTACAATTTTACTTACCGTTTTTTAAAAAAAGTCCAGTAATATTGTTAGCCATAATTCAATAGCTTTAACTCTTTTTTAAAAAAGGGGAATCTGATGTTTAGTTTCCAATTAATTGTTAATTTGTCCCTTCCTTCACAAATTTGATGAGTTTTTTTTTAACATATATTTCTTGAAGGTTAATAGCCATACGTTTGATCAAAATCCCAGGAGCATGTATACGAAGGGAAGGGGGAGATCAAGAAGGAATACTTGCTACCCCCAAGATTTCGAATTAAATTTTTGTTGGTATTAAAAAAAGAGATTTTGCAAAGAAAGCTTGTTTATCCTGAATAGACCCTGACCATCAAAATTTTGGGCCATGGCAACAGAAAATATTTTTGGCCCTAATCGTAGATTATCACATTTTTACAAATACTGTGAATGAGAAGGGTATGAATATAACTATGCAATGCACATATTTAAATGAAAGACAGAGAATAAATGCACACTGAAGTTGGATTATTATTATTTTTATTGAAATTTTTTCGTAAAAATTAACTTAACAGACTCAAATATCAGTTTAAATAAACATGAACTAATGTTGCACGAACTTTAAAAACATACACAACCCAAAGAAAATGATATTTTATAAATAAGATAGTCATAAAATAAAAAAAATTTTAAACAAGTTTAAAACACATATGAAGAAGCTGAAATAAATTGGACGCACTCTGAGAAACTTAAATCTTCAAATGAGAAGAAAAATTATAAATATACTTATGATATCACTGACAATTTTAGTTTACATAAGTTGTGTAATGAATCTAGAAATTTTAATTTCTTAATATATTAAGATTGTTTACAATAAAATTGATTTGAAACATCATAAATTTTTGGGCCCCTTAAATATGTGGGTTCTGGGAAAGTGCCCCACGTACCTTAGCAGTAATAGGGAATTGATCCTAAAATAGAAAAAAAAATATATGAAAAAAAAAATTGTTTGAGATTGTCCCAAGCAAAAAATTAATTTATTGTCAAGCAAGAATCGTATCCAGAATTTAGGGGAGAAGGAGGCAACTTTATAGATTATAAGCTACAATGACAATGACTTTCTTTTAAATGAAAGTATATGAAACAATCCATTATCACTTTTCAACTTATTTTGGCGAGGGGGGGGGGGTGCTCAAGTTCAACCCTGTACCTCCCCCCCACCGTCCCCCCCCCCCTCGGTCTTGTTGTCAAACATGATTTCTGTTTATAACACAGTTCAACATATTTCGTAAGACTCAGAACATTATCGAAATTTAAGTCAGCCCCCCCCGAAATTAAATCCTGGATACGCCACTGCCGCTAGGTACAGTTTATTGTGTGGCTATACCAAATTATCAATGATAATTTGTAATTTCTTGCCTTAGCGACATAAGTGATGAGGCCACATTTGACAAATAAAGTAATTTCAGTATTTACAATTCCCCAATTGGTCTCAAAAAAGTCCAGATGACAACTACCTCTTGTAATTAACATAAGCAGAGATTTGCCGTCAGTGTTTTGGCAAATATCTTTAGTGATTGATTGGCTGACGAGATCTTACTTCGTGACAGAACGTCTGAATTAAAAAAAAAATTATACATGTTAGTGTCACCGAGTGTGTGAGATAGAAAACAAAAGGGGATCCAGTTTTTTCTTCGCAGCCTGGTAAAATTGTTCGTATAAGCAATTTCTTTCATACGATATATCTAATCAGAGAGACGTGCTTTAGAATGTCATTTTCAAGAGCGATAAATATGTAAGAGATATTCATACAATTTTTTGACCGTCAATTACAGTTTTTCTTCTGATTTGTACGCGAGAAAATTGGAGTTAAAGTTGGCTCATTTGTTGGTTATTGGAATATATGAGCCAATAAACGTTAAAATATATGGGTTGTTTTATAATAATGACTTTGTGTGCGACAATCTTCGTCTTTTCCGCTGTTAGAAAGGTCGACATCGACATGTGACTTTGCTCTTTTTCTAGTAATATGAGTAGAATGGTCCTTAATATAATTCAAAGTAATGTTCAAATTTATAAATATTATCCCCTCCCCCTCCTCTCTCTCTCTCTTTTTTTCTTTTGCTGATAGATTTTATGACCACCAAGTAGAATTCTGTAATTTTATTCATTGTTAGCTGCATAGCAATCCGCTCTAAAAATTGATTCAAATTTTGGGGGGAAATACTTACCAATCCAGTTTTTAAATTAAAATGTATACGCTAAACTGTAATTATTATCATTTATAAATATTAATTAAACCTCTCAATCTCTGCAAGATTCCTTAAAATTGATCAATTAATTTCCTCAGATTTTGATCATTGAAAGATTATAGTTTATTATTGATTCTCCCGATTTTTCCTTTTTTTCCCACCAAAAAACTATTTTAGATATCTGATTGTGACCAAACTGCAGATTGTAGCCAGAAATATTTCATAACTACTCCTGATAAGTTTAGTGTTTGTTATGCAACCGTTTCTGAACCTATTGCGGACAAATAGACAGAGTGACAATAAATAAATAATAATAATGTTTTTTTTTTTTTTTTTTTTTTTTTTTTTGTAATATACGTCGTGTCGCCAAAATAGCCGAATGAACTTAGAAATATAGGTGTATTTCTGACAATCACAGACAGGCACTCCAAATTTTATATACACTGCTGGCCATCCAAAATGCAGCACCATGAAAGGATGCAAATAACAGAATGATATTTATTGGACAAATACATTATAATGGGAAGGACAAGTGATTACATTTTCAGAAAATTTGGAGGTATAGATCCTGAGAAAACACTACTCAAAGCAGCCACCTCTGGCCGCAATAATAGCATTTGTCTGCCTAGCCATGGGGTCGAAGAGATTGGATGTCATGTACGGGTACATCAGTCCATGCAGCTTCAACACTATGCCACAGTTCATCAACCGTAGTGACGGGCGAGTGGTGGCGAGCCAGTCGCTCAGAAGCCAATGACAGGACATTTTCAATTGGTGAGAAATCAGGAGAACATGCCGGCCAGGGCAACAGTCGAACATGTTCTGTATTAAGGAAGGTCAGGATAGTACGAGCAACATGCGGTTGTGCATTGTACTGCTAAAACGTAGAGTTGCGGAGGCATCGAAGATAAGGCAGAACCACGGGCCGTAACACATCAGAAATGTAACGGCTGCTGTTGAAATTGCCGGTAATGCGAAAAAGGGGTTACCGAGACGTGTATCCAAAGGCATTTCATACCGTCACTCCAGGTGATATGACAGTATGACGATTCGAATGCAAGCTGGCAATTTGCGTTTTCCACGATGCCGCCAAACATGGATGCTGGCATCATGATGCTGCATACAGAGCCTGGATTCATCAACGACGACGTGAGACGCCATTCCTGCATCATATACAGCATCATGATGCCAGCATCCATGTTTGGATTCCCTCACTGCCTACGGAAGCGTGCAACCGTGAGGGCTACGCCCGCTGTTCTTTTCGTTTGGAAAGATTTTCATTTTAAAGTATAGCCGCATGCACTTCCCGGGCATAAATATAATAATAATAATAAAACGAAAAAACACTCACTTTTTGCGTACTTTTTTCTGGTTCTGGGGGTATCTTTGGTTTTGAAAAATATTAATAATTAATATTTCAAAAAAAATTATTTCTTGGAGGTCGATTCGAGTCCGTTTTCATTTTTTACAGTTTTTGTCCGGTTTTAAAATGCCATTTTATTTTTGGGGAGGAAAATACAAAAATAAGTATATAATATAATATAAAATACCCACTTATTCCCATTACTTTCCCGGTCCTAACGATAACTTTGGTTTAAAAAATATTGATATTTACAACTTAATTTTTTTTTTCCTTGGAGTCATTTCAAGGATTAACCAGATATATTTTTTTCTCTCACAGTGCCTTTAAAGATATCGTTTCCCGTTTATGAGAATTGTGCTTTGGATATCATTTCGCGTTTAAAAAAGTGATGGCATGGTGCGCGTTTTATATTATTTAGGTTTGCTCAAGAACTTTTAGACAGAATTGAAAGTTTAATGTATTTAAATGTCAGAAATTAAACCGGCAATCACTATAACAGGGGTCATTGAGTTCGTTTGGAAAGATTTTCGTTTAATAAATATAAAAGTATACAAATTTGAGGTTCGTTTGCAAAAACTGGTCTGAGCGTGCGTTGCATCATGCCTAGTAATATATACTGCCAAAGGCAGTTTGACCCCCCCCCAACTCTAGGTTCGTTTAGATACCTTTTTGTTTAAACATAAAACTCATACGATATTGAGGATGTACGCTGAAGAAGGCAGTGGGGCCAACAACATTAGATTCGTTTGGAAAGATTTTCGTTTAAAAATATAAAATCAAAACAGACCAGAGCGTGCGTAGCACGCCCGTTGTACGCTGCCGAAGGCAGAAGGGCCCCCATCTCTAGACTCGTTTGATTAATATTTTTTTGTTTAAAAATACAAGATCATACAAATTCGTGGGTGGATGTTGCCGAAGGAAGTGAGGCCCCCAACATTAAGTTAGTTTAGAAAGATTTTCGTTTAAAGATATAAAATCATTCAATACTGATTTTAGGTATATTTAAGATTATTATCACGGGCTCGGGCAATGCCGGGCTGGTCAGCTAATATGAAAATATTTTTGAGAGACTGGTGTTCACATATCAACCATAAGACTATCTTTGTTTTAAATTGTTTGGTTCCAATATCAGTAAACCTAAATACAATGCATAGGAGTTTCGCAATTTATTTTATAAATAATAAGTACTGGAAATTGTTACTGTAGTTATTAATTACTATTTAATAACAGGGTGTTTCTTCTTATAGCTGGCTAATAGCAGGGGTCATAGTATGTAGGAAAAATTTTATTGTTCCTACCACTATTTTGGACGAAATTATGTTTGTGATATACGTCTAGCATACGGTAAAGAAATTTATCATGAAGATTATCGATTAGGAATACTGGTATGAACGATAAATTTTTTCCTATATACTATGACCCCTGCTAATAGCTAAACCGATAGTTTTAAATGTATATTTCTCATTGTAAAACTATAATATCAAATGTTATTTCCATATTTACAGCTATTTACATCAAAACAATTATTTTTGTAAAAGTTACCAAATTAAAATTTTTATAAGGTCCTATAAGTTTTATTTAGAAAACATTCTCCATTTTCTATAAAGAATAAAGCAAAATAAATAAATAAATTATTCATTTTTGTACGACCAAAACTTATCGAGTTATGGCACTTTGAATTTTATAAATTTGCAGCATTTTTTGTCACTGAAAACGGTTTTTGTGCCAGAAAATTCATAGAATTCAAAATATCACAACTCGATAAATTTGTATCGTAAACGAATTAAATATATATATATATATATATATATATATATATATATATATATTACTTGTTAGAATATGAATTTTTTTTTAAAGATGAGTTATAAGAATCAGAGATCGTACAAAAATTAAAGTTTCGCAACTTTTACAAAAATAACTACTTTTAGGCAAATGTCTTTTAACGTGATGGAGTACAGCACTTCCAGCTTTTTTTTTTTCTTCAATTGGAAAAATACCTTTAGAACTAATGATTTATAAATTAGCTATTTGTCAACGATAAGAGAGGATATCCTATATAATTTAAGTACATTTTTGTAACGATTACATTTGTTTTATTTACAATACAGAGCGGAAGTTGAAGAAAATCAAATTTAATCACCTCATGTTGAAATGTTGACTTACTGTCTGGTTTGAGCTTATCCCGGCAGCTGACGAAACCAAGTTTTATAACTGTCACTATTTTTAGAAATGCATAAGATTCTAGGTAAATCTGAATACATTATAAAATATTATTTCTATAAACAGGAAAAATTCCATTCAAGGATCATGACTTCGTGATAAAAATGGTCTCATAAATTTTAAGGTTTAGTCGATCGGCATTTACTTCTTCAACATAGGAGATTAATTTCGACAATTCTCTCTCCCCACTCCCCTCCCGTCACACACACACTTTTTTTTTTAAATTATCAAAATTACTTTTCTTCAAAGTTTGTTTTTTATAATAGGGGAAACTGAATAGCTCTATGGCAAAAGCGGTCTAGTGAGTGCTGTTTCCTCGTGGTCCTCTAGAGCAGGGCTGTCCAACCTGGCGCCCGCGAAACACCAGACAATTCTTACAGAAAATGTTGCCGTAATTAACCGCCGGGTACCTCCTATGAAATAGGCAGAGATTTCTGTAAGAATTTACTGGTATTCGGCGGGCACCAGGTTGTACAGCCCTTCTCTAGAGCAAAGTTGCATATAAGATTATATATGCAACTTTGCTCTAGAGTAGTGGTGCGCAAACTATTTTCATTTTCAACCGTCCCCCCCCCCCCCCCCTATTTTGTGTAAAATTTTGTCGCGACATGGATAGACAGTAGACGTTTTTTTAATCGTCAACGTAGTTGAAGTAAAATTCTTTTTGGGATTTGCGCTTATGTTTCTGCCTTATTAGAAGTCTGAATGAAACACATAATTTTATGGAGCAATGGTTTTATTTACGCATATGGGTATAAATATTTCTTTAATTGAAAATACTTTAAAAAGCTTTACATCATAAGAATTTATTGCGAGGTATGCACTTGCAAAGATCTCCTGATTGCTTCTATGTTCGGGTGTGTATTGGAAATCGCAAGCCGTAAGTCATCCTCAAAATATTAATTGTCTTTTTCTTGAAATCGGCATATTTGTTTCTAATTGAATAACCAAAATTTTTGGCAAGTCATAGACTTTAATTGAATGTACTGTATTTTGTCGCTTGAAGCATTGTTTAGCTGCTCTTTTTCATTTAAAGGGATATTGGATTTTAAAATATCAAACGAAAATTGATCGCGTATTTCAAATTCATTATCTGTAAATTTTTCGAAGTTTTCTCTCTATTTTATCATATGACAGGAAATGATGTTTTTAAATAACAAGAAATCTATATTATTTTCTTTAGTAAATTCTGAAAAGCACGGGGACATGTCTTTCTTTTTGTTCAATTCTGCTTGCCAAATATCAGCTTATTCTTAAATGCTTCAGTTTTACTGTTCGATGTTAAAATGTTTGTACTTGCTCCTTGTACACTCAAATCGTTAAGTTTTTCGAAAATGTCAACCATGCAACTGAGTTTTCCGAGCCAATCTTCATTAATGAATGAACTTGCCTATATATATGTTTCTTATTTCTACCAAAAAATTGTGAACTTCATTTCTCAAATCGAAAATATAATGTCTCATACATAGAACCCATCTCATTACAGAGTATTCAAAAGAGACGACTGTTTAAGCTGTTGCTTTTAATGTAATTAATTACAATAACACCATCCTTTAATATCTTGTGCAATTCTTCATCAATGTCTTCTGCAACAAGAGCTGTCTATATATCATGCAATGGTTGAGTACTATTTAGAGTGCAGTTTTCTTTATTAACCCTTTTAATTCTTTATTACCTGTTAATGCTATAGCACCATCAGGGCAAACCGCGACATATTGTGTCCAGGTAAGGTCATTTGCTTCAAAATATCTATTAATAATTTCAAATATTTTCTCTCCATTTGTTTCTCCTCCCAATTTTTTCCAACATAAAAAATCTTCTGATATGTCTTCTGCATAAACGTATCACACATAAACAATTAATTGAGACAATTTAGTAATGTCAGTAGTTTCGTTAAGTTGTAGATCAAATGCAGGAGAGTTTTGTAATCGATTTAACAGAACTGATTCTATATTACGTGATAATGGCGGAAAATCGACGAGAAACGGTATTTTTTGATAATGGTATCGTTTTTAAATCGTTACCATATTTTCTTCATGCATAATTGGTGTCATTTTAATTCCTGAAGGAAGAATGAAGGTTTCTGCAATTGTATGTGGTTTTAATTTTTTCCCCTATTAAATATGAAACATGAAATCATCTCGGATTGACAATTATCTTTTATCACTATGTCTGTTCGCCTGCTGGTTGCCGAATTATAGGTATTATATACTAATAAAGACAATTGTTTTCGTAAAAAATATATAGTTCTATTTTTGTAAATCATATTATCTCATTTCACTATTTTACTGGTACCCGATACTTGAAGAAAAACCTTATATTTTTTATATGCAAATAATTTTCTTTTTAATTTAGCGACCCACGAAAATTTTCTCGCGACCGACAGTTTGCGAAACACTGCTCTAGAGAACTCCTGGTGTAAAAGATGCTATTTTGGCACTGCCCATGTTGTGCAATAATGAAAATTTTTTGTGGGTATTTTGATCTAAGAAATAATCATCTTCACATCACGATAAGTAACTCGAATTTCACTTAGGTATGAATATATGGTATACTATATACAGTGTATGTATACTATTTAACAGTATATTTTGTTTTCGATGTAGAGTAGATTATTGTTTTGTTTTAACGTTCACAATTATAGCGTAGTTTAGAGGTAATGAAGGTCACTGAGCCTGGGAAGAAAAAAAACCCCAAAAGAACAGGGCATGATCAAAGCAAAGGCGAATAGGGCCATGGCCCAGGAGGCCCCTGATTTCGGAAGCCTCCAAATTTCGTTTTTTAAAGTTAAGTTTTCTTCTTGTTTTAAAGCTGATATTTTAAATCTGTTTTGATCTTATACTGATTATAATCAATATTTTATGCTTTTATAGTAGGATAAGATCAACAACAAGAATATATACCTAAATATGTTATTTATTGGAGATGAGACGAGATCAGCCCGAGCCCGAGCCCGAAATGGGGTAGGGCTCGATTTTTAAAACAGTCTTCGGCAGTGGTGTAGTCCAAAACAACCAGAGGATATACGCTATAGGCAAAAGGTATATGTTAGAGAATATACGCTATACATTTACGTTTACGTGAGAAACAGAAGGTATACGGAGGTTCTTAAAAAAATCCCGAAAGTATACAGATTATACCACAGTACACCTTCCACTGCAGCTCGGGTGATCTCAAGCTCAAAGGGAAAATTTTACTCATTCACAAAATGAAAAAAGAAAAAAATGCTTATTTGAGAAACAAGAATGATTTCTAAGTTTCTTAAAGTGTTTAAAAATTCTTTAAAAATCAGTTTGAAAGGGAATTGAATTGTCAGTTATGAGATATAAGAAGAAATATCCTATCCCTTGTCTATCCTCGCTTTCTGTTTGAAGTCCCTTTTTTTTTCTTAGACCGCTGACCAGGCCCCTACCTGCCAGGCTTTTGCCTAGCTTAACGAGTTGATACCTGGCAACGGGGCGAGGATTCGCCTGCTCTCCGCTTGGCGAAGATGTGTTTGTTAAATCTATAGGCCGACGTGGCTTCAGTGCGTCTTGTTGCTTTAACCCATTTTAGGCCAAGCATAGAAATTTTATAAAATGTGGTATTATTTGGATTGAAATTTGCTTAAATTACATTCATTAAGACACCAAAAAAGTTTCGTGCATGAAACATAATATTTTATTTAATTTGATATCACCATTATTAATTTACCATTAACAATTTCTCGCGATCCCCAGAGGTGTAATTCACAGGTAACTTGTAGGACTTTACACCCACGACGGATTTTACATGCACCGGGCGCCATTAGCATACATGATGTTTGAAGTCCTTTTACCGAAGTACTGGAAAACAAAATTCGTGTCTCTCTGCCATAGTTGTACAATTATATTTTAAAAGAATAATAATTGTAGTTTTTACAGATTTCTGACAGCAGTTGTGTATAAATAGCAAATTAGCTATTTTAAACAAATTTTCAAGGCCATGAAAATCACGAAATGTTGTCATGAGAGAGTATTTAGGATTAATACTTATTTCTATGTGAGAAGAGATTTTTTAAGTAAGAAACTTAATCTTTAAACAATTTTAGAATGTTATGAATAATTTTCTAATGCGTACTTTCGGTATCGGACTCAGGCGGGCTTGGATTTCAAATCGTCGGACTCGGGCTCCGAAAAAAAGAACCCGAACTCATCTCTAGTATTTATACATTCCTATATGTATTATTTTTAGGCACTTGAAATGTTTAATTTTTTATGCGAGTATAGGAATGAGTACCAGGCCCTGGGCCTTTGAATGGCTTGATCGGGCTCTACAAAAGAAGAAAAAATATCAGAAAAGAACGCATAAAATTAACACAAAATTATAAGCCTACGTTAAGCACAATATTTGTTGATCATTATTCATTAGACGGTCGAAATCAATTTCTTCAAAGACAATGTAGTTTTATTAGGTTTTCTTTTACTGCGTGTATCTATTTCTCATTTGTTCTAATGTTGTAACTGAAGTGTAAAATAAATAAAATGAAAAAAATAATAAAAATGTGATTTTATTCATTTTTCCCAGATAGTTTATTTTTTAAAAATAAGTTTGCATACTGACTGCAATTAACACAAGCTAGGGGTAATGCCGGTAAAAGGTGCAATTTTGTAAAACAATATTAATAACATAAAAAAGTTTTTAAAAATTTAACGGAATTACTATCAAGTGCATAAAATTGTTAACGGCTTTCATATGGTTTGAACACAATAGCTTTTAATTTCGACTTGTACGATGAACATTTTTTTAGATGACCATCATTTCCCCATTCACACATATAAGTTTTAACTCTGCAGAATGACACGGACACAAAAATGATGTAAAAAGCAATTGAAATAATATTCCACAATCCATTTTATAGTCATTTAATTGATTATTTAAATTGATTATTTTCACTTTTTTAGTTATTTAGTTTTTATTTGTTTATTTATTTATTTTTCTACTTCTGCCACCAAAACTGAAATTTCTCTCATTTGTATTATTGTCCCTTTCTACAGATTCGGATATGCTTTGGACATTCTGAATTCGTCTTTTGTTGGCCAAATGTTATTGTATTTTCTATTAAAAATGAAATTTTCTGTAATAGTGCACCTTCAACGTTTTAAAACTAAATTTGTGTGAAATGAATTTTAAAGAAACAAAATTTTAATTTCTTAGCATTCAGTGCACATTTTTTAAGCCTATGCACGTTTAAGCTATGGCACGTTCATAGAGCTTCTTGATCACAGCATTAGTATTTTTGAAACAGCCGCTTTGAATAATGAATGTATTTACCTCACTGTTTAAAATTTGCAGCAAACTGTCCAGTCATTGGACCGTTTTTGTAGAAAACGGTTACATAACCGTAATTTAACTATATTCTGACCGTATTAATGCTCATTTTATGGTCAGAATATAGTCAAATTACGGTTATGTAACCGTTTTCTACAAAAACGGTCAAATGACTGGAAAGTTTGCTGCAAATTTTTAACAGAGTAAAGTAACTGTCACTGTTTCCTAATTTGTATGTACTGTCCCCTAGCCCCTGAAAACTGGTATAATATATATATGTGTATATAATCTTATAAATACATGTTATGTTATATATATATATTATCTTATGTATACATGTTATGTTATATATATATATACATATATATTATCTTATATATACATGTTATAGATACATATATATATATATATATATTATCTTATATATATATATATTATCGTATATATATATATATATTATATATCATTATTGGTTAATATACATTGTCGATATTAATAAGATTTAATAGTTATTATTAACAAAAGTTGTATTATATATATATATATATACATATATTATTTTATCTAATGAATGACTTTTAATATTTAGAATAGGATATTAAAGTGGCTTTGGCATGTTAAATCTAAATTTGGTTTATTAAAGTGCTTTACGTTAAGCACAATGCAAAATTTTCGCCGATAATTGCAAGAGATTTAAACTATCAATTAAGATAAAAATTACTTTTTATGTATTACCTGGAACATCTATTCAGTTTATCCAATAGCTCATTTGTAAACTTGATTCCTTCGGGATCTTTTCTTTGCGTCTCTTCTACAAGATAATGTAAGAGAGTTATTCGTGGTTGATTGGCTCTTGTTTCCATAAGTTTAGGTAAAGTCGACAAGCGAAATCCTACAGCGTTTCCTGCGTAACTTCCCTGCAAAAAAATAAAAATAATAATCGTAAAAATAAAAGAGTTTTTATTTTTATTTTTTAGTTGAATAAAATTAATGACGTGCGCATATAACATTAGGTGTATAACTATGATTCCTCCCCTTTTCAAGAAAAGGATAGACATTTGCTTTCTGTCTAAATGAAAGAAAAATCTATTCAAGGGATTTTACCATCAGAAGTTTCGACATTCGCCCATCTGTCAGGCGACAAGCGAATTCTGGTATGCAAGAAGTTGGTTGTTTTAAAGAAATCCGCTCACCAAGTCAATTTTTGGCTTCTGCATAAGAAGTGAGCGCCCCTCAGAATGGGCGCTCTGCATGGAGCGAAACAAATGATGATTTGAAGGATCAACATCTGATGAATTCATCGGAGAGGGTAACACTTCCCAGCCAGCGAAGTGTTTCTAGAGTTTAATTGACTTATCTTGCAATATCTGGGTGATGTCATTGTCATGTTAGAAAACAAAATTTCCTGTCTTTTGACTTTATTCTGAATGTTTTTACTTTAAATCTTCTTTCAAATTGATTACTTGTTTCTTGAAACATTCACCATTGATTGCTGGCCGTGGTTGAGACTATTCATAGCAGACTATGTACACTGGGTTCCATTAGATACACAAAGAAAACTTACCGTGAATATTTTGAAATTTGGTAATGCAGAAAAAGATGCTTGTTTGGAAAATTAGTGATATAAATAAAGTATTAGAAGAAAAATGTTGCGCATTTTTGGCAACTACTAGTTTAGTTCATAGAATTTTACTTCATAGAAAAATGTAAAATTGCAGCAGTCAGCTAATCAATTAAAAATATAAATACAGATAAAACCCAGGTTTTTTTTTCTTTTAAGATTTGATTCTACTTAATAGCAACGACATACATTGTATCTCGTAACTAATTGAATGAACATTAAGGGGAGGCAAAATTCACCAAAATAAACAATTTTTACCTGTAAGTATAAGACCGAAAATCAATTCTTAAGACGGTAGAGGGTGTTATCTGAATGTGAAAAAAAAAAAGTTGTGTTCCATTTACAGTTCTTTTTCCTGCTGATGATAGGGTTTTTTTTTATAGTTTCAGCCAAATGTGGTATACATATAAGGAAGCGATAATATGGAAGGCAAATAAAAGAAAGGATAAGAAAATTACAAAATATATTTTATTCAGTAATTACAAAGCATATGTTCAAAGGTGGGGAAGATTATAAGGTATTAGGCATCAATCGGCTTTATTAGTATTGTTTCTTTCGAACTAAATTAATGGATAATTGTTCCGAGGGAAAACACTCGAATTCTTGTTTTCGTGTTAGGTGTTTAAATGTAACATGTAAATACTCACCACTGTGTGATTCTAGAGCTGCCCATTGTTCAGATTTTCCGAAAAATCTTTTAGTAATAAGAGTTATAATTTTTGATAATAGCTCTCAAATTTTTCAGTGATTTTGTCAGTAATACAAGATGATTAGATTTGTCAGGTTCAAATGGGAACATGCTTCTAATTTTCTCACAAAAGAACTCTAACAACTCTGGAAAACCGGAACAGTTGGTGGCTTTGCGATTCTCATCTTCCGTCCTAAATAAAACTTATCTTGTTATTTTTTTTGTGTTTTAATTTGCTATTTAATATTTGTAGCTACAATGGCATAATTTAAAAGAAATCGATAATATGTTAGACCATATCATAACGTAAACGCTAATAGTACGCGTAAAGTACAAAGTAAGCGCTTCTTTCTTAATTAAAAAATGCTTTTTAGTTCTAGTGTCTTAACACTTTAACCTCGAGGATGATATATCTGGTAAAAAACACTTGTTTCAGGATGGTTGTAACTCCTTAAGGTTTCCCCCATCTCCCTGTATAATTGTAAATAAACATGCAAAAATGAATCTAAAATAAACTTTGATGGACTGTACGCAGATTAATCAAGCATTATACTTACGCTGTTCATGAAATTTCCCGTCACTAATATTAGTTTCAGGAAATTCTTGAATCCTTTGTTCACCAAAAGCTCTTGACATGCATCAAGTAGGCTTTGAACTGAATCATGAAGAACCTGAATAGTACCTGGAAATTCTTCTAATAATAACATACCTTCCACTCGGCATTCATAGTGATCTATAACACTAAGTCGAAGAATAAATTTCTCCGCTGTACCCAGTCTGTTCATATCACCAGAATATGTATTCACAAGTTTTACCTAAAGTAAATGAAGAATGTTAAAATTAGTCTAAGAAATCAAATTTGTAGCTACCGAAAAATGTTCCATTATGTTACGTACCCGTCCAAAATTTTGCCTTTATAAAAAATTTGAAATGGAAATAATGGAAATAATATAAAGGAGTACTGAATTTTACCATAAAATAACATAGCTACGCTCCTTTTAGATTCTTTCAAACGTTTGGTTGAAAGTACTTTAATTGTACAATATTAGATTTTTAATTTTATAAAATGCTTTCGGAAATTTTTTTCATTTTGATATGAAATCGAAATCTTCATAACTACACATGTAATAGATTAGTGATACACATTAGAAAGGCATATATATATTGTAACAGGAAGTACTGCTAGAAAATCATTACAAAATTAACTTGTAAAATGTGCTCTGGGTCATATTTATTTATTCTTAGATAACCCGCCCGGCGTTGCCCGGGCCCGTGATAATAATCTTAAATAAACCTCAAATTTGTATGATTTTATATCTTTAACCTGATTTTGTATGCATTTATATTTTTTAATGAAAAATTCGCGAAAAAATATTGATATTTAATGATAAAAGTGCTCGTAAGAAGACATTTTTTTGTTTTTGTTTTTTCACGTAGGGTCGTTTTATTGTCCGAACTTTTTGAAAGTTTTATCTGTTATAAATGCAACGATTTTGCAGCCCGGGTGAAAATTTCATGGAAAAATGTTATTATCTAGTTGTAAAAGAAATATGTTTTCTTGTCACATTTTCTTTTTTAGTTTTTGGATCGGGTCCTTTAACATAAAAAAATAGTTCTCATAGTCCGAACTCTCTCAAAATTTAATCGGTTATGAATATAACTGTATCGAAGATCTCTTTAAAATTTCGTGTGAAAATATGCATATTTAGTAGTGAAAAAAATGAGCCGAAGTCGCGCCGAAACAATCAGCGTTTTGCCGTTTTCATCGAAAATTTATCAGATTTTATTTTTTTAAACACTTCTCCTCGTACAAATGTTTCGAAATTTTTGTAGGTGATGTAAATCTGGTCTGCGGAGATACTCTAAGAAGATTGTGTCGAAATACGGACGTTTATTTACTTTTAGCGTAGGAAAATGATCGCCTTCGGAAGGCGCGAAGTGAGCTGATGTCGAGAATATTTTGAAAAGATTAAAATTCGTAATTTTTAAAACCGATTACACCGCCAAAAAGAAGAAGGTTTCAGCTTTAAATAGGTATGTTTTGTGAATTGGTACCTCTGAAATCGAGCCGTAAGGGAGAGTTCCCGATAGGGAGAAAAAATCCTTCGCGAAAACGACCCTTTTTGTTTTTTTTCAAAGGGTTAATAACAATATTTTTTCAAACTAATTACGGCGTTTAAGACATAAAAGTACGAAATTTAGACAATGTCTTCCTTTTTTCTGTAACATGAGCGGTTCAGCCGATGGACGTTAAGGCAAACGGCCAAAATAAAATAGCTTTGGTTCTTCTCTTCTACGGGTTCGG
Organism: Maratus michaelseni; assembly: GCA_963931845.1. Taxonomy (NCBI): domain Eukaryota; kingdom Metazoa; phylum Arthropoda; class Arachnida; order Araneae; family Salticidae; genus Maratus; species Maratus michaelseni. The sequence goes on from OZ007599.1 coordinate 259,868,701, forward strand.
AAAAGCATGGACAGCGTGCGCAGATGCGCCTCCACCGATTTGAAAAAAATATATAGCTTTTGATGATTTTTTAATTAATATATCGGCTAATTATCCAAAAATTAAAATGAGCCTCAGGGACATCAGGACCTGCCTTGGTCTATCATTATACACATTTCCAGACCTCTGTGCGCGGTAGATTTTCCTAACCATAGCCCACACGCACACACACAGAGAGAGAGAGGGGGAAACTTTATTTTATTAGCATAAATAACAGTGACATTTTTATCTAATTCTACCACATGAATTTGTAATGCAGGAAAAAACTGTTAAAGAAAAATTATTATTATATTTTCCCTCGATATTAAGAAATTTTAATTGACTAATATTTTTAAAATTTAAGGGAAATAAACATCATTATGTGATTCCCACTATGGTAATTGAAGAGGTCCTATATCATATTGAATTCCTTGATGATCCCAATTGTTTGTTTTGCTATAATTAAAGTTGAATATACAAATATCCAAATTCAGCAAAAAGAAAAAAAAAATTCACACATTATTTTCTTTGGTTATACTTTCTGAGCAGTAGTTTCTAAAATTCGTTTTTAGAATAGCGTTGAATAACATTAGTGAAATTCCTGGTTTCACGTGTTCCCCTTCGATACAAAAAATAAATAAATAAATAAATAAATAAATAAAAAGCTCTAGTTAGCGAAAGTATGTTGCTCAACCGCTCGACGTTTGGTAATACAAATTTATTCCCTTTGATTTCTTGTTAAGATCTAGCCGTTGACAAATGTAAGTCCTTTAGCGACCGCCTTAGCAATTTTTTCTCATGACACCACACAATTGATATTTGACATTCACTCTTCAAGTTATAAGTCTTAGGGAGCATTCATATTGACACATGCTTAAAATCGGTAACATCATCTTTAATTTTTTTTTTCCTTACATCGTAAGATCATACAATGTAGTTCACGTGGTGCATTGTAAAATTTTCATTGTGACATTTCAAATGAAATATTTCCCTTTATTCTGTCCTCCATAGGAAAAAAATTGAATAGATCCTTTACGTTATATACAGGAGGACTCTGAACGTCTGAACCATATGACTACAAAAGAAATGAAATGATGCTACCTATATCAAATCAAGACACAATTTTTTTTTGCTATTAAATCCGGTGTCACAAACCATTTGTTCAGCTAGAAAATATAAGGCGGCCTACTCCAAGCCGAATCCAGGTTTTCGTTAATGACATTAGTAGAGGGAAAATGAGAGTTCGATTGGAGGGGTGGCGGTGGTGGCGGCGGTGGAAGGGGCTTATTTTTGAGGGGGGCTTATTTTTGAGGGGGGCTTATTTTTAAGGGGGGCTTATTTTTGAGGGGGGGGCTTATTTTTGAGGGGGGCTTATTTTTAAGGGGGGCTTTTTTTTTTTTTTTTTTTTTTTTAATTTTAGTTTGAAGTTTAAACGAAGTTTTTTTCTTGGTTCGTTTTTTTTTTTTTTTTTTTTTTTTTTTTTTAGGATCAAATTTAAATGTTAGTTTGAAGTCTGCTATAGAAGTGGGGCGTATTTTTGAAAAGACGGTTAACTTTTTTTAATGTGGGCTTATTTTTGAGGAGGGCTTAATTTTTTTTTTTTTTTGATTGATTTAGACTATGAATGTACTGTTAGAGTACGGTGAAAAAAAAAAAAAAGATTAATATTTTCAACTTACCATATTGTTCACTGTTTAATGGATAAAAATTTTAAATTTCTTACCAAACTGCTCACAATGGAATCTATTTTAAACTGTATCTAGAATTAAAAAAAATAATAATAACAACATTGATTGTTTTTTATACTGACTAAGGGCCGCCCGACATATATTAACCCTCTAAGCGTTTTTTGTACACCATCTAAAATGTACTATACAATATTTCTTTCAATTTAACTTGGTCAAAAATAATTTTATTTAATTAAACTTGTTTTGAGTAAGTGCTTAGAGGGTTTTATTAAAAAATATATGCCGTATTATCTGCAAGCAGGGGTCGCAGTGTGTTTAAAGAGAGGTATCGCGGTACCGGAAGTGAAAAGTTTAAGGTTTATTTTATACTGAATTTAAATGAAACCGGAAATTTATCTTTTTCAATCTGATTGGATTGAATATTAACATATTTATTTTAAAATGTATAGTAGAAGCAATGGTAAAAAGAAGACATCTTTAGGGGTAATTACTGTTTTTATTGTGTTTGGTGTAGAAAACATATGAAAGAGGTATAGTTAAAAAACAAATTCAATTTTATTAATAATTTTCCCAATGCAATACATGTGGACCCACTTTTCGTTTTTAGTGGGTTTTGACAAATCTAATACAGAATCTTGTTTAATGTTTGTTGACAAATATTTATTTTTAATAAAATTTCGCGGGACATTCATTTCGTTTAATGTTTCTAATAATTCTTTCTGTGCCTTGATCGGTTTTCTTTTATTCACAGAAAACAAAAGATTAAATAAATCTGCCAAGTTCGATTCGGGGATAGGTTTTCCTTCGAAACTTACAGACAAATTTTTATCTTTTCGAAATTTTCTTGGACGTGCCGTGACAAACTGAACTAATGCTTTGATAATTTAGGATAGCTTTATCTGGATATCATGTTTGTTAGATTACGGATATTTGTGTTTGGAATAACGTGATTTTTAATTTTACCTGTTCAGTTTCAATTGTATTGTGAAATGAGGGTTTATTTTTGAAAGATAATGTTAACTTTTTGTAACTGACTGCTTTCATTAAAGTGTATTTTAGAATTGTAAACTACAATTTTCGCCTGTTTGAAAAAAAAAAAGCACAGGAAAAAAATAATAAAAGTATTAAAAATAATAAGAACAACTGTTCAAAAATATAATAACAACTAAACAAATGATCAAAAATAATAATAACTGTTCAAATAATAATAACAACTGTTTAAAAATAATAAAAACTGTTTAAAAAATAATAACAAATGATAAACGATTGACTTTATACAACCAACATTTAAAAAAAGATAATCGAATCTAGTTTTTTCTAACATGGCTTATTTGAAATATTCACTTTTTCTAGTTTGATTTATAAGTGATTTATAACACATAAGTTACACATAAGTAAAATATTATTTATAGAAGCACTAAATACGAGATTAATAAGAATTTTTAACTTACAAACATATGAACTCCTGATACACAAGTGATTCGACCAGTAAAACATTATTTATAAAAACATTAAATACGAGAATTTTTTACTTACAATTGTACGAACTTCAGATACGTAACCCTTTCTGAATCAATGTGTAAGAATTAACTGACTATTGAACTTATAACAGAATATGATAAAATAATCACGTGACTTTTTAAACCAATAAAATGTTAATATTTTTAAACAAGCGCCCTCTATCATTTTATGAACTTCCAAGAAACGAGTTAATATGATTATATTGTTTCCTGTTACCGCTGTGAAAGGTTGTGTTTTCCGTTTTAAGTTAGTTTACATTTAAGTGATTACGGAACGAGTCATGGATTCTGCTTTGTTAAGTGCTAATGATATGTCTAACGTGAAGAGTGAACCCTCATCACCAGGATTAAATGACCATGACATGGAATTTTTAATACAGCCTAAAGAAGAACCCGTTTCGAATTGTGAAGTGAAACCCACCTCATCAAGATTAAAGAAACAGAAGTTACCCTTTGTGTGTTCTACTTGCAACAAAGCTTTTCCCCGAAAGGTTAACTTAACGTTTCACATGAAATGTCATCGGGAGAAAATGCCTCTTGTATGTGTAATCTGTGAAAAAACATTTGCTAGAAAGTATCATTTATTAAATCATATGAAGATTCATTCAAAGACCCCTGTGATTCATAATTGTAATGTATGTGGCGAAGTATTTTCACAAAAGAGTGATTTATTAAAGCATGGGAAAATTCATAACACTTCCAAGCCAAAACAAAGGAAAAGTAGACAGTCACCCAGTCGCTGTAAATGCGACGACTGTTTTGAAACATTTAATAATAGATCTGACTTAGTGAAACATAGAAAAATTCATCTTTCACCTAAAGAACTTAACCCGTCTGATCAACTTTCCTTGGGAAACAGTTCGAAATATGAAATTTCAGACATCACTCAGTTTAGTAAAATATTTAAGTTTTTCGATGTTTTTACTCCTGCTCATTGGAATTTAGGTGAGGAAATGATTGTTGAAGTACAAATGAATAAGAACTATGAGCTTTATGTTCACATACAGAAATACGAAGAATTTGAAAAGAACGGTCGTGAACTTACCCCCACAAATGAAGGCATTACATTATCATGTGCAACATTCGACAAATTTGAATCGAGATTGGATAAATTTAATTTTGTTTCTGAAAAAGATACATTCGTATGTAATAATGACTTACTAATCGCTTATGTAAATAAGGAATCATGCATACTGCAAAAATTATTCAAATCGAAAAAGTTTGGGTTTTGTTTGAAGTCGGATTTTTTACTGCTTACAAAAGATCAATATTTGAAACTAGTGAAAAATGGCTTTAAAATTACCAAATGTCTCATTGAGACGCTTTTAACCAAGCTTATTCCTGTTTCGATTTTAGAAAACTTAAACAAATGTAAATGTACCCACCTCACAATAGAAGAGACTTTGAACTATTTCTTAAAATGTTTCGATGACGAGTTAAAGTCATCCGTTTCTCGCGTGTTTGATTGCTATCGATGTTCAATCGGAGAACCAATTAATGTGAAACACGAGTGTGATAGTTATAATTTGCGTAGAAAGTATAATTGGTGTAGCGACAGTGCACTGTTAAATTTCAACGTGACTGAATTTGTAAATAACATATTCAAGAAATGTTCATGTAATTATACTCATTTATTTTTTGAAACTATAAATATGGACTTTTATAATAACCATTTAGACAATGTATTTGTAAATTAACATAGAAATGTATTTATTTAATAAATATTTATTTTTATATCACATATCTGTTTTTATTTCACATGTCTATTTATTTTTTTATTTTTATTTATTTATGAAATCAATCTTTGAAGTTTCATTTTCTAGAAAAAAAAAATGAACATATATTTATGAGTAAAAATTTTTTTAATTGTAGTCTTTAAAGTTAACACTTTTTGGTTAAATGAAATCTCTTTTTAAGAAAAATTTATTATTTTTATTTGAATAGGTATTAAACTTATTTATTGATAAGAAAGTTTAATTTTCTCTCTCCTTTTAAACAATGACATTGCATGTTTTGATAATTTCCATCCCACAGTTAACATTACAGTATTTAACATAGTTAAGAAAATGTTTAACTTAAACCGTCACTGTATTTATTATAGATAAGTAAACATTTTATCTTTAACCTAAATGTAATTTAAATGATTAACTATAACTGTGACTGCTTTTAATCTAGATAAGTAAATGTTTCCAGGAAACACAATCAGTTTACTGTAGACTTTTATCGAGACTACACCAGTTAGTGGAATGCTGATTAAAAATATTTTATGACATTAATATGCAGAAAAGATCTCACGAAGAAGTACTTTCACCTTCAAAACGTCTACGTTTAGAAAAAACCATGGAAAATTTAAATACCTATGAGAAGGAGTTAAAAGACCCAAGATTAAAACTTTCTAAAATGGGTAATAACTGTGTAACTACTGAGGACTTACAAGATGTGAAACCCGAGATCGCTATGAATTTTTCAAACTTTGCCTATGGGAATGATACAACATCTTTCGAGAATCCCGGTCGAATGCCAAATTCTGCCACGTACTATTTGAATACATTTTTCGAAGACATGAATTTTGAAAATTTAGATTGTTCTACTACCTTAGCGTTTCAAGAACCTATAAATAATATTTTACAGACTACTGTTAAACGCGAGGTCAACGAGCTACAAGCAAGCAACCTTTCGCAAACAAGTGGTGAATTACAAACCACCATCTCACCTGCAAATGACATTAAAAGTGATAAATTATGCAATTCCTATGTGTTTCACAAAGAATTAAGTGACTGTTTCTATTTAACTTTGAAGTTAAGAACTAAACAATATTATATACTTATACGAGAATTTAAACGCAATGTATCTACTAATGAAGAAATCCCGACAAACCGAGTGGTTAATATGGATATTCCTAGCTGGTTTGAGTTTCAATATAAACTTATTGCATTTAATTTAAGATACAAAAGCACGTCCTTTGTTTCTAATAACATGATTTTAGTGTTAAATCAAAATTCTACAATGCGAATTAAAAATTTAAAGAATCATTCTTATATTGACTTAAACGAACATCAACTAGAAAAATTAAAAGAAAGCACCTCTCATTTAAATAGTGCACTTTTACAACATATGTATACAAAACTTTTACCATCTCTTATTAAAAAGAAATGTAGGGTGAGTAATATATCTACAGAAAATGATGAGGTGTTAAAGTATAAACTTAACACATGTATCGAGAATAATATGTTATCAATACTTAATCAATTGTATGAATGCCATGCATGTGCACTACGACATTCGAGCAAAAGCCTTCACTCCTGTTTCACATTTAATAATAGGGAAAAATTTAATCAATTAGGGGAAGCTTTGTTAATGCTCGTAGATTTCGATTATGTAACTTCAACGTTTCTAAACGGAGTTTATAATGTTAGTGAGCACTTTTTATCTAAGATTAATGAACGAACTATTTGTAATGAATTATTTAAGACCTGAAAATAAAATGTTTTTGATTAAGTTCTGTGTGTTTATTTTTGCAAAGTGTCTATGAATGAATTTATTAGTTTATAATTTAGTAGAAATTTTAAGTGAAGTGATGTAATCCAATTAAAAAATAAATTAATCTATAACAAAAATTAATTGTAATAAAAATATTCACATTAAAAAAAAAAGGTTAAAAAAATTAGAAGTTAATGAAATTAAAACTTATTAAAATTAAAAGTTAACAACAAAAAATAAATAATAAAATAAAATAAAGATTAACAAAAATATAGTTTTAAAATAAATGTAAACAAAAAAAGTTATAAAGTAAAAGTTAACAAAAAGTTAAAAGTTAATAAAATATTTAAAAAAGCAAAAGAATGTATGTGTTATGAAGAGAGGGGTTTCCTTGTGGAAGTAACTTACAAAATGTATGTGTATGTATTTATTAGTTTTTCATTTAGTAGAACTTTTAAGTGAACAGTTAGAATTTATGTTTTTATATAGCTTAACACAAAATAAAATTTTTAACTATTGCAAAAAGATTCAACTATTGAATGGAAATATGCATATTAGTAAAACAATCACAAGTTAATAAAATGAAAGATTTTAAATTTCATACAATTTAACAAATATATATATATATACGAAACACATTACGGATTTAAATATTATAAGAAATGTTTGATTGAATTTTTTAAAACAGATTTAATTCTTGGTTCTGCCATATATAGTTCGAACTTATTTTAGAAGATAGTTTTCAATAGTCTTGTGGTTCGAACTTGACAAAATGAAATCAAGACACAATGAATTGCATGTTATTTTAATCATTATGTCATGACTTCATACTTCTGAAAGTGTATTTAAAGGTTTCTCTAGCTTTATTCAATGTTATTAAGCGTTTGTGAAACCGAAAATTAATGAAAAAACAGATCGCCTTCTACCAATTGCGCTAAGAATGTTTTATTCAATTATTATAAATAATAAAACCTCTTAGAATATTACTTATTTTAAATTCAAAATAATAAAAATTTAAAGTTAACAAAATAAATAATTCCTCTGTTCATTATAAATAAATAAATGTTTACAAAATAAAAGTTTCAAAATTAAAACTTTATAAAAATTAAAAGTTAACAAAAAATTTAAATAAAATAAAATTTTAAAATAAAAATTATGAAAAGTAAAGTTTATAAAAATTAAAAGTTTTTAAAATTTTTAAGTTATGTTTGAAAATCTTCAAATTAATCAAAAGTGACTTTTAGTTTCATGTTAATGTAAGTTTCAATGTTTTAAATATCGAGCTAACTGTTTATCCCCATAATCATTTGTTTACCCATCTTCCAACCAAACAACTGGTTGCCTAGCCAACCATATACTTTGTATCTACACATGCGCAGAAAAAAAACACTAACTTGAGTTTTACTTTAAACCTTTGCTAGATTAGATATATTATACAAGTCGAATATCTTCCATAATTAGAAAATTTATAATTTTCAACTATTCGTCCCTATTTATCTTAAAACATTAACAAATAAATATAATTTATATACTTACAAAAACAGGATATCTTAAAAAGGGGTCCATACATTTCAGCTTGCTAAAGTCAAGTGTCTGGTTTATAACAGAATGAGGTTAAACTATCATTTTACTTCCTTATCACTCACGTGATCAAGACCTTATCAGTTACATGTTCAGGCCGATAACAGCTAAAAACAGCGTGTTGGTCATTTTAACTTCTGACTTCGCATACTGTGGTTCGGTAAGTTTTCTTGTCTAACATTTCTTTCTTTTTAAGAAATAAACTAATCGGAAAAATTTCTTTTCATACCCACTTACTTTTAAATCACAATGTTAAAAGACTAAATTTTATTATCTTAAATTATTGTTTTAAATGTCAAACAAAAGATCTTACAATATATTTGCAAATAAGTTCTTATAAAACGGTTTTAATTAGTTAAAGGATGAACATTGTTATTTTAACTATCTATTATTTTGAAAGCGAAAAAGATTAATTCACATGAAAATTAAACTTACCTTATTTATAAGCTGGGTAAGCAGGGTCTGGCTTTTGTGACGACTTGTAGAGATTTGAAAGATAGTACAAACGTATATCAATTAATCTCACGTGATATGATGACGTTACTAAGTGACATCATCCACCACAGGTTAATCACGTGACTACGCGACCATAACCTTCACATTACTAGTGATGTTTAGATCACGTAGCTAATTGTAATTTATCATAAAATATACTTATAATATATTTTTAAAAATATATTCATAAATTAATAACTAATTTATTTGCGTATTATTTTGAAAAGCATAGCATTTTAAAATAATTAATTAATTAATTATTAATTTATGAATATATTTTTAAAAATATATTATAAGTATATTTTATGATAATTACAATTAGCTACGTGATCTAAACATCACTAGTAATGTGAAGGTTATGGTCGCGTAGTCACGTGATTAACCTGTGGTGGATGACGTCACTTAGTAACGTCATCATATCACGTGAGATTAATTGATATACGTTTGTACTATCTTTCAAATCTCTACAAGTCGTCACAAAAGCCAGACCCTGCTTACCCAGCTTATAAATAAGGTAAGTTTAATTTTCATGTGAATTAATCTTTTTCGCTTTCAAAATAATAGATAGTTAAAATAACAATGTTCATCCTTTAACTAATTAAAACCGTTTTATAAGAACTTATTTGCAAATATATTGTAAGATCTTTTGTTTGACATTTAAAACAATAATTTAAGATAATAAAATTTAGTCTTTTAACATTGTGATTTAAAAGTAAGTGGGTATGAAAAGAAATTTTTCCGATTAGTTTATTTCTTAAAAAGAAAGAAATGTTAGACAAGAAAACTTACCGAACCACAGTATGCGAAGTCAGAAGTTAAAATGACCAACACGCTGTTTTTAGCTGTTATCGGCCTGAACATGTAACTGATAAGGTCTTGATCACGTGAGTGATAAGGAAGTAAACTGATAGTTTAACCTCATTCTGTTATAAACCAGACACTTGACTTTAGCAAGCTGAAATGTATGGACCCCTTTTTAAGATATCCTGTTTTTGTAAGTATATAAATTATATTTATTTGTTAATGTTTTAAGATAAATAGGGACGAATAGTTGAAAATTATAAATTTTCTAAGTATGGAAGATATTCGACTTGTATAATATATCTAATCTAGCAAAGGTTTAAAGTAAAACTCAAGTTAGTGTTTTTTTTCTGCGCATGTGTAGATACAAAGTATATGGTTGGCTAGGCAACCAGTTGGTTGGTTGGAAGATGGGTAAACAAATAATTATGGGGATAAACAGTTAGCTCGATATTTAAAACATTGAAACTTACATTAACATGAAACTAAAAGTCACTTTTGATTAATTTGAAGATTTTCAAACATAACTTAAAAATTTTAAAAACTTTTAATTTTTATAAACTTTACTTTTCATAATTTTTATTTTAAAATTTTATTTTATTTAATTTTTTGTTAACTTTTAATTTTTATAAAGTTTTAATTTTGAAACTTTTATTTTGTAAACATTTATTTATTTATAATGAACAGAGGAATTATTTATTTTGTTAACTTTAAATTTTTATTATTTTGAATTTAAAATAAGTAATATTCTAAGAGGTTTTATTATTTATAATAATTGAATAAAACATTCTTAGCGCAATTGGTAGAAGGCGATCTGTTTTTTCATTAATTTTCGGTTTCACAAACGCTTAATAACATTGAATAAAGCTAGAGAAACCTTTAAATACACTTTCAGAAGTATGAAGTCATGACATAATGATTAAAATAACATGCAATTCATTGTGTCTTGATTTCATTTTGTCAAGTTCGAACCACAAGACTATTGAAAACTATCTTCTAAAATAAGTTCGAACTATATATGGCAGAACCAAGAATTAAATCTGTTTTAAAAAATTCAATCAAACATTTCTTATAATATTTAAATCCGTAATGTGTTTCGTATATATATATATATTTGCTAAATTGTATGAAATTTAAAATCTTTCATTTTATTAACTTGTGATTGTTTTACTAATATGCATATTTCCATTCAATAGTTGAATCTTTTTGCAATAGTTAAAAATTTTATTTTGTGTTAAGCTATATAAAAACATAAATTCTAACTGTTCACTTAAAAGTTCTACTAAATGAAAAACTAATAAATACATACACATACATTTTGTAAGTTACTTCCACAAGGAAACCCCTCTCTTCATAACACATACATTCTTTTGCTTTTTTAAATATTTTATTAACTTTTAACTTTTTGTTAACTTTTACTTTATAACTTTTTTGTTTACATTTATTTTAAAACTATATTTTTGTTAATCTTTATTTTATTTTATTATTTATTTTTTGTTGTTAACTTTTAATTTTAATAAGTTTTAATTTCATTAACTTCTAATTTTTTTAACCTTTTTTTTTTAATGTGAATATTTTTATTACAATTAATTTTTGTTATAGATTAATTTATTTTTTAATTGGATTACATCACTTCACTTAAAATTTCTACTAAATTATAAACTAATAAATTCATTCATAGACACTTTGCAAAAATAAACACACAGAACTTAATCAAAAACATTTTATTTTCAGGTCTTAAATAATTCATTACAAATAGTTTGTTCATTAATCTTAGATAAAAAGTGCTCACTAACATTATAAACTCCGTTTAGAAACGTTGAAGTTACATAATCGAAATCTACGAGCATTAACAAAGCTTCCCCTAATTGATTAAATTTTTCCCTATTATTAAATGTGAAACAGGAGTGAAGGCTTTTGCTCGAATGTCGTAGTGCACATTCATGGCATTCATACAATTGATTAAGTATTGATAACATATTATTCTCGATACATGTGTTAAGTTTATACTTTAACACCTCATCATTTTCTGTAGATATATTACTCACCATACATTTCTTTTTAATAAGAGATGGTAAAAGTTTTGTATACATATGTTGTAAAAGTGCACTATTTAAATGAGAGGTACTTTCTTTTAATTTTTCTAGTTGATGTTCGTTTAAGTCAATATAAGAATGATTCTTTAAATTTTTAATTCGCATTGTAGAATTTTGATTTAACACTAAAATCATGTTATTAGAAACAAAGGACGTGCTTTTGTATCTTAAATTAAATGCAATAAGTTTATATTGAAACTCAAACCAGCTAGGAATATCCATATTAACCACTCGGTTTGTCGGGATTTCTTCATTAGTAGATACATTGCGTTTAAATTCTCGTATTCAAATAGTCCGTGGCAGAATTTGGCATTCGACCGGGATTCTTGAAAGATGTTGTATCATTCCCATAGGCAAAGTTTGAAAAATTCATAGCGATCTCGGGTTTCACATCTTGTAAGTCCTCAGTAGTTACACAGTTATTACCCATTTTAGAAAGTTTTAATCTTGGGTCTTTTAACTCCTTCTCATAGGTATTTAAATTTTCCATGGTTTTTTCTAAACGTAGACGTTTTGAAGGTGAAAGTACTTCTTCGTGAGATCTTTTCTGCATATTAATGTCATAAAATATTTTTAATCAGCATTCCACTAACTGGTGTAGTCTCGATAAAAGTCTACAGTAAACTGATTGTGTTTCCTGGAAACATTTACTTATCTAGATTAAAAGCAGTCACAGTTATAGTTAATCATTTAAATTACATTTAGGTTAAAGATAAAATGTTTACTTATCTATAATAAATACAGTGACGGTTTAAGTTAAACATTTTCTTAACTATGTTAAATACTGTAATGTTAACTGTGGGATGGAAATTATCAAAACATGCAATGTCATTGTTTAAAAGTAGAGAGAAAATTAAACTTTCTTATCAATAAATAAGTTTAATACCTATTCAAATAAAAATAATAAATTTTTCTTAAAAAGAGATTTCATTTAACCAAAAAGTGTTAACTTTAAAGACTACAATTAAAAAAATTTTGTCTACTCATAAATATATGTTCATTTTTTTTTTCTAGAAAATGAAACTTCAAAGATTGATTTCATAAATAAATAAAAATAAAAAAATAAATAGACATGTGAAATAAAAACAGATATGTGATATAAAAATAAATATTTATTAAATAAATACATTTCTATGTTAATTTACAAATACATTGTCTAAATGGTTATTATAAAAGTCCATATTCATAGTTTCAAAAAATAAATGAGTATAATTACATGAACATTTCTTGAATATGTTATTTACAAATTCAGTCACGTTGAAATTTAGCAGTGCACTGTCGCTACACCAATTATACTTTCTACGCAAATTATAACTATCACACTCGTGTTTCACATTAATTGGTTCTCCGATTGAACATCGATAGCAATCAAACACGCGAGAAACGGATGACTTTAACTCGTCATCGAAACATTTTAAGAAATAGTTCAAAGTCTCTTCTATTGTGAGGTGGGTACATTTACATTTGTTTAAGTTTTCTAAAATCGAAACAGGAATAAGCTTGGTTAAAAGCGTCTCAATGAGACATTTGGTAATTTTAAAGCCATTTTTCACTAGTTTCAAATATTGATCTTTTGTAAGCAGTAAAAAATCCGACTTCAAACAAAACCCAAACTTTTTCGATTTGAATAATTTTTGCAGTATGCATGATTCCTTATTTACATAAGCGATTAGTAAGTCATTATTACATACGAATGTATCTTTTTCAGAAACAAAATTAAATTTATCCAATCTCGATTCAAATTTGTCGAATGTTGCACATGATAATGTAATGCCTTCATTTGTGGGGGTAAGTTCACGACCGTTCTTTTCAAATTCTTCGTATTTCTGTATGTGAACATAAAGCTCATAGTTCTTATTCATTTGTACTTCAACAATCATTTCCTCACCTAAATTCCAATGAGCAGGAGTAAAAACATCGAAAAACTTAAATATTTTACTAAACTGAGTGATGTCTGAAATTTCATATTTCGAACTGTTTCCCAAGGAAAGTTGATCAGACGGGTTAAGTTCTTTAGGTGAAAGATGAATTTTTTTATGTTTCACTAAGTCAGATCTATTATTAAATGTTTCAAAACAGTCGTCGCATTTACAGCGACTGGGTGACTGTCTACTTTTCCTTTGTTTTGGCTTGGAAGTGTTATGAATTTTCCCATGCTTTAATAAATCACTCTTTTGTGAAAATACTTCGCCACATACATTACAATTATGAATCACAGGGGTCTTTGAATGAATCTTCATATGATTTAATAAATGATACTTTCTAGCAAATGTTTTTTCACAGATTACACATACAAGAGGCATTTTCTCCCGATGACATTTCATGTGAAACGTTAAGTTAACCTTTCGGGGAAAAGCTTTGTTGCAAGTAGAACACACAAAGGGTAACTTCTGTTTCTTTAATCCTGATGAGGTGGGTTTCACTTCACAATTCGAAACGGGTTCTTCTTTAGGCTGTATTAAAAATTCCATGTCATGGTCATTTAATCCTGGTGATGAGGGTTCACTCTTCACGTTAGACATATCATTAGCACTTAACAAAGCAGAATCCATGACTCGTTCCGTAATCACTTAAATGTAAACTAACTTAAAACGGAAAACACAACCTTTCACAGCGGTAACAGGAAACAATATAATCATATTAACTCGTTTCTTGGAAGTTCATAAAATGATAGAGGGCGCTTGTTTAAAAATATTAACATTTTATTGGTTTAAAAAGTCACGTGATTATTTTATCATATTCTGTTATAAGTTCAATAGTCAGTTAATTCTTACACATTGATTCAGAAAGGGTTACGTATCTGAAGTTCGTACAATTGTAAGTAAAAAATTCTCGTATTTAATGTTTTTATAAATAATGTTTTACTGGTCGAATCACTTGTGTATCAGGAGTTCATATGTTTGTAAGTTAAAAATTCTTATTAATCTCGTATTTAGTGCTTCTATAAATAATATTTTACTTATGTGTAACTTATGTGTTATAAATCACTTATAAATCAAACTAGAAAAAGTGAATATTTCAAATAAGTCATGTTAGAAAAAACTAGATTCGATTATCTTTTTTTAAATGTTGGTTGTATAAAGTCAATCGTTTATCATTTGTTATTATTTTTTAAACAGTTTTTATTATTTTTAAACAGTTGTTATTATTATTTGAACAGTTATTATTATTTTTGATCATTTGTTTAGTTGTTATTATATTTTTGAACAGTTGTTCTTATTATTTTTAATACTTTTATTATTTTTTTCCTGTGCTTTTTTTTTTTTTCAAACAGGCGAAAATTGTAGTTTACAATTCTAAAATACACTTTAATGAAAGCAGTCTGTTACAAAAAGTTAACATTATCTTTCAAAAATAAACCCTCATTTCACAATACAATTGAAACTGAACAGGTAAAATTAAAAATCACGTTATTCCAAACACAAATATCCGTAATCTAACAAACATGATATCCAGATAAAGCTATCCTAAATTATCAAAGCATTAGTTCAGTTTGTCACGGCACGTCCAAGAAAATTTCGAAAAGATAAAAATTTGACTGTAAGTTTCGAAGGAAAACCTATCCCCGAATCGAACTTGGCAGATTTATTTAATCTTTTGTTTTCTGTGAATAAAAGAAAACCGATCAAGGCACAGAAAGAATTATTAGAAACATTAAACGAAATGAATGTCCCGCGAAATTTTATTAAAAATAAATGTTTGTCAACAAACATTAAACAAGATTCTGTATTAGATTTGTCAAAACCCACTAAAAAACGAAAAGTGGGTCCACATGTATTGCATTGGGAAAATTATTAATAAAATTGAATTTGTTTTTTAACTATACCTCTTTCATATGTTTTCTACACCAAACACAATAAAAACAGTAATTACCCCTAAAGATGTCTTCTTTTTACCATTGCTTCCACTATACATTTTAAAATAAATATGTTAATATTCAATCCAATCAGATTGAAAAAGATAAATTTCCTGTTTCATTTAAATTCAGTATAAAATAAACCTTAAACTTTTCACTTCCGGTACCGCGATACCTCTCTTTAAACACACTGCGACCCCTGCTTGCAGATAATACGGCATATATTTTTTAATAAAACCCTCTAAGCACTTACTCAAAACAAGTTTAATTAAATAAAATTATTTTTGACCAAGTTAAATTGAAAGAAATATTGTATAGTACATTTTAGATGGTGTACAAAAAAACGCTCAGAGGGTTAATATATGTCGGGGGGCCCTTAGTCAGTATAAAAAACAATCAATGTTGTTATTATTATTTTTTTTAATTCTAGATACAGTTTAAAATAGATTCCATTGTGAGCAGTTTGGTAAGAAATTTAAAATTTTTATCCATTAAACAGTGAACAATATGGTAAGTTGAAAATATTAATCTTTTTTTTTTTTTTTCACCGTACTCTAACAGTACATTCATAGTCTAAATCAATCAAAAAAAAAAAAAAAAATTAAGCCCTCCTCAAAAATAAGCCCACATTAAAAAAAGTTAACCGTCTTTTCAAAAATACGCCCCACTTCTATAGCAGACTTCAAACTAACATTTAAATTTGATCCTAAAAAAAAAAAAAAAAAAAAAAAAAAAAAAAAAAAACAACGAACCAAGAAAAAAACTTCGTTTAACCTTCAAACTGAAAGTCCATTCTAAAATAAAAAAAAAAAAAATAAAAAAAAATAAAAAAAAAAGCCCCCCCTTAAAAATAAGCCCCCCTCAAAAATAAGCCCTCCCTCAAAAATAAGCCCCCCTCAAAAATAAGCCCCCCCTCAAAAATAAGCCCCCCTCAAAAATAAGCCCCTTCCACCGCCGCCACCACCGCCACCACCGCCACCCCTCCAATCGAACTCTCCTTTTCCCTCTACTGACATTAATAAATGTGAAAATATTAAGACAAATTTTCAAACCGTTCACTTTGTTTTGTGTGAAATATGGTGTCTTTAAAACAAATGCTGGAAGTGACCACCTTCTATACGTCCACATACAACACTAAACTTGACGCTCCAGTTTCGTAATGTGCTAGTACACCTAGCAAACTAACAGAATTTGTGTGTACTTCTAGCAGTTGTCATGATATAATCACATTTCACAAAAATAAGATGCAAATTACGTTATAATCGGTACTAATAACCATTTAAAGACAGCGAAAAATTTTCAAATGTGGCCTTAAAAATGCTCTACACTGTTCATGACAAACAAAAGTTTAGAATTTCAGTAAATTTGGAATAAATAAAACGAAAAAAAGTTAGAAAGAATAGAGAAAGTTGTTTTTTGAGCGCTGGACATGTAGCATAAGTTTTTAATTTCATGAAATAAATTTTATTTTTACATTGGGTTTCTTAAGCTGATTTACAGGGTGCGTAGAGGTTCTTACATTTGATTACCATTATTTCCAAATCGTCGTTATTCTGAATGATTCAGTTATTAATCTCAAGCAATAGATAACTGACAACGCTACCGAAACCGGTATGAAATTTTTATATAATAATTCCGATAAAGTGACAAGTCTTATATCTCATTTTTCAATATGCTAATAGGACAAAAGGGAATTTATTAAAAATAATTTTATTTTTATTTACGTATCATAATTTTTTTTCGCATTTTGAAATGCTTCCTTTTTAGGTATTATATTTTCAGAGATATTGTCGAAAAATCTTCCATTATCTTCCAGTATCTTCCCCTTTTTAAATCGCAGAATTCTGTGACTAATAAGGGAAAATAGTGGTAATCAAACTTCTACGCACCCTGATTTACTATTTGAAATTTTATAGGAAACTTTCTTTAGTATGCTTACTTCACTTGAATCTGGTAGCAAATTTAACAAAGTTCTGAGTCTTTCAGACCCTAATTCTTTATGCCTGCACTGCTTCACATTTTCAATAACATCTTCTAGGCCACCTTTAAATTGCTTTAAGAAGACACCTATGCTTAAGACCCTTCTGCTGTCTAAAAGCGAAATCTATTTTTAAAAAAAATAATAGTCTATTATCAAAAGCTATAATATAAAATAATTTTTTTTTATATATATACATACATATTTATTTATTTAAACGTAGTATGAAGATAAAAAACTTCCAAGAGATATACAACTTTCAAAAATATAAACTCTTCTCTTACTCATTAAATTCGTTGTCCATTTATTGCTTAACGTTTATACAATAGTGTACTATAGAAATATACATTATGCGATTTCTGTCGGCTCCTTAATTTGATTGTACAAACCAAAGATTCTATAAATCATCTTCACTTTCTGATCATTGAAAAAGAAAATTGCTGCTAAGTTCTACATAATACAAAGTTATGTGATTGTTTGCTATATAATCTCATTTTGAGATTATATAGCAAATATATAGTGAATATAATCAGTGGAACTTATAAATATATTCACTAAGCATGCATTGTTGAGAAAACGCACGCCCAGAATATGCTAGAACCGAATAGATTTAATGACAATTTGCTGCAAAAAATTGAAGGAGGAAAAAAATGCGATGTCCGGGTTTCACAAAGTTTTAAAAGTAGTAGAAGCTTGGAGAGCAATTCTCCCTTCTCGTGAAAAGGCTGACTGATCAACGTTTTTTGTTCTGTCTAGAGATGTATAAATTTTATTCTAATTAGTTAGGAAAAAAATTACTAGTTAAGATTAAAAAAAAATAACCAACAAAAGAATTGTTGGCGTCATAATTACAAGTTACGTCAGCTGAAAAAAAAAAGAATCCTTTCAAAATGCGAAATAAAAATTGTGTTACGTAAATAAAAATAAAATCCTATAAAATTATATTTAGTTTAAATATTTTGCTATTAGCCACAGTAATACGTAAAAACGGCGTTTACAGCATTACAAAAAAAAAAAAAAAAAAAAAAAAAAAAAAAACCACTAAAATTTGCAGACCGGCTTCGGTAGCATTAAGTTTATCATAGTCAGTCCAAAAGTATTTTGCACTGATAATTAAGCTTAATGCTACCGAAAACGGTATGAAATTTTTATATAACAAATTCGATAAAGTGACAAGTCTCATATCTCATTTTTCAATATGCTAATAGCACAAGAGGGAATTTCTGAAAAGGATTTTTTTTTTTTTTAATTTACCTATCGTAATTTTTATTTCGCATTTTAAAAGGATTCTTTTTTTTTTTTTTTTCAGCTGACGTAATTTGTAATTATGACGCCAACAATTTTTTTGTTGGTTAGAATATAATTTAAAAAAATTTTAACTAGTAATTTTTTTCTATCCAATTAGAATAGGAAAATTTCTACATTTCTAGACGAAACAAACAAAAAAAAAAACGTTGATCAATCAGCCTTTTCACGTGAAGGGAGAATAGCTCTCCAAGCTTGTACTACTTCACCCGATTTAAAAGCGTTGTGAAACCTGGTCTTTGCAGTTTTTTCCCTTCAGTTTTTTTTGTAGCAAATTGTCATTAAATCTATTCGGTATTAGAAATGGGTGTCTTTCTTTAGCATATTCTGGGCGTGTAGTCTTGGGCTTTATAGTAAGAGGCAGGAAAATTGACAAACATATAAACATAACTTTGTTAGGAAACTTTTATTTAAAAAAGTTTACATTATTTTGTTCAAGAAGCTGTAATGTATAAAATATGTCATCGTTTTTTTTTTTCGTCATTTTAGGAAATACACTCTTGTAATCTTGCTTTCACAGAAATGAAAAGAGACTACAAGTCATTAATAGGACTGAAGTTTGGGAAGTTTAGAAGCCATTAAAGTTTTGAATTATTTTCACTTCTTGGTACATTTGGGAAAAGGGGAAGGGACGTTTAAAATAATCAACATCTTTCAAAATTCTACCAATAGCCCATCGAAAGAAAGCATTATGTTTGAATTTGCAAACTTTTGCAATAATTTTCAGGTTGTATTTTTAATTAAAAGCTGCAAACTGCACCAGGCGATGTTGCTCATTATAGCATGAACAGTGTTCTTCCGGTTGATCTAGCCTTTCACTAAATGTCTTCATCCTATTTAAAACTTTCCATCGCTCGATTACAAGTTCCAAGGGGTATCAATTCTCCGACCAGCCTAATACCGCATTTGCTTAGAGATTGGAGTCTGTTCCGGATTTCTATTTTCATAACGTTTTGAGCGTAATTATTTCTAACAAAATCCCCTGTTAATGGAAATAATATTACACTATCTGCTGTCATTAACTTTACTATGTAGTGTGTTTCATTATTAAAAATAAAGTGATAAATGCAATACTTATTTAAAAACTTTTGATTTTTGTATGAAAAGCGTTTAGCCTTTTTTTTTTTTTTTTTTTTTTTGCTCAGTATTAAAAAACAAAGAAAAAGAAAAGGTTAATTTGTATAGATTAATTACAATATATGACAGTTTTGTAAATACTGAGAAGGGAAATTTAAATGCAAATAAACACTGAGAATGAAAAATAAATACTAAGAATATGAATTCTGTAAATATTTCTCGTCCTTACTTCTGATTTTGATCGCATTCTTTGTCGCATTTTGGGTTCTCTTTCCATAGGCTGATTTTGGCAGAAAAGCTTTTCCATTTCATCAAAGTTGAGTTCCATTGTCTTCGATTCTTTTTCGATTTCGCTCCATATAGAATGAACTAAAAATATAATAATTATTTTTAAAAAATCTTCCAACAGAGTGCATAGTTGTAATACAGACCCATAGGGCTTTTTTTTTTTAAATCAAACTCGTTACTATACAGTCACAATATACTACTATACTATGCAATACTATATAGTAATACAGTAACAAAATAAGTTTCACTCGCATGAAAAGTTACAGATTTTCTAATTAAGGCTACCAAAATATTTTAAATTACTTATGACAAGCGTGATACACACATCTATCAAAAAACATTTCCAAAATTGACATTTTATATCAATATTCTGAAAACTAACCCCCCCCCCCTTTCTAAAAATTTAAATATTACTTAAAATAAAAGAGTATCTTTTTTTTTCCAGAATAGCCTTAACAGGAATTTTAACACCTTGCGGGCCAGTAACTTTATTCAATGGGCAGATCAAATACACATGTTTTTTAACCAGAAATTTTATTTAATAAAAGAAATCGAATGTATGCCGCACATACATAAGCTACATGTTATTATATAAAATGTCTCGTTGGAAATACTACGTTTAACTAAGCACGTATTGTAAATATATGTCGTTTTCCGTCCAGGGTCTGATTACCCAAAAGGCACTTGAAGCACGTGCTCCCCTCTGATGACCCCAAAATGACTGCAGAAAGGGGCCACTAATTTCCACTTTTAATTTTTTGCATTGAATTTTTAATTTTTGTGGAGGGATAAGTTTGTCTAATGCAGTAGAAATCCACACTACATCAAAAAATTTATCAAACAGGAAAATCTAAATGTGATAACTAATTAATAGCTGTTAAGTAATCATGGCATCCTGATGTGCTGATTAGAAACCACCCTGGTAACTGATCATACAAAAACTATATATATCACAAATATACAGGGTCTGTTCTGAAAGTAGTAGGACTCATTTAAAAAAAAATATTCATGAGAATAGTACAAACGATTAGAATTTTTCAAAGTAGCACCCTTCCGCATCTACACACTGCTGCCAACGCGTTTTACAGTTTTTGTATGCTTCCAGGAACACCTGGACCGGAATGCTGTTAAACTTCTTCGTCACGGCCTGTTGAACCGCCTCTACCGAGCCGTGATGCTTCCCCTTGAGCGTTGATTTTATTCTCGGGAATAGAAAAATGTCTGGCGGGGCCAAGTCGGGGCTGTAGGGGGGATGAGGCAGCGTTGCCACATTGTACTGGGCAAGATACATTGTGCTACTCGAAACGCTGTGTGGCTCGGCGCGTTGTCATGGTGCAGCCGAACTCAAAAACTTGGGTTTGAGGAATGCTCAATTCATCAGCAATCATTCTGCTGCTCCTCCTACGATCACTGTTCAGTAAAATTTTCACTTGCGGCTCATTTTCTTTGGTCTTGCTGGTCGAAGGGCTCCGGAGCGGTTGTCGTCTTCCACTCTTTCCCTACCTTCTTGGAACAGCTTGTGCCACTCAAAAACACCTGAACTACCCATGGCAGCATCACCGTAGGCCTCTTTAATCATGTCGTGAGTCTCTTTGCTCGTTTTACCAAGCTTTACATAAAATTTGATCGCGTATCGCTGCTCCAGAAAACGCTCCATGATTATCCGTGACAAGGCGTTTCGACAGGGGTTCACAGTACAATTGACCTGCTCTCTTCAACGGCCGAGAGCCGATTGCCGATTTTTCCCAGCATTCCCAATATCCCCCTCCACCGATCGTGCGCGCGCAGACCGCCTCTTGTCTACCCGTTCGCTCAGAAAAAAATCAGTCCTACTAATTTCAGAACAGACCCTGTAGTACTCTATCTGAAGTAAAATGGCTAAAGTAATTTTGCTAAGTCACTCTTGTGTATAATACTTGCAGCTTGTATTATTGACGAGTTTCCATGTATGACGAATTTAGAAAACTTTTACCGAATGAAAGGGGGCCCCAAAAAAGGATACTGTGCTTCCCCCGGTTCCAGAAGTTAATCGGGCCCTGCTTCCGTCGACATATATATATTTTTAACCCCTTGCCTAACGTCACCCGAATCCAGTTCGAGATACCCTAAGGCTCCTATAATAGGAGCTCTAAGATACCCAATGTGCCATATTTAGAATGCCCGAACTGATTTTGAGGAGGTGAAAAATCAGTGATTCTGTTCCATTAGTTATATTTCCTTTTTCAAATGTGTAATGTAATTTAATTTACTATTTTTCCAATAGATAATAGTTGAGTAAAATTTGATTATAAATCATTAATTTTTCTCATGTATGTGACAATATTAAATATAGTAATTATTTAATTTTATTTTTTTTAAATATAAAACAATCTATTTCTAACCTTTTTATTGGTGTAATGCACAAAATTAAAGAGAGAAAAAAATGTTTCATTTTTTGACATATCTTTCTCAAAAATATTCCACAGGCAAGGAGTTAAATGAATTTTCGAAAAAAAAAAATATTAATTGTAATCTATAATTTTTTTAAACAGAAATTGATTTTTAGAAATATGCGAATCAAATATTACAGCTCATTGCGCCAAATAGTTTTGAGTTATGTTTAAAAATCTACACGCATTGCGATTTGTTTTGTAACAATTACAAATTAATGTAACATTAGAAGTTAAAAATTTAAACCTTCACAATTCCTAAACTACTTGACCGAATGACTTCTACATTCTGAATTAATACATTTTAACAAATCCCCAGTCTTCATATGCAGGATGGTCATAAAAAAAAGAAAGAAACATTGCTACTATATGGTTGACCAGCGGCCAGAATGTTCAAGGAAACGGAATGAAATTTGAGATGTAGTTATTCCAAAATATCCGCTCGCGAATGTGGTGAACAACAACAATCAATCTCTCACAGGTTCAGAGACAAAATCTCGAAAATTTCAAATGGCCGACACCACTTTTCGGTATCGCAAAGTGACATACGTAGCAAAAAACCAGACAAATTTGTAAAGGAGTTGGCTGATCAGATCATAGTTTGTAGTTGTTATTCGTGATCGAATAAATCCAAGGGAGTCAGGTTCGTGGTATAATAAAAAAAACTCCAGAATAGATGTCAAGTCATTTTATTGTAAGATCACCATGAGGATGTCAAGATGGTCGCGGACAGAAGAGGGGGAACAAGAAAGGCCGCTCTTAAGCAGTCATTATTATGCGGAGACAGAAGGCGAAGTGAAGTTGTTTCCACGATACAAGTTGGAATTGCTCTGACAAGAATCTCGCCAAAATAGGGTTGTTACAGAGTGTCTAGGCGTAAATACTTTCAGACAGAGATAGGCATAACCAATGGTATTTACCCAGCAGGGTCACCAGATTTTGGCGACAGGACGAATTTTTGATTCAAAAATTAATATCACCACGGCAACACTAACCGACAAATACCTTTCTCATGAGAACGGATTTTCGACAGACAAAATAGTATATGCCTTTAACAATGAGAATATATTTTTAGACATGGGTGTAAGTGATTGCGTTCTTACCACTACCATATAAGGGCATGCATTTGGGCCAAATGGAAGGTTCGCATAACTTTTGTGGCCACAAAAATGTGCAATGCACATATTGTGTTATAAGCTTGGTTACGGAAAGTAAAATTACGAAAAAGCATCTGTGCTGATTTAATTCTTTTCTTTTTTTTATTTTAATCGAAAAACCGTGAGATATTAGTGATCGAGCATAAGTGAAAATGAAAAAGGGAAAGGGTATAAATTACAGCGGGCTTATTGTTTGAGGTTAAAGATAACACGATTAAATTTTGACAAAGGAAGGGGTAAAATATAAATTAAATAAAGGATAGGGTTTGTTAAAACTTAATATATGATTCTCATATCATATATTTCCCCCGTTTGCTCAGATAAAAGAATAATTTGATAGGATTTAAATTTCAGGCATGCTCCGTCTGAAAGTTTACATATAATCAATGCACAATATAAGAAAAAAATATAAACACATACAAATATCAAAAATGACAATGAAAATGAAAATAGAAATGGTATACCAAAACTTTTGCTACTGGTCATCATAGTGTACACTATTTTATTCCTTGAGTCCATGGTTTCATAACAGTTTATTTTTGTAGATGTAGAAATTATTGTTGCTGTTTTTGCTGTTCCGGAACATGTGGTAGTATAACTACACTACATATACATTGATGACCAAATTATGACCAGAAAAGTTGCATTATCATCAACTAATATTTTTTTTATTGATAACTGGTCGTAAGCATGCTAAATGAATTTAAAATGTTCATAACTCTGAACATATAAGCTTATGTTAAGTTGCAACTACAATATAATAAAATTCTCTTTGTTCGAACAGAATATAAGATACTAATATATATAATATTATATAAAATAAACATCAAGTATATAAATGCAAATACAAAATATAAAAATAAGATACAGTTACAATTACAGTTACATTTACTGTTACACATGTGTAAAAATGAAATACAAAAAAATGATGAAGATAAAAAATGAATAAAATTTGGGTTTAAAAAAGTAAAAATTTGTGCATTCGCACAGGACAGGATAGGGAAAGTGACACACGATCCAAAAAAAAATTCCTGCCCTAAATCTTGTCTAAGGACAAGTGTGATGGCGCAAGTTTAGGACTATTGCCTTATTTGTGGAGGGAATATTTAGGGCGAGGTCCACATTGTTGTCACAACATAGACCCCGTTGCTCCCGCAGCAGTAATGCAACAAACTGAGGAGCAGTCTCGTATACTCATTTTGACAGGGGATTTAAGGTGAATTGGAATACCAATTCGAATGTGTCTCTCATTACAATGGGGTGGAAGATCCTAAGGGCAATAATTTTGAACAGATCACCACTCCGAAAGGGAATAATTAGAAAAAAAAAAATATATATATACACCTAGTGTATGTCGAATAAAAGTCAATCCTAGAGTAATGAGAGAGAGTTTTGTCAAGTTCGGTAAAAATGTTAAGTCATGAGGTACATATTTACTTAATTAGTATTATTAAAATTTTAAAAAAACTGACCTTAAGAGAAAAAATTTTTTTAGTGCAATTAATGTTACTATAATTATGTTTATAGCTATTTATGAGATTTAAAAAAAATATGACGACAAAAGTTAAGATTTTTTTTTTTATATATAAAGTGTATATGCGCAAACACCCCATAAACATAAAAGATAATGTTCACAACAAGATTGCCATATCTGCCATTCCCTTGATGAAACAAACTTGGACCAGCCGAGAACTTTCACAAGGAAACATCAAATATAACATCAGTATATTGTGTACATCAATATACACAAGTGTGAACAAAACCAAAAATTCGCACAAAATACAACAATTATAAAAATTATACGCTATTTTCTAGGTCTTAAATTATAACGTGTTGAATAAGTTGAAGAGTTAATATTATTGTAACCATCATGACTTGTAAGTAAGTGATCGCTTCTTGGTGGAGCGATGATTAACCTATCAATGTGTACTCTAAAAGCAGAGTCATCAGGTGCATGTAAGCGTTTGATTGAAACAGAGACAGGTGAATATTTGTGTATAACAATGTAAGGTCCAGAATATTTTGGTTTGAACTTATCTACTGATTTTAAATACACAATATCTTTATTCATAATTTTTCTTAGTTTAGCACGTTTTTGAAAATGATCATTTCTTTTGTTTTGAGAGTCTTTGATGTTATTATATGCTTTCCTGTAAATAGAATTTAAATCTTGTAACAATTTGTAAGCTTCAAAATCTTTGTCAAGAACCTGATTGACATTATGGTCATAAGTATCAAATATTAAGGATAGTTCTCTTCCAAAGTGAAGCAAGTTGGGAGAATATTTTGTGGAGGAATGTAGAGATCCATTATAAAGAGATTTATGAATTGATAAAGCATTTTCAAAAGTGTGACCTTCTTGAAGTAAAGTAGAAACAGAGTATTTAATTGATTTATTGACTCGCTCTGACACGGCATTGCTTTGTGGCCTTGCTACACTGGAATGACGTACCTTTATGCCTAATGTGTCGTTAAATTTGTCGTATATGTGTGAAGTGAATTGTTTTCCCAAATCTGACAAAATTACGGAAGGTCTTCCCAAAGATAGTTATGTAACTGAATAAACACTTAATTATCTTTTCAGAAGTGATGGTACGCAAAGGGAAGAGTTCTAGGTGTCGAGAAAAATGGTCAATTACTGTCAATACCGACTGTCCATTAGTAAAGGGACCGACCAAATCAACACTGACTGTATCTCCTGGATGCGTAGGTGTGTATGTAGGTTGTAGTGGAGCAAGTGGAGTTTTGTGATGTTTTGCCTGTAAACATTTTGTGCAAGACGCTACAAAATTTAAAGTGTCAGCATACATTCCTTTCCAAAAATATTTTTTTGTGACAAATGCGTAGGTTTTTGTTAATCCGAAATGCGAAAAATGACATATTGTTAGAACTTTTGCTTTTAATGAATTTGGGACAATAATGTGGTAAGAAAAGGTGTCATTAGAAATATTTTCTTTTTTTAACATTAAAACCTTTGAATCGGGATGAATGAAGTACATAGGGAATTGTTTCGATGAGCCATTTTGCATAATTTCGTTGTAAATTTCGGATAATTTTGTGTCTTTTTTTTGTTCGTTTACAAATGTTTCATTTGAAATTTCCAATAAAGGGTCTTTTTGATTCTTGTTACCAATAACTAAGTAATTTAGAGAATGTGTACCGTATGATAAATGATCATTATTAGTGTCTGGAATATCATTATCTACAATTGGCAATGCATATGGTTCGTTGATAAGCTCAGGGTTGGAATTTAAATCAACTGTGTTTTTCTCGAAAGAACATCTGGACAAATAATCTGCAAGTACATTTGAAGAACCGGGAATGTGATCAAAAGTGTATGTATATTCTGATAATTCTGTTAACCATCTAGTTGTTATATCAGCGGGATTAGTTGTTTTCTTGTATTTTTTTAAAGGAGCACTATCGGATAAAATTACAAACTTTCGGTTATATAGATAGTATTTAAAAGCGATTACAGATTTGTAAATGGCCATTAATTCAAGTTTTAGTGCTGGATAACGTTTTTCAGACTGTTTAAGAGATTTAGAAAAAAATGCAATGGGAAGTAATTGTCCTTCATGTTCCTGTAACAGAGCACCTCCTATGGCTATAATTGACGCATCTGTGTTTACATAAAAAGTTTTAGACCAATCAGGTAAACGAACCATGGGAGAATTAAAGAACACCTGTTGCATTTGATCAAATAATTTTTGATGTTTTTGAGTCCATTTAAATGTTGTTTTTGGCGTAGTGAGATCTATAAGTGGTTGGATGAGTTTTGAAAATGAAGGAACTAGAGATTTATAAAATGTGACAAGACCAATAAACCTTTTTAATTGTCTTTTTGTTGTCGGGGTAGGAAAAGAATTTATTTTGACAATATTTGATTGGACGGGAGAAATGGAATGATTTTCGATATGGAAACCTAAGTAGTCAACAGCGGTTTTGTGAAATGCACATTTATTGGGCGAGAGCGTTAAATTATATTTCGATAAAATTTCAAGTACTTTCTGTAATTTTGCACATGTTTCCTCAAAAGAATTAGAACCAAAGATCAAATCGTCTTGATATGCAAAAATACCTTCTATTTCTAATTCATCAATAATAGTGTCCATTAAATTTTGAAAGAAACTACTACTATTCTTTAATCCGAAAACCAACCTTTTAAAACGAAAAGTACCGTATATGCATGTGAATGTAAGTGGATCTTGATATTTTTCAGGTAAATTTATCTGATGATAGGCTTGTTGAAAATCTAATGAAGTGAAATATTTATATGCTGATAAATTTGAAATAATGGTCTGTATTTTGGGAAGTGGATATGAAGATCCTTGTAAGACGGAATTTAGCATTCTTAAATCAAGAGCTAGTCTGTATTTTTGTTTTGCAGACCCATCAGACTTCTTTCTAACCAGCAAAATAGGACATGCCCATTCTGAACAGTTACGTTCAATAATATTTGCTTCAAGAAGTTGATTTATTTGCTCTTTCATTTCTTGGTGTAACGATTGTGGTACCGGAAAAGGTAATGTTTTGATTGGGTAGTCATTAATGAATTTGAGATTTGGAATAACCTTGTCTGTGTGACCTAATGTTTTCATTGATTTAGAAAAAGAACTGTAGTATTTTAGCAATAATGAGCCTAAGGTTTTTGCTTGTTGAGTGTCTAGATGTTCCAATTTGAAGTCTTGTATTGTTAAATCTTCCTTTCTTTTTTTTAAGACCTCATCTGAAGCTTGAATATAATTGCAAATAAACTGTTGTAAATTATCATGAGGTTGAATATTGAAGCTGTTGATGTTGTCGCATGACTTCATGGTCTGTGAAAAATTGTCACTTTTAGATGGTTCCATAATTTCTGAAACTTCATATAAAATTCCTATTCGTGCATTTTTGTTTATGTGTACGGGTTTGTTAGAAGAATTTTGTAAGAATATGTATACATGTGATTTTTGTAGATGTTTGTTATGATTTTCCTGATCGACCGATTCAACATCATTATTGTTACCTAGCAGACTGTCATAACAAATAATTTGTTTATTAGAAATAGTGCTTTCAAAACAGTACTGCATTGAAGGGTTTAAAGAATCAGTGTCGATGGAAATCCATGTTTTCTCATGTGGTTCAATTTTTAATTTATGTGCAAGGCGAATCGTTTTGAATGAATTTGACGGAGAGTTTACATGTTCACTTAGACGATTTATGTCTTTGCCATCAGCTGACGCGCTAAGTAATGGCACATGAAATTCATTTGTTGACATTCTATTTTTGTGAACATCAATTATGATCCTGTGTTTATGAATAAAATCAAATCCTAATATTCCTTGAAAACTAGAGGTATCGGGAATGTCAACAATATAAAAGTTGTGGCTAAAAGATTTGTGATGAATTCTGATTGATGCTTTTATACATGCGTTGAAGTCAACATCGGAATTTACTGTTTTAAGAGTAACTGTTGTGCCTAACCTTTTATATTTAAGTTTATTCTTAATGGAATCGAAAAGGGACTGTGATAAAAGGGATATTGTTGAACCTGTGTCCAAAAGTAAAATTGTGTCTGTTCTTGCTATAGAGGCCTTTATGAGGGGAAGTGTTGGGGAACTATTATTCACATTTGAAATAACCTCAACTTTCTTTTCGTCACCTGGCGATGCAGTTTGCGATGAACTTTCAGTTGATCTGTGCACTGTTTGTGACGACCCATTCCTGGTCATTTTTATGTTTGTTGTGGTCTGTGAAGCGACCGAATTGACTAACCTTTCCTTAGAAATTTTTGGAAGAGTTTCATCAAACGACCATGGGAATGTAGGGCAAGTTGCTGATGTTAAAATGTTTTCCTGAGATGCAAAGCCATCAGCTAAATTACATCTCCTTAATAGTTTAAAGATTCCCCTTTCTGATTTTTTTTTTCGAAAATTTGGATTGAATTTGTAGTTTTGATATCCACCTCTATTCGCATTTGATCTTCTCCATTTAAAACAAAATTTTGCAGTGTGGCCACGTTTCAAACACAACTGACAAGTGGGTGGAGAATTCGATTTGTTATGTTTATTTGTGCGGACATATCTATGACCAGTGTGTCTTGTTTTAAAGTCCTTTTTATACTGATCATGCGAGTTTTGTGGGCGAGATGGTTGATTATGGGTGTTATTTTTGTCCTCGCTACCTGTTAACGACAAAGCGTTAATTTTTTCATTTAGTGATTTCAACTGCATTGCGATCGTGTCTGCGGAGCTAGATGACGCGCAGGGCTGCAATATTTTCTCGTTCTGCATAATTTCCTGGAGAGTTTGTGCTCTATCTACCGCTTGTTTATACGTTGATATTCCCTCTTCTTGTATTTTTACCCTTAAATTCGAGGGAATTGCTGAAATAAATTTTGTAAATTTAATATTATCAAGAGCCGTTCTATCTGCTATAGTGTCATGGACGCGAGCAGTGAGGGTGTTTATGCGATGAGCTAAATTTCGAATCGATTCCTCTGGTAGTAATAATAGATTATTAAATTCAATAAGCGCAGCTGTTTTACTCGGGGGAGCGAAAAATGCTCTGAACTCTTTCTCGACGAAATCTAAGTCGTTAGATTTATAGATCTCAGGGTTTTGCGTAAAAAAGGTTAAGGCTGGGCCTGTCAATTTTCCACCCAGAAACTGAATAGTTTCATCTTGTTTCCATTTTTGTATACGGGCTAATGTTCGTAATTGGTTAAAAAAAAAGTCTAGTAACGTGGGTTCACCATCAAAATTGGTCACTTTAAAAGTTAGTTTGCTGGCCATGTTTGGCTAACGAGTGAGCAAATATAAATATTTTGTTTGCAATAAATTATTAGCTAAATAAATCTTTACCTTAAAATATTAAAAATTCAGGTGGGGAAAATTTTGTTTACCTAAAATATTCACAGTAACTTACCAGAAAATATTTTACCGCAAAAATTACTTATAAGCAAAATATATAATAAATGAATAAATAAATGAATGCAATCTCTCTTTTTTTTTAAAAAAAAAAAAAAGAAAAAAAAAGAACAAAATACCTATATCTCCAGAATGAACAGTTATTCACACCAAACATGTATTATTTGCATTCATTTATTATTATCTATCCATCTATATATATATATATATATTTTTTATTCTTAACCAAAAGATATATTAATTTTCAACAGAACCAACAATTTGGAAAAAAAAATTATGCAAATATATAAATAAATGAATCGTTCATTCTGCAGATAGCCATATACTTTGTTGCAGGGAAAAAAAAAAATCTATGAACTGTATACGGAAAAAGTATGTCCCCTCCTCGGTATTAAACGTTGGGAGTAGACCTGGTTTGGCACAGAAAAAATCCAAAGGAAATTCAGCGTGGGAGAGTCTAGATGAATTACACCGACTTTTGAAATGTTCCTAGAAACACAGGCAAAGTTCGTAAATTAGTCTATTCGGTCCGGTGGGATGCTAATATGCAGGCGGGAATTTTTTTTGATGCATGCTGATAATCCAAAGAGACAGGCGGTTGCAGGTGAAGAAAAAGCGTCCCCTCTTCTGCCAACTATATACCTCTTTTTTTTTTTTTTTTTTTTTTTTTTTTTTTTAACTGGAGAAAAAGCTGGTTACGCACCAAAATTTGTAAAGAAGTTGGCTGATCAGATCATAGTTTGTAGTTGTTATTCGTGATCGAATAAATCCAAGGGAGTCAGGTTCGTGGTATAATAAAAAAAACTCCAGAATAGATGTCAAGTCATTTTATTGTAAGATCACCATGAGGATGTCAAGATGGTCGCGGACAGAAGAGGGGGAACAAGAAAGGCCGCTCTTAAGCAGTCATTATTATGCGGAGACAGAAGGCGAAGTGAAGTTGTTTCCACGATACAAGTTGGAATTGCTCTGACAAGAATCTCGCATAAATAGGGTTGTTACAGAGTGTCTAGGCGTAAATACTTTCAGACAGAGATAGGCATAACCAATGGTATTTACCCAGCAGGGTCACCAGATTTTGGCGACAGGACGATTTTTTGATTCAAAAATTAATATCACCACGGCAACACTAACCGACAAATACCTTTCTCATGAGAACGGATTTTCGACAGACAAAATAGTATATGCCTTTAACAATGAGAATATATTTTTAGACATGGGTGTGAGTGATTGCGTTCTTACCACTACCATATAAGGGCATGCATTTGGGCCAAATGGAAGGTTCGCATAACTTTTGTGGCCACAAAAATGTGCAATGCACATATTGTGTTATAAGCTTGGTTACGGAAAGTAAAATTACGAAAAGGCATCTGTGCTGATTTAATTCTTTTCTTTTTTTTTATTTTAATCGAAAAACCGTGAGATATTAGTGATCGAGCATAAGTGAAAATGAAAAAGGGAAAGGGTATAAATTACAGCGGGCTTATTGTTTGAGGTTAAAGATAACACGATTAAATTTTGACAAAGGAAGGGGTAAAATATAAATTAAATAAAGGATAGGGTTTGTTAAAACTTAATATATGATTCTCATATCATAATGTCATTTAAATGATAACTTAAAATGAGCACTAAAAACCGCGACATAAAACAAACGTGGAGAGCTGTGGGAACTACAATAAGAAGAGACAGGCGACAGGAACACAAAATTACTTTTTTTCGGATTTCAAAACTTTTAAGTAGCCGCTTTCATAGACATTGATGACACTTTGTATGCTGGAGGTTGTAAATAGCAATGAAGCATGCATCATGACATGAAGAAAGGTTTAATTGTGTTTTTCATATCATACGCACCTAGCAGATTCGATATTTATTTTCGATTTAATAAATATTACAGATGCAGAAATCCAATTTGGATAACAATGCAGCCTCGAGAACGACAAATGGCGGTAGATGACAGTCATCAAAGTGCTCTTACCGCACCCGTCGAGCTGTAAGTCATTGCTCTTATTTGGCTGTGCTATATGTTGCTGTTTTTATTGTTCCAGATACGTACCATTTCAACGCTATATGTAGTTTTTCACTGCATTGATCTCCTCGATATACAAAAAACGTGGTGGGGCTATTTGAAATTTTCGAAATTTTGAGATTGTAATCGTAACTGTGAGAACCCTATTGTTGTTCTTCCCCACAGTCCGAGCATACACTTTAAAATAACTGCATCTCAAATTTCATTCCAATTCTTTGAACGCCCCGCTTGGGCCTCATATATAAGTATTTTTTTCTTTATGTCCACCGTGTATGTTATGGCTTGTTAAAATGCAGCTTGTATCAAAATGATGTGAAAGATTTCAACTCATTTTATTCCTAAACTGTCAAGATTCCCATATTATGTATTGTGCCGATGTAATTTCCTATACTATGTAATGTAACAATCCAAGTTTAAATGTCAGTGATTATTGCAATATTTACTCACAAATGCTCAATGTAACCAACCTTCGTTATTCTGTATACGCCAAATTCATCCAGAGTTTTTTCAGCCTGTGAAGACACTGGACATGATACCGTTAATTATTTTTGTGGAGATATAAATTAAAAAGTATAAATTATAAATGTATAAAGGACATTGTCTACAAGCCATCTGTTCCCCAAGTGTTCGTAAACTGTTGGATGACGGCTGCGGTGCAAACCACTGGTGTGAAAATTGCTGAAACGAGTCTGTATTGAATTGACGTGCAGAAGAATGAAAGGTGCTCAGTTTGAGCATTTGTGAGTTAACTTTATGATAATCATTGCCACTTAAATATGGATTGTTACATGTCATACCTGTAAAATTATATCTTATTTTCGAAATTTATATGAATAAAAGATAATGAGTTAAAATTATTCAAATCATTGCGAAACACGCTGTATTACGCCATCTAAGAAGTCGTAGCTCATAATAATTTTCGAGACGGAATTGTTTTACGGTCAATACTCTTTCATAGTAAACTGAAAGTCATTTACAATTATTTTTTACAAGTGAAAGAACATAAATTTTTTTCAAAGCAAATCGGAAAGTGAAACATGTAATTTAAAATGTTTACATTTTCAAATTATTCAGTATAAATTAAGCAATATTTTAAACTCACCACTTACGTGAGCACTGGGAATTTTTGCCCAGTTCAGAGTTTTCATTTTTGATTTTGGCTTTGGTAATGTATTATAAACTCTTTCTTCTGTTTCTTCGTATTCTTTTATGGTTGGATTTCCAGACCAAGATGATCGAACACCTTTAGTTGGCGGCAATCCTAAAGTATTTTGTGACTTTGGTCGCAGCATTATCTGTGATGAATTTGGTAAAAATGGAGGTGGCGGTGGAGGGGGAGGGGGGATAGCAACAGTCAGATCTGATGTTGATTTCGATAAGTTTCTTTGTAGGTCATCAGACTCTGCTTTACATTTTTCAGTAGTTGAAAACGATCTTGAAATAGATATGCAATGAGCATTAATGTCATTTTCGTAAACTTCCAAAGCACTAGCTGTTTCTGAAGTATCTTTATCTCCAGACGATAAAGAAGTGTTGTCACTAGGCAGAAGGCTATTGGAAAGCTGTGTTTGTTTGCGGAATCTTTTGACGTCTATACTTGTCATGCCGTTTCTGCATGATGCTGGAGTTGACCCTTCTTTCAGACGTTGGATGTTTGTTGAGGAATGATTATCTTTAGGCGAGTTCTTTGGTAATGAATACTTTTTAGATCGTGAAAAAAATGAAAATGAAAAGGTTTTCTTTGTTTTTACATTTTCTTCTGTCAATGTGTCATTTTGTGGAATTGGAGAGTCTGAACGAAGGGACAATGTGTTTGATTCCGTTGATAATTCTCGAGGTTTGTCATTCAAATTAGTTTGTGTTTGATTATTGGAGCCATTCATGAACGGGAATGATAAGCCAACGGCTTTAATAAAGCCATTGGACGGACTTGGCTTTTCTTTTTCTGCAATAAAATATTTTTGTGAATTTTCCCTTTCGCTATCTGAAAATTCACAGCTCGAGAAATCTTTTGTGGTATTCGAGAATTCGGCATACGAACAAGATGTAACGGGATCAGGAAATTGCATATCGAATGCTTTTTGTTTCAAAAGCGCATTCTGATGCGATCGGGATTCATTACTGGCAAAAGACTGATTTCTTGAAACTGGTACTCCAGAATCACGAGAGCTAAAGGATTTTATGCTGTCTTTTTCATAATCCTCTTCGTACATGGGAATTTTTCTACATGTTATTGACTCTTCAATAGAAATTGATGGGAGCACAAAAAAAGGCGTTTGGGTTGCAATAGATTTTAAACTAGTACGTCTGCATTCATTTAACATCCAGTTTCGAAGCACAGATCCTGCACTACTCAAAGCTCTTTCAGTTATTTCTTCAAGTATACTCCAAACGTAATCCCTGAAATTCAGAAAATGAAATAAAATTAAATGAAGTACAAAATGAATTAAAAATGAATATTTTAAAATGATAACTTTGGCCTATGAATTTATTAAATGGAAAGAAAATGCCTGTTCTTACGCTTTCGAATCATTCGGATCGAGCTGGTTGAGGTTCTGGAGTAAGATTAAAAATGAAGCAGACAACGGTGTGTCTTCGATCTGAAAAAATAAAAATAGTGATAATGCATTCAAAAGTTAATATTTTAATCATTTCTGTTTAAGTTATACAAATTACACTGGATTAAGTTATAATTGCGTAATAAAGTAAAAATTTGATTTTTTTTTTTTTTTTACTTAAGTTGTAAGAGATGTGAAATTTCACATACTTTATCTAAAAGAGCTTGGAAGAGAGCAAAGTGAGAGAAGGAAGACCGAATTCCCATGCTTCTAGCATACTCTTCATCCGCCAACTGCGACTTGGAAAACACCGAACACTGAAGCTGAACCTCTTCGTCTGAAATTTGCTTTAAAGATTCTAATAAGTCTTGCAGACCTAAAGCTAATACAGAAATTAGAAACAAATTGAGATATTTTATAATTAAATTAAAAAACTAAGGTTTCAAAGTTAAATATATTTTTTTTCCTAGCAGTAATTCAGTATCTATAAAAAAAAATAACTTAAAAAAAAAAAAAAAAAAAGCTTTTTTTTTTTTAAAAAAAAAAAGAAAGAAAAAGAAAAAAAATAGAAAACGGTGAAAGTTGTGTCGAAAAAATGCTGTAATATCAAATTTCCAAGCTTATATATTCTGGTACTTTTTTACCATTTACCATTAACTAAGTTACCATATGTTTGTCAAGTGCCTACACATGATATGTTGATAGAATATTTTTTCTAGCAGTAACTCAGTATTGACTTAATATAAGCCTAATATTGGATTGATTTCTTTTACATCAAACATAATACTATCTGACTTATGCTGGCAATATATTTTAGTAATTTACAATATAATATTACTATCGCAAATGTATTTTTATTCATTCGCTTACAATAATCAATTATTTCGCCAATATTCCCTTTTAAATATTCCAGAGTGACATTTCCCGAATCCTAGAAAAATACTGGTTTGCAATGTTGAATCCATTTTTCCAAAATTTAAGCATCGTAATATTGGAGTAGGAGTAATATAGTGTTCATTTGAAAAATAATCCTCACGCATAAATCTTAATTTTTGGGTTGTTAGAAAGCATAATATGTAAAACATAAAATAGGCATTTTTGTTTAAAAAAAATTTAACTGAATCTTTCACATTTAGTTTAGTTTATAATATATATTGAAATTGGTGCTTTTTAAGTCCTCTACAATAAAGTTCTATTGGTTTTGCGTTTTGCTTAAAATGCAATCTACTTTTTCTCTTTATAAAATTATTCCCTAATGGTCTAAGTAGCAAATATAGGAAATGGTGCTGCGTTTTTCCTAGTACATTTTTGATAATTGAGCTCTAAAAACCTGTACTTTAATTATGGCCACACTGTATGCATATATATTATTAAAAGAGATGTTTTACTCACCTAAGAATTCATTCCTGATTCTAGTTCTAAAACGAAATCCACATGCACCCAATATGATGCAGTTTATAAGTCCTAAAACAGCTCCAACATATGGCATAACTTCAGCTTGTTTTATTTCAATTATGAGAACTGCAAATCGATATCGTAGTTTAAAATTTACCTACAGAAATTAAGACACGAGTTATTGAAATACATACAAAAAGGGTTTAATATTGTGCAACAAATAATGTCAAATACTTCCTGTTAAATTTTGAAATAGAAAAAAAAAAGATAAATAAATAAATAAAACTGCTTGATTAATAGATTTTTATAAGACAGCGATCTAAGATTAATAATGCTTTTTAATTTTAATTTTTTGCACTCTGGTGCATAAATTAAATCTGTATATCAGGCACATTTTTAATGTTTTCAATTAACAAATAAAAAAACTCATTTCAAAATCTCAATAACTGACCGAAATTTATAAGCATGTAACAATAAGTGGTCTATAATATTTTATAGGACCAAAAACTGAACCGAAATTATATTTTGTGTTTAGGAAATTAATCTTAGTTTTTGTATTTTAAAAAATCAATTTATGAAATTTCAATTATTTTTTTAAGACATTTATTTTTATGTTTAAGACATATTTTTTTATGTTTGTGCCTCCTATTTTAAGGCTAAAGATATTCTTAAGACAGGATGTAGGATTGCCATAATGACTAAGAAGGAAGTTAAGGGGCTACTTCATTCAGTCGAAAACACCCGCTCACTAATGTAAATCTTATGGGGGAAATATTTTACGACATCTCGTGTGCATTTCAATATTTTTTAATGATTTTTTTTTTTTGTATTGGATAGCTGAGGTCAATCTCTATGCAGGCCCTTTTGTACTTTTTGTATTTTGATCACAAGTTTTATTATTAAGATACTTTCACTTTCGGAACCGGTTTCGAAAGTGAAAGTATCCTCAATAAAAAAAAAAAACTGCAACCAAAATCAAAATAATAAAAAAGGGCCTGCATAGAAATTGACCTCAGCTATCCAATGCAAAAAAAAAAAAAAAATCATTTAAAAATATTGAAATGCGAACGAGATATCGTAAAATAACTGTCCCATAGAATTAACATTCGCGAGCGGGTGTTTTCGACTGAGTGAAGTAGCCTCCAAAAAAAAAAAAATTTCCCCGGTCAACAGCGCGAAACTTTCTGACACATTTACAGACTCATTTTTAAACGCAAAAACAATGGCACTTCCAGGTCTAACTAGTGAAGCGATTTGGAATCATATGATGTTTCCATTTTTTGATAAATGAATTCCTTATCGAGTTATAAGCGATTTTTGTCACATAACGACAGGCTTTTCTGTTTTCGTGCGCTGCCGTGTTCGGAAATTCGGTTCAAAACGCCAAAGGATCAGGGTCTATAAGCCGTGTTTTTGGCCCATGAAATGAGACCAAAATTCGATTTTGTTATACTGACTTAATTATTTCACTTTTTAATATTAGAAGGTTTATCCTGTATGATTTCAACAATAGTTTTTGCGTTTTGTTTGGATTTATATGACTTACACAAGCTCAAAGTTCGTATTCTTCGTAGTTTTTGGTGAAAAATACTCAATTACTCGTACTTTTACCTCAATTATTTATATGAGCGCAATCGTGCAACATTTTCTTCTTTACATATATTATAAAATACATCAAAATGTACAATATATGTAAAAATAAAAGTGTTGTAAAGCTGCGCTCATAGTAAAATATTAAAAATAGAGAGTTAAGTAACTGCATTCCCTCACGTCAGTAAGAGACTTCAGGATCCAGCAACGCGTTTAAACGTGCTTAAATGAACGTAACTAATGCTAATGAGAAGGAATGCAGTTATTCTCTCTCAGTCTCTATCAGTCTCTAAAATGAGACTTTGTAAGTGTCGAAAATAAAATAAGGACATCATAATTTGATATGATGATATTTTGTAATACTTGAGTGTACATCTTTTGACGGTTTATTGAATCAGGGCTTTGAACCGAAACCGAACCAAAACCCCCCAAAAACTGTTATTTCTGATGAAACAAAAACTGGAACCGAACCGAAATATTTTATTTTAACTCAACTGGTACAAAAAATATTATAATTCAAAGACTTTTTTTTTTTTTTTACCTTCAAGAAAATGTAGTGTTTATATAGTAGGTGTTAAATTAGGTGCATGCATCGCATTAGTATGTATTAATACATAATTAAATACATTTTAATAATAGATAATAAAATATATTATTATAAAAAAATAATTTAACAATGATGCCACAGCATGTCAATTTTCGAACAGCAATAAACAAGTTATCACAGTTGACGATGTGAAAAAAGCAATTTAGCACATATGGCACTTTGGTGCAAAATTGCGATTGGCGTCTTGATACCCCAAAATTACTAATACAGTAGACTCTCGATTAACCGGGTGGTCGGGAAATGCCTCTTCCCGGATAAGCAAATATCCCGGATAATCGAATTTGTGCAAATTTTGATGAAAATTTTTGGATAAAGGATAGAAAATGTCAAATTATTATACAATAGGACATTAATACTTGCAATTTAATTAATACAAAAGAAAGAGAATGAACATAAATTTTAATGTTATTTAGATTTAAAATTAGTACAATAAAAAAAAAAAAAAAAAAAAAAAATGGAGTTTACCTCACTGTTTTGTGAAGAATGAAATGATAGAAGTCCGTTTTCGTTTTTCATTTACTCTTCGACGAATTTTACTACGCAAATTTCTCAACATGATTTTTCAGCAGATGTGCTTTCATCTTCTTGCTCCAAGTAATTAAGTTACGTACGCCTCAGTGTGTACTAATGCGTAACCGTGATTTTATTTTTGATGAGTTACAAGATTTTCTTCATCACTTTCAGGACATTCTTCAAAATTCCTTGTTTCTTCTGAACCACAAAGCGACACGCGACACAATATCATCGTCACTTAAAGCTTTGTAACATTCTAATTTCGAATCATCGTTAATCCATTGTATCGCTACTTTTTCGTCCACATTTTCAGAACAGTTTAACTTTCTCAAATTTTCTACGATTTTTCTCTGCAAATCAGTCTATCATCGTCTGCTGTAGGATTTTCATTTTCTTCATTCGATAAAACTGCCTTCCATGATTTCTTAATCGTGGTGCTTTTTACGAGGGGCAGTCGGAAATTAAGTTTCCCCTGGCGACTGTGGACAGAGGTGTGTATGAAAGACAAAAAATGTAATGAGACATTAAAAATAAAACATAACTTTATTTTTCCACATAAGTACCAAGTACATTGAGACATTTGTCATACCGCTTTATAAGCTTCAAAAAGCCCTCGAGGAAAAATCAGGGCTTTGCATACGGACGAAGCGTTGAACGGCTATTGGCGAAAGACGACACAGCAGGTGAACGCGAACGTGCAAGACACCGATACACCATTGGGTAGAGGTCGACCGCGATCAAGCAGATGACGCTGTTGCAGTGCCTGCGCAGATGGCGCTGTTGCTTCGTCCGTATGCAAAGCCCTGATTTTTTCCTGGAGGGCTTTTTGAAGCTTATAAAGCGGTATGACAAATGTCTCAATGTGCTTGGTACTTATGTGGAAAAATAAAGTTATGTTTTATATTTAATGTCTTATTACATTTTTTGTCTTTCATACACACCTCTGTGCAAAGTCGCCAGGGGAAACTTATTCTCCGACTGCCCCTCGTACTAATCTCCGTACAGCATCAACATAATAAATTGCATCCAAAAGTGTGAGATTTTTCCAAAAAGAAAGCAAATTATCGTACGCCGGTTAATCCGCAACCCGGTTAATCCGATCCCGGTTAATCGAGAGTCTACTGCATATGTAGCCTTCCCCATGGTCGCGGTACTTTCATCATAAATCTAACACCATATTTCTGGAGATGGGAAATAATAAGTATTCTGCCCTGTCAAAAAAAAAAAAAGTTTATTTTACAAATTATCAGTTGATTGCATAACGAACTTGTGTACATCATGCAGTGGATCAACTAAGAAAGTAAACTAAATTTTTGGGTTTCGAAAGTATTTTCTTCCGGCCACTATTTCGAAAATAAGAGCGACATTATTTTTCTTTTCTTTTTCTTCTTTTAATCATATAAAAGAATCTAATAAAGTTTTTCGAAGAGCACTTTTGTTCATAATAAAATGATTTGCTAGTTATTTTATTATTTTTTTAGGAGTCATTTCTATTTTACATATTTCTTGTTGAAAATGACTGTCATAACTTAAAAAATTCCCACTGCCTAAAAGTGTTTAACCCTTTATGTTTCGACGGTATAAAGTACAGTTTGATTCATATTGTTATAAAAATATTTTATTCATACGTTACCAACGACACGTTTCAGGATCAACGTTAAATACTTCACTCTATCATTGATAGATAGCATTATGTTCTGGGAAGCAAATATGTTTGAAAATGATTTTTTCCACCTTTGTGTCGAATTTTTGCTTCCATGTTGTTGTGGGATATGCACTTCAAAACTATTTTTATTTCTCAACATATTCTTCACCAATATTTATGCACTTATATCACCGTTTTATCAGTGCCCCAACACCAGCTGCAAAACATTCTTTGGGTTGCTGTCTCAGCCACATTAGGACTTCAAGTTGAATGCAGGAGGCAATTCAAAAGTTTGGTTGGCAACTTCTTCAACATCCACCATACAGCGTCGACTTAGCCCCAAGCGATTTTTATCTGTTTAGTCCACTAAAAAACCATCTTGGAAGCAAGATAATGTTCACAGATGATGAAAAGGTTCAACTTGAAGTCCTAATGTGGCTGAGACAGCAACCCAAAGAATGTTTTGCAGCTGGTGTTGGGGCACTGATAAAACGGTGATATAAGTACATAAATATTGGTGAAGAATATGTTGAGAAATAAAAATAGTTTTGAAGTGAATATCATTGTAAGTTATTATTTAATTATCTTTTGTGACTTACTT
Source organism: Maratus michaelseni (assembly GCA_963931845.1). NCBI lineage: Eukaryota > Metazoa > Arthropoda > Arachnida > Araneae > Salticidae > Maratus > Maratus michaelseni. Next base: position 259,910,316 of record OZ007599.1, read on the forward strand.
AATGACTTTCCCTCGTATTTCACAACTTTGCAAATAAGGAAACTGACAATGTTCCATAACACATTTAATAGCATTTATCATATATATATAACATAAAAACACATTGCACATTGACTAAATTTTGACATGTAACGAACAATTACGCAGCCCTGCAAAATAATATTTTTTTTCTGCCACATTTCAAGTATTTGTAACTTTATTCGATGCACAGAGTTAAAAAATTGACGAGTTTGGGTGCTACTTAAAGCGGTTCTGAAATTCAAACAGGCTACTTTCTGACACATTTTTAATGCATTTTTGTACGCAAACGTATTAGATTGGGTTTCGAAAGAGTTTAATTAACATGACGAATCTTTATTTAAATTTATCAGAAAAAAAGGTAATTTTATAACAGTTTCCTCAACTTACACCATATTGTCACTTGGCAGCCACGGAAAAATTCGAAAATATATCAATTTTTAATCCCTCCATTTACTTTATTTTTATTAAATAAAACTACACTCAGAAAAAGAAACTGATTAAAACTACAAAACATGTTTGTGAGTACATTTTGGTTGTTTTACCAAAATTCAAGTAAAATTGAACCATTTTACTTCAATTAACAAAACATTTTTGCTGACGATACAAAAAATTTTTTTGGAATTGCAAAAAAAAAAATTTGTTGATTCAAACAAAAATTTTATTGACCTATATTTAAACAAAAAATTTTTTTTAAATATAGGTCAATGGAAATTTTGTTTGAATCAACAATTTTTTTTTTTTTTTTTTTTTTTTTTTTTTTTTTTTTGAAAACCATTTTTTTTTTTTTTTTTTTTTTTTTTTTTGCAATTCCAAAAAAATGTTTGTATCGCCAGCAAAAAATGTTAAGTAAAATGGTTCAATTTTACTTGAATTTTGCTAAAACAACCAAAATGTACTCAACAAAAATGTTTTGTAGTTTTAATCAATTCCTTTTTCTGAGTGTAACTGTAGCACTTCTTTTCTAAAATCATTAAAATGTGTTATTATTACTATTCGTAAATAGTGGTACTCAATATCAAGAGACTGAAAAAAATCCGCCTACGATAGCTGCTATTTTTTGTGAGCGCGCGTAAGGCCTATTAATGGAGGCTGTGGAAACGCATAGGAAATACATTTTCAAATATTTTTTATTCGTAGTTGATTGAACATTTTGAAATTTAATTGAAATTTTTGGTCGAATGATATTCGACAGAAAAAAAAAAGATTACAAATAAATTTTAAATATTTAACAATTTTACACACACACACACACACGTATATTATATATATGCGTGTAAAAGTATTTGTTAAATATTTAAAATTTATTTGTTAAATATTTAAAATTTATTTGTTAAATATGTAAAAATTATTTGTAATCTTTAATTTGTGAAATATATTTAACTTTATTTTGTGGAATAAAATATTATTCTTTATTCATCCATTCATTTGCTTATAATATGACATGACATTCTTATTTTACATCTAGTATATATGCTTTAAATATGGGAAAGGTTGACATAAGAAAATAATTAAAGCCAAGAGCCAACTAGAGTCAAAACATGTTCTCAGCTTTTCCTTGGTTTGAAATCTTTGAAAAGTTTGAAGAGTATTTTCGGTATACAAGTGATATTTCTAGAATGACAGAGGTACTCCTTGTTTAGTCAAATAATCAAAGAAATGAGGATTATCAGTTAATAGGAAATGCCGTATTAAAAAATCTTTGATAAAATCTGTTAATAAGGTATCTTGGCTAAATAGAGTTTTAGGAAGAATAAGCTAAATAGTAATTTTCAGTGTTATCATAATTTAGCTTAGCCATCTTATCCTACAAATTTGAGTTTTTAATGCTTTACCTTTATAAAGGGGTGCATATGCACATATGCTAATTTTACTATTCTTCAAGGTACAAATTACACTGCAAAAAAAAGTGTTGATTTTACTGCGCGGTAGCGTATTACTGCTTATTTTACTGTTTATGACTGTTAATTTTGTGATATAATACTGGCAGCTGGGTGCCAGTATTATTCTGTAAAATAAACCTTTTTTTTTCAGTGTATGATAATAAAAATTTACACTATAAAATTAAATTTTGTCGATAAAATTGGATAACAGAAACTTGACTCAACTTGACAATTGCACATAAATTAGATATTTGACTTTTAATGTAATTTGTAATGCAGTTAAGAAAAACATTCGTGACAATAAAGATTATTTATTATACTTCATCATTGAAACCATGTAATTTTTTTGCGACATAGTGTGATACAGAACACCTACATTACTAAATTGACGTCATTCAATTGTTATTCAAGAGAAAACACGTGTGGATTCACAAATACCTAGATTTATTCTTGAATAAAAACCCGATGTCATGCAAAGTCGGAAAAAAAAAATCATTGTGTGGGTTTGAATGAATTGATGAAGAGCTTATTGTGTATATACACATATGCAGATTTAAAATAAGACTTTTTTCATAAAATAATAGAAAATTTTTGCTATAGACACTGAATAGCATGCCAGATGTCAGATGTTTATATCTTTTTGTTGAGCTCTGGATTCACGGAAATGTGTTCAATAGCGAAAATGGCTTATTGTGTTTACATAGAACAAGCTGGTGTATTCAATATTGTAAATTATACCAATACTTTCGGAGTGGTTTAGTTGTCGGCAAGGCCGGAACTACAATTTTTTACTTTGATTTTTAAAAGTTATGATGGTATTTTTTTGCAGCACTGTATTTGAATATCGACAAACAAACAAAAAAAAAATTTAAATAAAAATTTCAACAAAATCCCATTTGTGTTGAAAAAATTCATTTTCTTAAAAGTATAACTAATTCTTTAAAAATTGGATTTATGCTAAATATGTGATCAGTTGAAATATGTTACAAAAAACATGGATTTTTCGATATTCCATGTATTAGATTTAATATAAGCATTTTAGTGCATTTTACAGAGCTAAACAAAAGAAAAATTTTAAATGTCAATGATTCGATACAGTTTTTAAAACATATATTAATTGCAAATGTTAGAACTAATTTTATGTAGAATTTTATCAAATATATTTTAAACAGCCCATGTAACCCCACCCCTCAAAAAAAAGGAATAGAATGCAATCTCTTATCTTGTTTATGAGAAGAAAAAAAAATCTTACCATTAAAATAAAATACACATATAGAGACACATATACAGGCTAAAAATGATTACAGAAAATATAAAAACTTAAAAAGAAAACAGTTTTTAATAAACAAACCGACTAGTTTCATATACTCAATAACGGAGACATTCTCAAGGTCTCTAATGATATATAACCTATTTCAGCATAAATTTTGAACTAATGTACTTGATAAAAAGATCTGTAATGAGAAATAAACCAGTTTCGCATAAAATTTGAACTGTGTACTTGATAAAAAGTTTTATCAAGTATATAATTCAAATTTTATGCGAAAATGATTTATTTATCATTAGAGACCTTGGGATGTCACCGTTATTGAGTGTACAAAACTAGTCGGTTTATTTAATAAAAGTTTTTTAAGCCTTCATTTACTGTAATCACTTTTAGCATATACATGTATTTTATTTTAATGATAATAAGTGATTTTTTATGATATAATTCTATAAAAATCCTACCATTTTATGAACAGTACGTTAAAAAAAAATCCGAACGACAATCATATCTTCAATTCTAAAAGTCGCAGAATAAAACTATTTGCACCAAAGTTGGTTATCATTTTCTACACCCCTGTTATAGTGAAATTCTCTTGAGGGGACATATACATATTTATTTTTATACAAACTTTAAAAATCTCAATATTGATACAGTGCACGCATGTATATTCGTAAAAAGTAAATTGTCACCCGAAGAATTTAGTGAAATTTCATCCTTTAAGAAACACCCAACCTAATAAACTTTAAAAAATGTTAAAATGTTACTTAGAGACAAAAGTAAGCTGCGCCGCAGGCGCCCTGAGGGAGCGCACCGCGCGTAAACGACCACCGAACCCAAGTCCTGATAGACTTTTATTGCGCCAGCAGTTTTGTATCGCTACGGCGTTTCGGCTGGTCAGAGAGCCGAGCCAATACGGACCCTCTAACCTTGAACCCACGTGTTGACGACGTAGGTCGTTGCGATACGCGGTGAAACCACGGGGAGTCACCGCGAGACACTTGGAGACGGGCCAGCGTCCCCCAACAGCTTCGGGGCTGGAAACCCAAAAGGAACCAGGCCCTAGGCCTTAAGTCGGGATGTTCCAACCCGTACTTGCTTTACCACAACTCGAGGGGTGTGAAAACCTTCAGAGGTAGTCACGTTCCCTCTTTTACTTAGAGATTACATACATCTTACGACAAATTCCTCTTAAACGCTATCTATAAATAACAAATGTAAAACTTTTAAAAGTATGTATAAAACGGAATGTAATATAAAAAGAGAAAAAAAAAATAGAAATAAAGTATTTCTACCAAATAAGACCATGCTCTTAATAAGACCCTTATCCTGTATTTTGTAGAGAACGATCTAGGGCCGACAAATGGCAGCATGTATCTAACATTTTGTGTGCACTTGACATGTGTGGACAGTTTCAACCACAACTAATACCGGCTTCGTCGTCATTTTTGGACCACTGAATCTTTCGACACGTCGTTGTTAAAAAAACAGTGAGTAAACTTTCATATGAAATCAGCATAAATTATTGATTCATTTTTACAATATTTGCATGCTGTTCGAGATAATATAACGATCATTTAGAATGTATATTGAAATATTCTGAATTTTTTATTCTGTTTGTGTTTGAAAGTAAAATATGTGAAAAACAGTAATACCTTAATAAGGGCAGGTAGTATAAAGGAATGGTCTTATGAAGGAACACTTCATTCTCATCATATATTATCATTACCAAAGCTAATTAAACATTTTCTGTGTCAATATATTTATAGAAAAATATGGAATATATAAAAACTATGGTAAAGAGAGCTCAATAAAGTGAAGAGCAAATGGAATTAGCAGTTTTGGCTGTTTGAAACGGCATGCCCGTAAATAGAGCAGCCACAGAATATTGTATTACGAAGATAACTCTTTATTTTGTTCTATTTTGGTGCAATACCTGCAAAATAACTGTTAATTAAAGCTAAATCATGTATATAGAAAATTATGGCCTTATTTAGAACACATACTCCTAATAAAACCACTTTAAAGTGTCTTTTGTTTTGAACTCTCCTGGCCTCAATTAAACAGCAGGAGTACGCATGATTTAATATTGTAAAAATATGTATAAATATTGCATCCAACAACATTTAAACTGTTAATTCTGATATAACAGAGTTTATTGTGATCTGAAACCTTAACGTGGCCTTATTTGGTACAGGTACCTTAATATATGAAGAGAAAAAAAATTTAAATTATGTATAAAAAGGGATACAATATTAGAAAAGCAAAATTTTTAAATCCATGTTCCAATACTGTAAAGTAAATACATCTTGTCAAATATACCCTCATCAAAAGTGAAATTGCAACACCATGAAGGGGTGCGCGCAGTTATGTGAAAATTACTGGACTAAGGAATGGAATAGAAGTGAGAGATATACAAAGGATTAAAAGACAAAGAACGATATTCAAAAGAAAACTGTTTATTCTGTAACTAATGTGTCCCCTAGGGTCAGCTATACAGACCTCTAAACGACGAGGCATTCTGTTGATGAGGCCATTAATGGTCAACTGAGCTACTCCTTGCCAAACCGCGTCCACTGCAGCACTCTGCTTTCTTAAGATATGTGCCAGTGGTGCTACGGTGGTGTCCGAAACAACACATGTCCTATAAGGTCCCAAACAGGCTCCATGGGAAAGAGATTGGCCGAGGCCATGAACATAGAAATAGATAAAGACGTCTAACGAAATAACCGTTAGAAGAAGAAAACCGTTCCTTGAAAAATGTTTCAAATAAGTGGCTCCTGTGTAGGACAGTTGCCCTATACGTCACCAGTTCGTCTGTTTCTTCAAATCGTCTGCTTGACATTGCAATACGAAGCATTGTTAGTGACAGTTTTGGTTTGTTGATTGTAGTTGACGCTACCTTAGCAGGGATGCTCACCGGCTGCGCAGAACCTAGCGTAGCTGCTCAGCTGCCATTAAGTTCCAAAGTCACGACACGATATTAACACTATTTCGTTAGAAGTCCTTATCTATTTCTATGCTCATGGGCGAGGCTAACGGCCAGGCAAGCATCTTGGTTCCGTCCACGTTTTTAGAGTTCGGCGTGCGACATGCGGCCGGGTATTGTCCGTCTGTAAAACATGCCAGGGTTAGCATGCACCAGTGACTGAAATACAGTCAAAACAACTTGGTTGACGTACCGCTCCGTTCTCAACCTACCAGCAATGCGCAAAAATACTGTCAGCTGTTCGCTGTCCAAACATGCTGCCTCTCCAAACCATTATAGCTATACTATATGACGCTCGACGATAGAGCTGCTAAGTGGCGTTGCCCTGGAAGCCGCCACATATCCACAGACATCATTCGCAGATAAACCAAAGTGGAATTCGTTTCTGTGAACAATACCCAATGACATTTTACCGCAACCTCCCGGGTTTGCAAGCGGTACCTCCATGCTCGTGCCATAGCAGAAGGTCTATTGACTGTATTTGTAGATTTAAACGTCCAGAAGCGTTGGTAAAGCAACAGCATGTCTGGTAAAACTAGGAATATGGGCTAGGGTCCGGCTCTCCTATGAGTTTCCGGTTACCCGAAGCACCTGGGGGTCCCGGATGTGCCCCCAAGTGTCATGCGGCTCAGTCCTTTAGTACTTTGGGCTCTGCTGTTGTAGAGATCATGTCGTATTTGTGTCTTCTTGGGTGCAGGGAGCGTGCGTGATGCGCATGGGGCGGTGCTCACTCTTGGTCGGTAGCTCGTGTCATAGCGACATCACGCTGACCTAGGCCAATATCGTATGACGCGATGCGCATAGTGCTCGTCAGAGCTTAAACTGGCGAGGTGGCTTACCGAAAGGTATGTTCGTTTTTTATCCCCGATGACATTCGTTTGTTCCGTTGCAATAGCGGTGACACCAAGCCAGGCGTGTTGCCTTCTATCAAGTGTCCAAGCACTTAACAGAAACTCGGTGTCTAATTGCCATGCGCGCAGCCATACTTCATGCAAACTGGTTCGCATAGTTTGGATGGATACATATGAACACTTTGATGGAAGCAGGTGGCTTCGGATGTGATGACGTGGCGAACGGGTAAGTGGCGTTGCAGTAAGAACGGTCTGGACGAGCCGTTCGTTGAATTTGCCTGCCAGTACGCTCTGTCAACACCTACTTTATAGTACCTTTATACCTGTCAAGTAGGTGTTGGCTCTGTTGCGCACATCTGCGATCCATCCCTCTCTACTGTGTGTTCACAGATGGTCATGCGTCCATCGTGTCACACATAGCTGGATGTTACCCAAATCGCGTCCAACACGCGTAGCAAATGCGCGCATCGACAAACCGAGATACCTTATATCCAATATTTGGTCTCGTTCTCTATCCATTAACAGTTGGTTTTCTGTTTTCTTTCGTCTCCGAGGCATTGCCTACGCTTCTCCAATCGTCCTGAATCGTCTCCAATCGGTCGCTGACATCATAGATGGGACGAGTCAATTGCTGGCTTTTGTAGCTATAAACTGGGTGCAACTGGGTACTCAATGCGCATGTAAACTTAATCATAGATTAATTTATAATATTTTTGCTAAATCAAGCTTGAAACCAACAGAGTGAAAAAGTGTCCAAGTCTGGATTCAAACCAGGATCATTGGCATTGCGCGCCAATGCTCTACCATTAAGCTACCTGGACGACATCCAGACTAGCACTCCTCACTCTTATGAATTGGCAAGGCTACAATCCTGAAGCTCACAAAATTATATAAACTTAATTATTTTTAAATTTATCTCCCCATTAACAGTTCTGTGATATGCATATGGCTACATGCATTTCTTCACGGTGTTGCAATTTTACATTTGATAATAACATACTGTAAGACATGATACACTATGTGATCAAAAGTATCCAGACGCTGTCGATTTTAGACATTTGTCGAAAATCTAGAGAAATACTTGACGAATTATTTTGGAACTTCAGGAATGTAAAGAAAATGTTTGACCTCATATTTTTCTGTGGAGGTTTAGTCACGAGGACAGCGCTGCAGCAGAGGACTATGTGGGTCCTGTAAAACACTTGAGTTCATTTGTGTAAGAATAGCACGAATATATTCATGAAGAAAAAAATTATTTATAACAATTTATTTATATACATTTGTTTATAGCTTGCAGAGTTTTCAATCAGATTTACACCACTTTCAGGAAACTTTAAAAACCGCAGTATAAACAGTATACTGCAATTAGAATATTAAATATATTAAATATTTGATGAAATATGAGCATATATAGGAAATAATTTTTAACTGCGCATGCGCGAACGATAACAATTTTATTTTTCATAATTTAGCAGTTAGCTACATAGGGCAACTCGTATAAAAAGACCAGTTGAATGTCGTGAAAATTCAAAAAGATTTCGGCTATAGAGTGAGCTGAATTTCAGTTGCTTTCTAAAATTAGCTGGATGATAAGGGATTTTCCACGAATTGTCATTTTTGATTTACTGACTTCTAACAAAAAAACATGCACGTAATTAATGTCCATGCGTACCTTTTTAACGGATGCTTCGATTTTGATGGAATGGGTTCGGTTTTTCCGAAGGAGAACTTAAACATCAATAAAAAATGACAATATGTGGAAAATCCCTTATGATCCAGCTACTTTTGGGAGGCAACTAAAATTCAACTCCCTCTATCGCTGACATCTCTCTGAATATTCACGATATTCGACTGGCATTTTTATATGAATTGCCCTATATACTTGATTACTAAATTATTAAAAAAAAGAATTGTTTTCGCATGTGCAGCTACAAATTATTTTATACAAATGCTCATATTTCATCAAATATTTCATATATTTGACAAAGTGCATTAAAAACAATATACTGCAATTATAACATATATTATTTTAAGTGCACTTTGTCTAATTTACTGAAAGTAGCGTTAAATTTGGCTGAAAACCCTGCATGCCATAAACAAAAAAACATGCGGAATTAAAAATTTTTTTTTACTTTTTCTTCCATAAATTTACGTGATATTCTTATACAAGTAAACACAAACGTTGTATAAGCCCCACATAGTCATCTGCTGTAGCAACCGATCATTTCAATCATTTTATTTTACAGGGTGATTGTAAAGATTATTTTTTATTCAATTTGTTTTTGGTTTTTTTGACTGCCTTTGTGATTAAATCTTCGCTGAAAAATATGACATCAAACATACTCTTTACATTCCTAATGGTCCAGAAGAATTCGTGAGGTATTTGTCTAGATATTTGACAAAATGTCTACAATCGGAAGTGTCCGGAGACTTTTGACCAGAGAGTGTAATTTTGGGTTTGTAAAAATCATATATGTTTTAAAAATTTGTTTAAAGCCAAGTAAAATGTAAAATTTCAAAGTACAATTTTAGGATAGTCTCAAAACAAGGATGCAAATGGCGACTATTATTTTTTCATATTTCTATTTCTAAACAAAAATAATCTGCCTCGAAGATTTATAGAAATCTATACCACGAAGATTATTGTCTTAAAAACGTGGTAGACAAATTAATATAAAATAATAGTCACCCGTAGCAGCCCTGTCAAAAGAAAAGAATATCTTTAGTTAAAAATACCGGAGAGTTTTCTTTTTTCGCCTGAAATTAATGCTACTAATTATATTGCATGTAAAAGACCTCGAACATTACATAAAAATCATTACAATCATTCTCATCAATCAATCTTATTATGTAAATCTGATCTATCTTTTAAGACAATATAAACAAATATTGGTTATCAATCCAAATAATAATAAAAAAAAAAGTTTCCGTGTGTTTCCATTGTTTTACATGCGTGCAACTTGTCAAAAGTAAACAGATGTAGGAAAATCCAAAACAACAATAAGCAATAAAAACATGTTTACAAAGAATTTCTCGAAAGCCAAGTAATGGTGGAATTGTATGACATTCGAATATATAAATAAATAAACTTATAAACAGAAACAGATCAAAGTCTGTAACCTTCCGAACAAAGTTTCTTGCACCTTACATTTTATTCTACAACAGTCTTTTTTTTATGTTTTGATATTTAATTGTACATTTAATTTTGTTCTATCTTTAAAATTTTCAATAACGTCGTAATTATGAACATCTGATTCAACGCTTATGGCGGCGATTCACCGATACATCTTTCCCCATGCCTATAGCAAAATCCTATTTTAACCTAATGTGAAATTTAAACATGTGATTATTCATTGCCTAAAATAATTATCGAAATGCATTTTCACCATCAGAAAATAGACGTCTGATGCCGACTTAGTGCGTTTTTAAAAAATGGCTTTTCCTAAATTTATAGTATTTAAAAGAACCTCGTAAACTTTAAAATTTCTACTTGTGGAAAATTTTTAGATTTTATCATCGGTAAAAAAAAAATAAAAAAAAATTTCAAATTTAAGGAGACAATTTTTAAAAACGCACAATACATCGACATCGGACGTCTACTTTCTGATGGTGAAAACCATGTTTCTATAATTATATTAGGTAATGGGTAATCAACTGTTTAAATTTTCCCATGGGTTAACATGGGATTTCACAATCGGCGAGAGGAAAAGATGTATCAGTGAAGCGCCGCCTAAAGATCGAATGATCCAGGGGAAGAACTACTTTAGTCCATGAAAATCAATTTAAAGTAAACGCAAATCAAATGTAATCTAAGGTGGTTTTCCCAGGCAACTGACATTATTTTTTACAGGAAAGTTTAGCTTACCTTCAAAGTTTCCATCGTGAGCGATTACATGATATTAAAAATTCAATATCATAAAAAAGTGGACTAAAGTTATTTTTTTTCTCGTCTTTAAAGTGTTTTTACATAGCTTGGGTCCTAATCTTAATAAAAAATATCAGATAGTTGTGATCTTTCTTGATGGAATTTTCTAACCCCACAATAGTCTTCTTTGTCTAATCAAGTTATTACATACACCGTATCGCATCAAAGAATATATGTTGACGAAATATGGCTAGACATAGTCAACTGAACTATTGGAAAAAACACGGATCATGGTCTGTATAGTTTTATGAGTGGGGCAGCGTACCCAAGGGCAAATCTCTTCAATACTCAGGTGCCCCAAATTAATTGAATATAGACAGTCTTTTTTTTCGCTTTAAAATTAAAAGAATATATGTATTTTCACTTCATAAGAATCATAATTAACATTAATAACTAAAATTACTTTCATTGTTGTTATTGTTATTGTTATTATATCAGTAATTAAAAAAAATTTCCCAAGATTATGTTAAATGTATTTCACTTTTCTGTCGCTTATTGATTAACATTGTTGTATTTAGCTTCATTTGCTGTAAGTGACAAGAATAAAACAGGGACATCAACAGATTCTAGTTTATAACCACACGATAATTATATTATTCGACTGCTGAATACTTTTAGGAAAATACAAAATGGAATATACACTGCTCAAAACAATTAAAGGATATTGCAGTTTTAGGTGGATTTTGTATCTGGGAAACTTTTTAGCTGATTTATACATGGTCGACAGACATAGTAGGTTATATGAGAATAAATTACACATGTTTGGCAGAAAAAAATGCATTTTATTGCGCATTTGTGTACAAAAGGAAAAAAACACAATTTGTGCATATGAGAAAAAAAGAATAAGAAAATGTGTTTTCTTCAAAGAAAATCCTTTTCAGTAGGGGGTGTGGTTTCCACGGGCGGCCAGCAACGTTGAACACCTTTGAGGCATGGACTCAATGAGGCTATTAATGACGAGTTGGGGTATTCTGCCCCACTCTTCCAGAAGAGCTCTTTCCAGTTCTTGGAGAGTTTGTGGGGGGTTGTTGGCGGCCAGAAACTCGTCTTCCTAGAGCGTCCCAAACGTGCTCGATTGGATTCATGTCTGGAGAACACGCTGGCCATTCAATTCGAACGATTCCTTCCTCGAAAAGGAAATCCTCCACCAGGTTTGCACGATGTGGCCTGCAGTTATCGTCCATTAAAATGAAGTTATCTCCGATTGCTGCAGCGTAAGGGACTACAATAGGTCTGAGGATCTCATCCCTATATCGGCGACCAGTCAGAGCTCCATCTCGAATGATGTAGAGGTCAGTGCGCCCGTCAATGGAGATGCCACCATACACCAACGCTCCTCCACCGCCAAATCTGACACTTTCGTGCACGAACGCAGGATTATTCCTACTGCCACGGTCCCTCGAGATGAAAATACGCCTATTATCCGGATGCACAGAAAAACGGGACTCGTCAGAAAACAGAATATTGCTCCATTCATTTCTCCTCCAGTTGACATGCTCGGTTGCCCACTCCCTGCGGTCGCGACGATGCCTTGATGTTAATCTAACACATACCATCGGTCGGCGAGCATACAGACCTACAGCATGGAGCCGGTTTCGGACAGTCTGAGTTGAAATCGTGGTGCCTGTAGCCGAGCGAAGGTGTTGTTGGAGAAGAGTAGCGTTCATGTTTCGGTGTCTCCGAGCTGTTAACGCTAAATACCGATCTTCATTCGGCGTTGTTGCCCGTCTACGACCTTGCCCTGGTCTTCGGCCTGCACATCCACTCTCCAAAAAACGGTTCCAGATCCTGGAAATGACACTTTGTGACACTCCAATGGCTTGCGCTACTTCGGCTTGAGTTTGGCCCCCTTCTAACCTACCAACAATTCTCCAAGCTTTTGAATCTGTCAAATGACTTCGCTGAGACATCGTACTCATCGAAACAAAGCAGTCACTGAATGCCGATCATCCTTGTCTTCATTCTCTTTTATCCAGTTGAAAGTCAAATTTCATTCGCTGCCGCTGAAGCGACGTTTTTGACGTCGAACTCAAAATTTGCATACTCCACAGTTTGAAAACCAGAAAAATTTGCATTTGTGATTCTCTTCTTCTATTTTCGGCAAAAAAAAATTTCGTTTATATCTTTATTTTATATAAAACTTCAAATATCCTTTAATTGTTTTGAGCAGTGTATATTAATTTGTGAGGAGCTCTTAAGATCAATTGAGCCCAGGGCTATTAAGATGGTCCTTGCCACGGGGATATGACTTTATTTCTTACTATGACTTATTTTCCCCATTAACATACTTGTCAAACGTCCGGTTTATTTCGTATCAAATAAACGCATTTTAAACCAAAAAATGTATTTAATAAATGTATCTTGTTTCTATGCATTTTTTTTTTTTACTGTCAGTTATTATGCAATATTTATGGCTCGAAATATATTTATTTGAGTTGGGGGGAAAAAACCCAAGAAGGTTGGTTAACTTTGTGAAATTCTCACAGCATGAAACAGAAGATTTGGTGGTTTATAGAATTTGGCGCATTATAAATCATTGTTTTGTTTACATACATTTTCTTCTAGTCTGATTATACATTAGCAATATTTGCATGAAAATGAAAATGCAAAAGGAAATATAATACAAGAGTAAAAAAGAATTAACTGCAAATTTCATGACCATTATTCAATTTTTAAAAAATAACACAATGCTAAATTAAGATTTACAGGATGTTATAAACTGTTGAAAAATTAACAAATGAAAACTAGTAAAAAAAAACTAGTGCATTAAAATGTAGTATTTTGTGATAAATATTTTTATGAATGCCTACTAAATATGTATGAGAAAAAAAATGCCATTTTCATATACTTTTGAATAATTTTTTTCTGCATTTTACAACTGATTATTATCTCTGGTTCTGAGACAAAATGCAAATTGAATCATCTACAGAAATAGATGTATGGAATTCTACAAATAAATATATTCAATAAATAAATATAATTCAATTATTATTAAACTGTATTTCTCCAACCAGCTACTAGTTTTCATTAATGCACTGCTTAAAATTGTAATTGCTCGTTAATTATTGCTCTATGATTTGGTTGTTCATTTTTTAAGCAGTAATTATTATTTAATACACAGTATGGGATATACACCAAAATTCTGAAAACAGTATTCAGTGTTTTGGAAAATTAATAATTGATGAAATCACAACTATATTATTATTTTTTTTCTATAATTTCCTTAGTTTACATTGCAAAATGAATGGCGGATTTAGAGAACGATGGATTATACAGTGGCGGATTTCACAGAGTTTATATTCTGTTAAAATATTGTTATATTGAAACACTAAGGAACACGAATACTATACATCTTTCAGTCCAAGCCTTCTTCTACAACAGGGACACCATGCCATCTAATCCCCCCCCCCCCAAACACGCACACACACAAGTACACACACACACACCTAACAGGGAAACTTCGGTTGTCCATGTTGCATATGACCCAATTTTTTGACTGAATTTCAGTAAAAAAAAATGTGCAAGCAATGATTTTGTTACTGTACTTGCTATGTACTAATCTTGAGGGGACTGAGGCGTAAATAGCCTTCCGAAAATCAATTTTTAAATTATTAATTTAAAAAATAAAGCAAGTTCTGCTGTTTCTAAAAACATATAATAGGTAAATGTACCAATAGTCGGCCACTTAACTGTTTTTTTTTTTTTTTTTTTTTTTGTATATAAATCTTAACGTAGAATTTTTAAAAAACGACACAACATTTTTAACAGTGTGATATATGTTAAAACATACGTTACTTATTATGTTTCAGCAATTATTTAAAAAAAAACACGGTAATAGTTTTTTTTAGACAAAGTTAAGTTCAAAAAGGGCAAGTTCTCCAATAGTCGGCCACTCTAATTCTAATGTTCGGCCATCACTGCACCAATAGTCGGCCACTTCAGAATTTTGTTTTACCTGAAAAACGACTCTAACAAATTTGACTAAATTTTGCATTCTACCATTTTCGGTTATAAGAAAATGATTGAGCTATCTCACATGTTCGAGAAAATTAAATTAGTGGGTCATTTAGGGTCACTACGGGTAAAGCTAATTTTATTTTATCTGCTAAATGCCTTTAACGATTTTGACTAAGTTTTGTATCCTACATTTTTGGGATACAATAAGACCATTGGACTGGGTCGCATGTTCGAGAAAATTTCATTAGTGGGTCATATGGGGGTCACTATGGGTCAAATAAATTTTATCTAAAAACGACTAAAACGATTTTGACTAAATTTTGTATCCTACCGATTTGGTGTACGAAAAAACTATTGGGCTGGGTCACACGTTAATGGTCACATGTTAAGGTCCAAGGTAATTTTATCTTATCTAATAAATGTCTTTAACGATTTTGACTAAGTTTTGTGTCCTACCTTTTTGGGATACAAGAAGACCATTTGGCTGGGTCACATGTTCGAGAAAATTCCATTAGTGGGTCATTTGGGGGTCACTATGGGTCAAACAAATTGCATTTAAAAACGGTTTAAGCGATTTTGACTAAATTTTGTATGCTACAATCGACTGCAAAATAAATAAATAAATAAATAAACGCTGGTATCCCTTCTGGTCAAGCTCAAATTGAAGTTAGATTAAAGTGGGTTTTGAATCGAATTATGCATTTTGAATCCCGCAGTGGAAACGCGAAGGGAGGGGCGGTCCCAACTTCCGCATTCCAATCTAGTTGTTTTAATACTTTTCAACAGAATTGAAAAGCAAATAATGGGGGTACCAACTGTCGCATCTAATCTAGTTTAAGAAAAAGCTACTGTGTACGAGCATTTGCGACTTAAAAGTAACCCCGATATCGAATATCAGTTTTCTATCCCTATTAATTCTAAATCTTAACATAGTATAAAACAAAGTCGCTTTTTCTGTCCCTATATCCCTATGTACGCTTAAATCTTTAAAACTACGCAACGGATTTTGATGCGGTTTTTTTAATAGATAGAGTGATTCAAGAGGAAGGTTTATATGTATAATAACATCCATTAAATAGTGGAGAAATACTGTTATTTTTGAGGTTTAAGTCGCTTTTTCTGTCCCTATATCCCTATGTACGCTTAAATCTTTAAAACTACGCAACGGATTTTGATGCGGTTTTTTTAAATAGATAGAGTGATTCAAGAGGAAGGTTTATATGTATAATAACATCCATTAAATAGTGGAGAAATACTGTTATTTTTGAGGTTTTTAATGTGATGTTGTAAATAATTTCATTTTTTCCGCTTATACATTGCAAACGCAGGCTGAACCCTACAAGATTTATCAAAATAATGTACTAATTATTGTACACATTAAAAAGGTCTACAGAAAACACAAAGAGATGAAGGTTTTCAAGGTTAACCCGAAGCAAAGCGAGGGAGGGCCGCTAGTAAATCATAATTTAGAATGACAAACAACAATTACTGATAATTTCAATTTTTAAAATTTCAAATTTTATAGAAACCATTCTTTGCGAGAGTTTGCATCTTAAAAGAAACCCCCATGCGAAATTTAAAGTTTTAAACCTAACAGTATCACATAGAAATTGCAATTTTAGAAAAATTTTTAGTTCCTTTTAAATTTCGAATTTTTTAGAAACTGTTCCGGTACGATCAGACCACTTACGTATGGAAAAGGTTATCCATATCTAATTTCAAGTTTCTATTCTAAAATTTATATAAAAAAAACTAATTCAGAACATTTTCCTCTCATTTCAGCATTCTAAATTTCCAAATTTTTAGAAACCTTTCTTATCCGGTCGCTTATGTCTTAAAATTAACCACCATGCCAAATTTTAAGTTTCCAGCACCAAAACACAGATTTTGAACTTTAGAATGTTTGTTTGCCCTTTGAAATTTCGTTTTTTTTTTTTTTTTTTTTTTTTTTTTTTTAATAAACTATTTTGTACCAGCGTTTACATATTAAAAATGACAGAATTGGCAAATTTTAAATTTCTATCCCTAGTAATTCCATATAAATCGTAATTTAGAATGTTTTTAGAACGTTCACAGCTTTTTTCATTTTATAAAATTCCCCCTTTTTTTAAGTGCTTTGATCCAGAATTTACGTCTTAAAAGTAACAGACATGTTAAATTTAAAGTTTATATTCCTAACAATTCTACATAAATTGTAATTTAGAACTTTTTCCACTCATTTCACACTTTTAAATTTCGAACTTTTTAGAAAACAACAACCATGCCAAATTTCAAGTTATTAGCTCCTTCAATATCACAAAAAGGGCAAGTTTGGAATGTTTTTTGTTCATCCATCTACTTGCGAAAAGTGGCTCTGACGTAAAATATAGTCTATGTCGGAGCAGTGACTGCCACCTTTACTTTTGAAATTCTTTCGGTAGTTCCAGTAGTTTCCCCTACAAACAAACAAGCGCGTAAAAAAAGATTTTTTTTTTTATATATAATATTATTATAGATGTAGAGATAAAGTTATATCTACCAAACAATTAAAAATAAACTCATAAAAGTATAATAAGTTATGTATTCAGTATTCAGCTTGGTGGCCGACTATTGGACATGTAAGCAAAATTAATACCCAATGGTCGGCCACATTAAAATTAATTAAAAGCAACAAATTTATTTACTTTTTATACTCAAAAACATTAGTTTATTTACCCTGCTAATACTCTAGCCTTATAATTTTAGAAAAAAATAAAAAATAAATTAATACTTGCCTTTTAAAAAAATTGCCATCAGTTAACAAAAAAATAGGGAAAATGGTGATTTGACCTCTATCTTGAAAAAAAAAAAATGGCTGATTACAAATTCAATAAAAATACCCACAATTCTTTGGTGATGGTTTGTGACTTATGAAAGATGGCTGCATATAACCAAATTGTAATATTTCATTTACAACCAAAAATAAGCTATGCGTAAGGCATTTTATCTCAATGTGACCGACTATTGGTACATTTACCTATATGGTCATTTTGACTAATTTAAGCTCTTAAATTTGGAAATAAAAACTGTCACGCCCATTTAAAAAGAAAAATGTTGAAAGTGTTTTTTATTTTACTTTATTATTATTATTATTATTATTATTATTATTATTATTATTATTATTATTTTATATATTTATTTTTTATTTATTTATTTATTTGCAAAGTGGTTTAGATACATTTTGCGAAATTTCTATTTAAGTCAGAAGATTAAAATTTTACAGTAGGTTATAAACTGTTAAAAAATTAACAAATGAAAACTAGTAAAAAAAACTAGTGCATTAAAATGTAGTATTTCGTGATAAATATTTTAATGAATGCCTAAATATGTGTGAGAAAAAAAATGTCATTTTCATATAATTGCATTTCATATAAATTAAAAAAATATATAATTACAGAAATCAAACAAATTAATTAATTCACTATGTCAAGCCTTACGTTTTGGTTGTTTTTGAAATTTTTTCAGAAAAGTGAACTTATAGATTTCTATAAACGTACACCTAAGTGAACATTAGTAATTTTTTCCTTCAAAAACCCGTTATCATTTAAATAATCTTTAAAAAAGTATTTTTTATAGAATAAATTTTGATATATGCCAAAATAATCTTTATTATCTTTACTACCTATGGTAAAAAAAAAAAAAAATTATAATGATATATTTATTAAGAAGTGGAAAATGTATATAAACAATAGCGGCATTTTAATGTTTTTGAAATGTCGAAAATACCCGGTGTCCCTTAATTATATTATCTATGATTATGTTTTCACTTGTGACACAAGTCGTTTATTGAACTGTCAATGGAAAGAATTAAGTTCCGTATTGTTTAACCCTCAGATGTACACTATGCAAAGCCTTAAGTGTCATAAAAAACTAAAGCAAATGTCACAAGTCTTCTTCTATTTTGGTACGAATAGATTAATTTCTACATTGTTATGCTTGAATAAAATTTATATTCCAGTTAGTTTATATGCTAATATATCAATATCTACAGTAGGATTGCCCAACCTGCGACTGGAGGACCACATGCGTACAACTATTTCCGAATAGTATAATGCACCTTATTGAATTCCAGAAACTCTATGATTAAATATGGTTGCAAGTGGCCCATGGGAAAAATATGGGATATTCCTGATTTAGTCATGCATAGATCCCTAAATACGAGGGTCGATCCAGAAGTAAGGTTCCCAAAGAGCTCTAGCCGCAGGGGAAGGTGCGAGGCGAAATACGGCAACAGAGCTGTGCGCGGCTGTTCCCGCACTCGCGATTCCCCCGGACACGCTTCGCTGCGCCGCCGCTTCTTGACTCAGCAGCCGTAGGAGATGGAGGCTCCCATTGTTGATCCCGCCAAGTGCGAGTTATTGTGCAACACTAAGAAAACTCAGGCGAGCTATCCAGAACCGCCGGCGAGGACAACTGACAGCCGATGTAACTCTGCTTCACGACAACGCCCGACCTCTCGTCTCCCGTCAAACCCAGGAACTCTTAACACAGTTTGGGTGGATTGTCATGCCTTACCCACCTTACAGTCCGGACCTCGTACCTAGTGATTATCACTTGTTCCCCAAGATCAAGGAACATTTGGGTGTCCAACGCTTCCGGAGCGACGATGACGTCAAAGAAGAGGTGAAACGCTTCCTCAACGGGTTGGCGGCGGTGGTCTACGACATTGGGATACAGAAATTGGAGCACCGTCTACAAAAATGCGTAGCAAAGGATGGCGATTATGTAGAGAAATAGAGCAAACCTTCTTCTTTTCAACAATGTAAATTTCTATAAGAATAAACATTGTTGTCTATTTGTAAATTTGATGGGAACCTTATTTCTGGATCGACCCTCGTATCTGTCTACAAATGCCGCTCTTTTGTGTTTCGAAGGAGTAGTGAATACTTCTTGAGATTCCATAAGTTTTTCAATTTTATAGGATAGAAACTTTTAGAAAGCGTAAAAGGAAGTAAATAAAACTGAAGCTCCTTGAATATTCTTAAAGAATAGGCTTCTTGAATTCCTCTACAGAAGCGTTAAATGCAACGATTTGAAAGAAAACAAATTTCATAGTTTCACCGTTGAGATGATCAAGGTCTTGGTAAAATCGAAAATTGAATTTTATGATTTTTCGTTGGTCAGGTATATATTTTAATACGCCGTGTCTAATATATTCCTGTCATAAACAGAAGCAACGACTTCCATATATATAAGAATAGATGTTCTGTTGACCTTGAAATTTACCTCAAATGAATGATGAGTTTTTCTATTATACACACATGCCAGGTAAGTGCATTTTGTCTATGCACCTGTTACTAATGTCAATAATATGAAGCAACAGAACTTCAAAGCAAAAACGCAAAAACATAAACGAATAAAAGATGGATTTTGATGTGAGTGGATCGAAAAATCCCACGTAAATTTTCTAAAGAGGTTGGAAAGAAAATTATTAGTCTTACTCTTTACCTCCAAAAAACTGAAAAGTTTATTATCTGATAGTTATTTGATTTCGTTCCTTTATTTATTTATTTATTTATTTAAAATATCAAATTTATTGTCATTTCTGCAATATATTTATATATTTTATCTTACGTCGAATTATCGCGATTTCATGCTTGTAAAATTCTCTAGACGTGACACTCAAATTTGTATGAAAACAGGCACATATAGTTTTTAATTAAAATTTATTGCAGCACGAGATCAGTATCAGAAAATTTATAGGCTAAATATACTAAGCGAATAATCACCCTAAAAATATAAAGGGTGGATTTAAAACTCTTGCGAAAACGTTGTAAGCTGTAAAGAAGGAAAATTACGTACTTTACGTTTTCCTCTTAAATAAAACGACATAGTTAATGTTGAAAAACTGGGGAATAAAATAAATATAGGGTGAAAAATATTTCTTTTATCTCTAAAAGAACATAAGGAAGCGCAACTATATTTTGGGGTTAATATTTTATGTTGAGGGTTTTATTTTTATATTAACCCTAGAAAGCTAGCCTGCTCCGCTCACCTACGTGCTGTTTGAATGAAGTGTTTTCGTTAAAATTGTATAGATTAGCTCTGCAAGGTTAATTAGCGGCTTCTTTCATTAAGAGAGCAGAACATACGTACACCACTAGAACAGATGTGGTTTTTATCCATATGTTTTGTTCCACCTGAAAAAAAAGATGACCCACCTGATGAAAGAAAAGAAGACACTAATTAGTGGCTTCTAAAACTCTAGCCATGTTCCCTGATGTTCTTTAGGAAGTCAAAGAAGAATGTTCACCACTCTATACCGGTAGTTATTTGACGATTTTCTAATCACTGGTTTAAAAAAAAAAAAAAAAAAAAAAAAAAAAAAAACCTTTTATTTACAATTTTAGCTGTTCTTAATGTAATTTTTGGTGCTGGATTTAAAAAGTAGAATAAAAATGAGGTATCACGTACCATTTTTGCACAAACTTGACTTTTATGATATAAAAGCGATGTTACAATCTACTTATTACAGTTACAACTCTTAATTTAAATTAAAGGCAAAAACATTCCTTAAACAAAAAAAAAATGTTATTCTATAAAATTAAATATGTGTAGCGTTACACATTCCATTAGAAAAATATATTTCTCTTATTTTGGAGTGGAACTTGGTGATCGGGATAAACATTGGGCTATGCTTGTGTATAGTATTAAATTGTGTTCAGGGCCCGACCTTGAGTATCTAGGGCCATAGGACAAGCATTATTCCGCCCCCTCCCTTTTCTATCTATCCATAGGAAAATTTCTTAAATTACGCAGAAGTGACTAAACTGTATATATAAATTTCGTACTAGGTATTATTCGTACAGGGTATCATAAGAAAGATGATAAGAAATGATAGAATTTTATTATGTAATGTATTATTTATAGACAAATGAAAATTTCACATATTTGGGTCAGGTGAAGGCAGAAATCTGGTACGATGATTTAAAATTATTTGGCTACTTTTGATCAGGGGAAAATTCTATAGAAAGTATTATGGTTCAGTAGTAATAGAGAAAGATTGAGAATAAGAATTTGAAACTTCTACTCAAAAACACTGGATGAAAAGTACATTACATTTTATCAGAACGTTTACGGTTCTAAACACTAGCCCTAAATCTCTAATAGTTCATGACTGTTATAGAATTCTCCAAAAGTTGAAGAGAACACCCTACTATTTTACGAACTTAAATTAGATCGAACGTATGTTGAGTGATCTTAAAAAGAGAAAACAGAGAAATAAATGAAAGGATGTGTAATATTTATTTAATCGACCTTTAAAATGCAGTTTTGAAAGAGATACGGTTAAAAATTTAACTTTCTTGTACAAAAAACTTTCAGAAATCATACCAAAACAATTGCTAAGTATAAATTTACAGAGGAATATTACACGTAAACATCATATATTCTCTTGTTAACATATTTTGTGCAAATGTCAACTGAGCATGAAATGTGTCCAGATATATACAGGGTGTAAAACTGAGCTGCCCCACCAGGCTCCTGAGGACGCCAGTCTGACACAACAACCACCGTACCCAAGTTCTGGTGAACTTTTACCAAGCAGGACCAGGGAAGTTCCTGTATGCTCTACGGCCAGTGGGGGCGCCGTCACCTGTTGACCAACCCCATTTTTCCAAGTGATTGACGACATAAGTCGCTACGATTTGCGGTGGATCCCACCCTCTTGGGAAACAACCACATTCACACTTGGGGACGAGCCGGAATCCCCCAATAGCTTCGGAGCCGGATACCCAAGAGGGAGCCGGGTCCTGGGCCTTAAGTCACGTTTTTCCAACCCGCATTTGCTTTACCATTACAGGGTATTCCAAAAATATTAAAACGTGCTTTTTTTATACTGTTGGAAATAAGTAGGCAATTTAAATTGCAAAAGTGTTCAAAATAAGGTAGGAAGTAAGATTATGCTGATAACATAGTCCTGCTATTAATTTTCGAAAGGTTACATTAAAAATAAAATTTATAGTCGCTGGGTCCTATAAGTTATATTTAGAAAAAAAATCCCATGCTCTGGGAAGTAAAACAGCAAAAATGCCATTCTTTTACGACAAAAACTCACCGAGTTATGTGAATTTGAATTTTATGAAGTTTCGGACTTTTCCCGCACTAAAAAATCGTCATAATTAAATAACTAAACAATATTATTTAAAATGGTTTGAAAGCGTTAGTAGTTATAATTGTCAAAATCATGATTGTTGAAAAATTATTCGTACAGAATTATTTGTACACTAAAAAATTAAGTTCCCATTTTTTTTTACTAGAAAAGTACCTCTAATATACGTATTTACGCTTTCTATATGGCTAAAGCTAATGGTATTTGAAGATTCACTTTCTGCGTAATAAAAAAGACGAAAATATGTGAAATTTTAACAGAGTATATTAAAATTTCAAAATTCGTTCAGTATATTACGTGATTCGTGCGCGACATACTGAAGCAATTTCCAGGGTTCGTACGCTTTTACCATATTTTTTTAATAGAAATTTCTATTTAATATTTAAATAGAAGAAATTGTAGTCGCCTCGTTTGATTGCAGGATTTTTAATACTTTTCTGCACTTAAATAAGGCGAAAAATTCAATTAAAAAATTGTGGTAAAAGCGTACGAACCCCGATTTCACGTGTGTGTCACGACGCACTACTTGAAAAACACTGTATTAAAAGGTTGAATTATGTGAATAAAAAATGTAAAACTTTTCAACCTTACTTTTGAAGTTAGGTCTCATTTTCTAAATTTTTCCGTCCAATAAATCAGTGAAAAAATTCAAAATTTTATTTAAAGGTTTCATAAAACAGATAATCAGACAGAGGATTTCTTAGTTATAATATTTGTTCTTACTTTTTGATAAGAAATCTTTATGCTAATAAGTTTTCATCAAAAATAATTTAAAACTCAGCTTTATAATAATAACGTGAACCAATAAAAAGCAAATATGTCAAATATTTTAAACATCTGAAACTTATTTTTTAATTGTCATTCATATCGTAGTATTTAATATCAATAAATAGTTTTACTTTAAAAAGACGAGACAATTAAGTAAATGTGAAATAACAAATAAAAAAAGAATTAAAATCTGTTTAAAGAAAACTCACCCGATATGCCTCAAAAATATCCAAAGTCAAGTAATGCCCATCTTCAGAAAACACGCATAAGGTAGACATAAAATCAAACAGCTGTTTTTTCACCAATGGATTTTGCGAGGACAACACTAAAAATAAAATAAAATTAAATATAGTCCAGAAAATTTCATATAGGTGTGTGCATATATTTATTTATCTATTAATGCCACAGTTAAAATTTCAAAAAAGTCTTATTTTAGAACGATAAATCAGTAAACTTGGAGACAGATTGGAAAATTTAACGGGAAAAGTTTTTCATTTTGTGGCGTAGCGAACCACAACTTATGTATAATTACAAGGAATTGTCACATTATGCAAGAGAAGAATAGCCATATTTTGCAACTAGCGTTCTCTATTAGAAACAAACGTAAACTTAACAATTAAAACATAAAAAAGAATTGAAAAATATTACAAAAACACAACAATGGGATACAACAGAAAATACAGAGGCGCTACCCCTGATATTAGGCTCATTAGACCCGTACAGAGTACAGAGGCGCTACCCCTGATATTAGGCTCATTAGACAAACTAAATAGAATCATTATTGAGTTAATAACAGCTGGAATGGCAATAGTAGCTGAATGTAACTAAATAAATTTCAATTTTATAACCAGGCCAGCTAATTTTCCTACTATTTTCTTCTACATAGTATATAAAGAATGAAGAGAAGTATAGTAAGTGTTTAAACATTTAATATTATTTCATTGTTTCTTATCTATTGAAAGAAAGATCCAAATCGAAATAAGGATAAATTGTAAAAATATTTTACCTATTGAAATTAGAATAGATCCATGTTTTTTTTTTCTTAATATTATCCCTTTTATTTTAATTCTTGAATTATTCTATGTAACTTATTTTCTAACCGCTGGATTTACAGATAAATGTATTAACGAACAATGTGTGACTTTTAAAATTTCTTTATCTTAAATAAATATATGTATCAATAATAATAAGCTTATGTTTAATAAGATACACTTTGCACTGTTTTAAATATTTATAGATTAATAATATTGAAATATAATTAAATTTTACATGCGAAATTAATATTTTTAATTTGTTTAATATATTACAATTTTCCATTGTTTATGTAAACATAAAAATTATTGTAATTTGTTTTTATCAAAAAAAAATTTAAAGTAATAATAATAATAAGTTTTAACTTTAATTATTTTTTTATTATTATTTTATTTTTTTTTAATAAATAAAATCAATATTAAAATTTCTTTAGTTTTTCTCACGTTTTACGAAACCAAAACCACAAATTTAGACATAAACGAAAATTAAATTACATTTGTGTATAAGAAATCAAAAATTTGTTGCAATTGTAAAAATATTATATTGTAAAATAAATTCTAATTTTTAAAAAATGCAAAATTTCAATACGGAGAATTTCAATTCGTAAATAGTGATGACAAAAATTTATATTAGTTTGTAGCCATGGATGGCTTTATGTTGATCTAATCTTTGTTGATATGCATGTTGATTTTTTTTCTTTTGTTGTGAAGATTAAAGATCTTAAATAGAGAATAAATCTCACACGTCTCAATAATTTCGACTATTGCTTTTTGGAAAATCAAACTAAAATTATAAACATGTTCATTTTATTTGTAAGTAACTATTTATATTAATGTTTGACTGCATTTGATTTCACTACAGGAAAAAAAAATATAATTGAAAATTAATATTATAAATGAAATAATAGTTATTTAAAAGGCTGAAATTACCGAATGAAATAATTAATTAATTTTTTCATTGTTAAATAAACATTGTTATAATAACTCTTAAATGTTTACATTTTTTCTAAAGTATTAATTTTTTCATTAATTACATAATTAAAATGTGAACTATCTCTATGATAAAAAAAAGAAAGAAAAAAAGGAGGGAAATCCGTTTTTTTTTTTTTTTTTTAAATAAAACTATGGCTGTTTTTCCTATTCTCTAAATTTAAAATAAAAATTATTTTTAAAAGTTTGAAAAAATCTTTTGTTTGAAAATTAGTTTTATTATTAGTCACATAAATGAAAATTTTAAATTCAGGATTCCCAGTAAAAATGTTACTGGCGAATTTTCTGAATACTATTTTAAAATAACTCTTTATATCCATATTTGAACTGTATTTTATTTCACTGAAAGAATAAAATTTTAAAATTAAAAATTAATATTATAAATAAACCAATAGAATTAATTACTAAATATTAACTAGAAATCATGTGATTAAAATGTGAAATATTTCCGTGAAAAAAAAAACCAAAAAATCAAAATCCGTTTTGTTTTAAATAAAACTATGAATGTTTTCCGTATCCTGTAAAGTTTAAAGTGGAAAAAAAATTGTTAAAAGTTTGAAGAAATCGTTTTATTTTTTCCCCGAAAATTATTGTTATTGTTAGATATATTTTAAATTAAGGATTCTCAGTAAAAAGGTTACTGACGAATGACTCTTTGCTGTATACTTTTTCTCCCTCACACCTTTTTCGCCGCCATACTTAATGGGAGGAAAGGCCTGCCTCTTCGAGACGGTACTGGCTGATCTCACAGTAATTTTACCCACAGTGACGTCAGCTGCCCTTTCCTTACAGCTAGAGCTCCTATACTACAGGCTTAAGGCTCCCGTTGAGCAAGCGCTCGGGAATACGGTGCTAATGTTAATCCAATGGGGCATTAATGTGCTAATATCTCGCTTGCATTTGAATATTTTTAAACGATTTTTTTTGCACTGGATAGCAGAGATCAATCTCTATTTCCGCCATTGATTACTTTTTCAATTTTCTTTGCGTATTTTTTTTCGAAGATAGTTTCACTTTCGGAACCGATTTCGAAAGTGAAACTATCTTCGTAATACGGTTCCAAAAGTGAAACTATCTTCGTAAACAAAATACGCAAAGAAAATCGAAAAAGTAATCAACGGCGGAAATAGAGATTGATCTCTGCTGTCCAGTGCAAAAAAAATCGTTTAAAAATATTCAAATGCAAGCGAGGTATTAGCACATTAATGCCCCACTGGATTAATATTAGCACCGTATTCCCGAGCGCTTGCTCAACGGGAGCCTTAATCATCCCCGCCATTTAATAACCAGCCACCAAAAACCAAACTAAAACTGGTTTGCTTACCGCAGTGATGGACGGCGAGTGACAGTGACGGCAAAACACCTGCTCTGGCGATAAACTAATGCTGAGCTGGGTTACAATATGGCAGTTATTTTGGGCAACAAGATGGATATGTGTCAGCTCCCCTTATAGGAGCCTTACCATGGAACTAATAAGAACTGGAAGTAAGGTAAGGGTGTTTTACACAGGATCTTCCCTGCTGCCTGTTTGTCACCGGATATTTTTTATCAAGTACTTGCTACCGAAACTAATTCCAAGCAGGTCAATAGCGGTGCTGAATTTCCATGAGGCCAATAGCGGTAGCCATTACTACTGTAGTAACTCCTCTATACCGACTCGATAAAAGATGGTGAGTGGTAGCGAGATCGGATCGTTGGCACAGAGAATTTCTCGCATAAATTAGAAAATAGAATTTTATTGTATAACAATGTTAATTCTAATGAAAAATATATACAAGACGTCAATACAGCATTTAATTATTTTTCGTGAGTCAATCGCTTATAAATTAATGACCTCTTGACTCCAAGTGTAACTGAAACAAACAAAAGTCTCTAAACATTTCAGACAGTCGTGACTACAAAACAAAGTTCATTCGGACCAAGGCTCGTCCGTTCCTTCTCTTCGGAAGATCTACTAATGCTCGTTAATTCTGAGTCTAAGAACTCTCACTCTCGCACTTGGTGTGCTTTTTCACTTCGCTGGGATTTTCAGCGGATACCTGCTCTATCAATTCTAGAGGTCGGACCTCACTAGCGCTTACACCACGCTGAGTTAGAAACTGACGTTTCCTTTTCCCTTCTCCAGAGAGTCAACACTCTCCTTTTCGATCTCTCCAAAAACTGTTCTCTCTCACTTTTTCATTCTCGCAGGAGAACTTCTTCTGGGGGCGGGGGCTTTGTCGAGGCGGGCCCCTCGAAACTCTCCAGCCTCTTAGCAGCCTTGAGATCCCTCTGTTTCGTTTTCACTAAGTCCGTCATTGGACGTTCTAAGACAAAGGGCAAAGTTTCGGGCGCAAACCTAAAAATCGTGTGCAGAGATCGCTTCTCTCGCAGATGAACTCTTTCCCACGAACTCGGCAAGGATCAAAGCATAAGACCCCTTTTTGGGTAACGCCTCACCACTTCATCACTGTCCAAACTTTCCGCTCACAGTACAATAGAATTCGGCGTCTGCTAGTCTTCAAGGCAAAAATAGCGAGGGAAGGTATGCAGTTAAGTGTACTCACAGGAAATGCTAGAATGACACATAGTGCAGCTGGATGTCGAAGTTCAATTCTTTACAGCACCTCCTCCTCAAACGATTCTTAAGGGTGAAACACTAAGAATCTCTAAGAGTCGGATAAAGAATTGCAAGCTCAAATTACATCAGAGTGGCAAGAAATAAAACATACATGAATAAGATAATACTACCTTCCTTTTTTTTTCCGCGCTCTGATAAGAAATCATGAACATATAAAGAAATAAAAACACAGTGAAATAAAAAATAAAAAATCTTAAAATAATCATATACAAAAGTTTATCAAGAAATCTCCTTAAACTCGACTCAGACAATCAACATGCGGAATGTCTTTGCCTGCGCGATGAGAAATGGCATAATTATAAGGTTGCAGAGCTAAGGACCACCTTAATAATCTGGGATTATTTCCAGAATTTCTTTTTAGAAACACCAAAGGATTGTGATCGGTTTCGATAGAAAAGTTTTGTCCATCAATATAATGCCTTAACTTTTTTATCGCAAAAATAATCCCTGCACACTCTCTTTCAGTGGCGCAGAAACTTTTCTCACTATCAGTAAATTTTCGACTTAAATATATTATGGGGTGCTCTTCCGATCCCTCTCTTTGAGCCAAAACCACGCCAATACCTAAGTCACTAGCATCAGTTTGTACAATGAATTCTTTCTGAAAATTAGGAGCGTAAAGCACCGGTTCTTCAGTAAGCTTCATTTTCAAAGTCTCAAAGGCTTTTCCCATTTCGTCGCTCCATGCAATCTTTTCTTTTTTATTTTTCCCTTTAAGCGCCCTCGTTAATGGTTCTACAATCACTGCATAATCTTTTATGTACCGGGAATAATATCCAGCCATTCCCAAACATCTACGAATTTCAGTTTTCGATTTCGGAACCGGTAATTCCTTAATTGCCCTTACTTTCGCCTCAGCTGGCCTCCGTCTGCCCTCACCTACAATATGCCCAAGATATTTTACGGTTTTCTGAGCGAACTTGCATTTCGCCAATTTGATTTTTAGTTTCGCGTCATTAACCCTTTTTAATACTGTTTCTAGATGACGCATATGGTCCTCCCAACTGTCTGAAAAAATCGCCATATCATCTAGATACGGTAAACAGAAATTCTTAAGTGCGTTTATTTCCCGCGTTAAGATATCTGCTAACTCCACCCGTTTTCTGTAAGGCTTTACTAAACTCAAGTGAGAAATCTGGGATTTCTGTCGCCTCCCAGGAACATTCACAATACAATTTGTTTCCGTAATTATTGACTCCTTTCTTCCCGGCCCTATCCGACTATCTGACATTTTAATTGGCTTTCTGGTAGTTAAAACTAAAACCTCATCTTTCACATTAAGCTTCCGTTTTACCGCCTTTCTGTCAAACCAAAATTTCCTCTTTTCTCGTTTTTCTGACACATTTCCAACGGCTAAAACTCGACCTCTTTTTAATCTGTTCGTGAGATTAAACACACATCCCTTCACGAATTTATTTTCCTCCATTTCTCTTATCCATTCTCCAAATACTAACGCTTTCAAAAGCTTTCTAACTTTTCGATGCCAACATGCAATACTATCGCTTATCGAATCTCTCATCTTAACACAGAACCGTTTTAGAAATGCGGTCGCTAAATCATTCATCAAACTTCTCCCAAAGTCAAAGTATCCTGACATATTTCCTTTAACTTTCGCTTTCCCTAAGTGTAAGGACACATTTTCTAGGCACTTGCCAAAAATATCCACCTGACAATGCAATGGGACCAGCACTCGCGCCCTTCCACTTATGCGTTCGTCTCTGGCTTTTTCCACTATTACAGAATCTCCCGCATTACAACGCGTTTCTTCAAATTCCCCTTTTCCTCTAATCTCTTCGAATGATGGATACCTGTCATGTTCCATTTTACTAACCCCTCTTTCAATGTTTGCTAAGATCGAAGAGTTCTCATATATCGACGAAGGCGATAATCCCTTATCTACACCAAGCAACTCAATAACACTTTCTAAATCCTTAACCTCGCTTATCTTTGCCAGATCCGTAAATCCGTCTTCGATCAATAATGGCAGCAAACCTTTGTCTAAACTATCCAACTCGATGGGATTATCTATCGCCCCACTCTTTTCTTTAGAATTCAACGTTTCCGTTTCACTGCCTCCGCAAAAAATTCCCCCTTCTCTTTCTTTTACTGAACTCAAAGTTTCCGTTTCAACACTCCCGCTAGAAATATCTTCTTCTTTCACGGAATTCAAGGTTTCCGCTTCACTGTACTCGCGAAAATTTCCCCCTTCTCTTACTTCCTCGGAATTCATAATCTGTTTATTTTCTGGTTTTGGAGCTTGGTCAACCTTTCTCTTTACCTGCTCTAACAACTTTTGAGTCCCATTGCCCAACAAATAGTAATCCGCGTCTGAATCTCTATTGTTAACTCCTGCCTTGGTTTCAATGACCCCCACACCTTCAATTTCTAAAGTGACTTCTGCTATAGGTAAGCAGTACAATTTCCTGTCCACCGGGGTTTTAATCCAAACATGATCTCCATTCAAATTATCTTGACTGACTAAATGGTGCGGGACCAAATCTATCTGGCTCCCACTGTCCGTTAAAGCAGTTGCCTGAATTCCATTCACTAATACTTTACTCAAATAAGGGAAGAAAGTTTCTTCAAGTGTCGGCATACTTATTAAGTGACCGACCCGTGCAACATCTCTCTTTTTAATTTCCGGACAATCTACTTTGTAGTGCCCGCTTCGAAAACACGCATGACACTTAACTTCTCGCCTTTTTTCGTAAACCCTTTCCCTTTCTTTATGATCATCGCGATCCCTCCAGTTAAAGTTAGTCTCCGGATTTCTGTTACGGTTTCGCCCATTTTCAAAAGTCCTGGGTCTTTCAAAATTCTTCTCTAAAGGGAGTTTCGTATTCCAAGTTTTTTTTGACGGGCGCTTGATTGCCTCGTACGCATCTAAAAGCCTCACTAACTTTTCGGGATCTTTAATCTCCGCCCAGTTATCTATAAAATGTTCGCGCATTTCTGGAGACGCTCTCCGTTTGATTTGGTCCGTGACAAGCAAATTTTTCAAACCCTCAAAATCCGAAACTTGTAAGCATGACAGCCATCCTTCTAAAAAACTATTAAGTTCGAAAATCAGATCCTTCCAAACTGAATTAGGATTTCGTGGATGTTGACTAAATTTTTGTCGATATGTCTCTGCATTCAAACGATAGCGTTCTAACAGTTTTTCTTTCACATATTGAAAATCATCAATTTTGTCTTCGGGTTCTCTCAAAATTAGCTCGGCCATTCCCACAGGTAATAATGATAGTAAGTTCGTCACCAACTCATCCGAATTTAGATTACATTTTTTTGCCTGTCTCTCGAATAAATTCAAAAACAACGAAATATCCGAATTCTTTTCATCAAAGCGATGCATAATTGTTTTTAGGGGTAAATGATTCGTTCTAACTGAGATGCTACTGGATGCGGTACTCCGGTCATCTGACTCTTGTGTCGCTTTTAATCTAGCTAACTCATGTTCGCGTTCTTTTTCTTTTTCTGCTTTCTCCCACAATCTTTCTTTCTCTAACTGAAGTCTATCATTCTCTTCCTTCTCCGCCAATAACTTATTTTCCCTGTCTTTTTCTAACAGTTTAATTTGCGCTAAGGCTAGCTCTTTATCAAATCCCTCTGACGACTCTATTTTTTTTATAATTTTCGGTACAGTATCATTTTCCTCTAAAATGACCTCAAATTCGTAAGCTAACGTTTGCAAATCAGCTTTCCTATAATATTTAAGCTCCGACATTTTTAAAATATAAAATTAGAAATTATCTTTCCCACAAATATAAAACAATACAATAAGATTAAATCAAATCCTACCAAGTGCGTCAAAATATTACCAAAATATACGCTCATAAAAAGGTACGCTTAGTAATAATATAGGAAATATGCAACATATAAAGATAAGCAACTCTATCCTATCGTACACATTCATCTTGGTATTTGGTTATAAAATACATATGGGATAAATTTGACACAAAACAACAATTTCAATTTCAAAAAGCACAGTAAAAATATTTTAAATTGCAAAAGTCTTATTCAATTCCTTTCTCTTTTAATCAATGGTGGTCTTAATCTCTGCATCCACTCTTAAAAGATTTAGAATAATTCACAAAAAACATATAAAATCAACTCTGTTATCTTAAAATATGAAATGCGTTCGATACTTTTTTTTTTTCAATGAACTCTCATTTATAGATTCAGCTAAAATTTTGTAACACTGCACAACTCTCAGTTTGCATTAAATTAATTCAACAATAATTTAATTTTAACTACAAAATTTGTCTATTAAATAAGTTACAGTAATCTCGGAAGTATCTCATAATGCTTTTTTTTTTTTACCGGAAAAATTTCTCAAAAATTTACTCTCACAAAAATAAACATACAACTTTTTTTTTTTTTGAAGCCTACAACACCTATACAAACACTAATAACAATTAAAGCCACTCTGAGTATAAAAAGAGCTTACCTCCATTACTAAGAGTCTTTCAGGGCGTCAGAAGCACAGACTTCAGAGATTCTCAGGAGCACAGACGGGGTTCTCTGTCACACTTTTCGGATGGGGGAACACTCTCCAGAATTCTTGGTAGATTTCTCTTTCTGATGGGGGAACACTCTCCAGAATTCTTGGTAGATTACTCTTTCTGATGCTGTGTTGATCCACAGGGGCGTCTAAGGAGACTCAGGTCACAAGTCACAAGGAGACTCTTTCTTGGAGCACTTTGATGATTTAAATTTCGGAGTCCACTCTTTGTCTTTAGAGAATGTCATTAATTTTTGCTAATTAATCCATCACCGCAAGCCACCAGTTGTAGTAACTCCTCTATACCGACTCGATAAAAGATGGTGAGTGGTAGCGAGATCGGATCGTTGGCACAGAGAATTTCTCGCATAAATTAGAAAATAGAATTTTATTGTATAACAATGTTAATTCTAATGAAAAATATATACAAGACGTCAATACAGCATTTAATTATTTTTCGTGAGTCAATCGCTTATAAATTAATGACCTCTTGACTCCAAGTGTAACTGAAACAAACAAAAGTCTCTAAACATTTCAGACAGTCGTGACTACAAAACAAAGTTCATTCGGACCAAGGCTCGTCCGTTCCTTCTCTTCGGAAGATCTACTAATGCTCGTTAATTCTGAGTCTAAGAACTCTCACTCTCGCACTTGGTGTGCTTTTTCACTTCGCTGGGATTTTCAGCGGATACCTGCTGTATCAATTCTAGAGGTCGGACCTCACTAGCGCTTACACCACGCTGAGTTAGAAACTGACGTTTCCTTTTCCCTTCTCCAGAGAGTCAACACTCTCCTTTTCGATCTCTCCAAAAACTGTTCTCTCTCACTTTTTCATTCTCGCAGGAGAACTTCTTCTGGGGGCGGGGGCTTTGTCGAGGCGGGCCCCTCGAAACTCTCCAGCCTCTTAGCAGCCTTGAGATCCCTCTGTTTCGTTTTCACTAAGTCCGTCATTGGACGTTCTAAGACAAAGGGCAAAGTTTCGGGCGCAAACCTAAAAATCGTGTGCAGAGATCGCTTCTCTCGCAGATGAACTCTTTCCCACGAACTCGGCAAGGATCAAAGCATAAGACCCCTTTTTGGGTAACGCCTCACCACTTCATCACTGTCCGAACTTTCCGCTCACAGTACAATAGAATTCGGCGTCTGCTAGTCTTCAAGGCAAAAATAGCGAGGGAAGGTATGCAGTTAAGTGTACTCACAGGAAATGCTAGAATGACACATAGTGCAGCTGGATGTCGAAGTTCAATTCTTTACACTACCTTCCCATCGCCACAGCGTGCTTAAGAGCTAAACCGGCTTGCCATACTCCTTCTAGTTCTTTGTTATTCTGCGAGCCTTACTTACAGAGTCTACACGCGACCTACGTTATACTAAGACTCCTATAAGTGGAGCTTACGCATATCCATCTTGTTGTCCAAAATAATCGCCATATTGTAACCGAGCTCAGTATTAGGAAACCGCCCGAGCAGGGGTTTGCCGTCCCTGTCACTTTCACTCGCCGTCCACTACAACGGTAAGCTAACCGGTTTTACACTGGATTATTTTTAACACAATTTTTCAAATTGGTAAAGTAATATACGATTAACCGGTTTTAGCTTGGTTTTTGGTCAATTGGGTTATTAAATTGGCGGTATGATTTAGCCTGTAGTATAGGAGCTCTACGTTATACACAGCCGGTTCATAATGTTTAAAACGTCACACGGAGTGGATCATCTTTACATGGCGATTGGTACAAAGCGTCGCGCCCATCGTTTTGTGCCAATCGCCGTGTAAAGATTATCTACGCCGTGTGACATTTTAAAAGTCATGAACCGGCCGTATTTAACGTAGGTCGCGGTCTAGGTCTACATAACTAATATGACATCAACATCGATAGAGATAAAACCCCAAAAAGAAGAGACAACACCTATGCAAAGAAATCGTCACTGGGTTTTTAATCATCATGAGTTTAGTGTGCCACGGAGGCTTAACCATGTAATCGAGTGTGCTGCTAGATAAAAAAAAAAAAAAAAAGAGGAGGAAAAGTTGTGAAACACAGCTCTACATCCAACGCAGTGGTGGCCCAGTTGGCAGAGCATCGGACTCGTAGCCGAAAGTTCGAGGGCTCGATTCACACCGCCAGCTTAAAAGTCACCGTGTGCGCTAATGGCGCCGGGTGCAGGTAAAATCCGTCGTGGTTGCAAAGTACTCCAAGTTCCCTATGAATTATACCTCTGGATTGCCTAGTCAGATGAAGGTCTCGTCCCCTGATCAAGATTCTAAATTACGAGACCAACTCGCGTAGCAATGGCCGCCCTTCAGGTGCTCGGCATGACGTATATATGTGTGCGATGCAGCGGGAAATTAAACTCGCAAATCCACTTTAAGTAACCGGCTAACATAGAACAAAGGGAAATAAAATAGAGCTGCAATTAAGATGGCATAAGTGCTAGTCCAGCAGACCACCGCCATGTGGCGACCAGCCGCTTTCGTCCCGTTTCCAGGCACTCAAACCCGTAAAACTGGGTTATAGCCTGGTAAGTACGGGCCTGGTCAGCGGTTAGAAAGAAAGCCTTACTCACAGCTGACAGTAGCTACCTGGCGTCAAAAGCGGCGGTTTGGACGCTCGTGTCATTCACGGCCCAGACATTCCTATTGTTGACATATAAGTCAATCATCAGTAATTCATTTTCTGCACTTTCATTATTAACAGCTTTCCTCTCTTTTTCAGCAACCCAGTAAATATTTTTATCTTCTCAATCCTTTTTGTTCGGACAGTTTTAACGCAAATGAGAACCTTCACCGATATAACAGTGTATTTTCTCTCTTTTCTCAAATTTTTTCTTTGCGGGACAAATGCCGCCAATTTGTCCGTATTTACTTAAAACGATTCAGCAATAATTTTTTTTATGCAACAAAGGCTGTCATTGACATGTGATAAGTTATTTTTACATTTTTCTCCCAAAAACATTGAGTAGCTATAAACAAGACCAGCAATATGAAGGAAGGGATTTGGTTATTTACTGTGCATCCGAGCATTTAGGGGAATCGGTACCACATGAACTATGTTTTTTATTTGAATATTTTATAATACATATTTGATATACTATAAAGATTTTTGAGGTAAAATGATTTAATCAAGAAAAAAGGGGGTATGGTACAATTTGTAGTCTTTTGAAAAGAAAACTGGTAAGAATTAACTTTTTTTTCGTTACCATCTTAGAGTTAATAGCGTATTTCCATTTCGTTTTGATTCGATCATTTTCACAAACGTTAAAATTTGAAAATAGCATCAGATAAACGAGGATAGTGAAATCATAAATACGTTGTAGTGAAAATGGATAACATATTTATTGTATTCTCATCAAGATTGTGTAAGTTTGGAAAATTTTGAAATTTGTAAAGTGGAAGTGAAAATATCAGGTGCAAGGTTTGATCTAAAAAAGAGTAATCACTTTCTTCAGTCGCTTATCCTGAAGATAATAGTTTAAGCGTTGAATATGGAATAAAACTTTAGATTATCTTTAAAGTACAAAAACTTTTCCCTCCAATAAAAAGTAAATGACAATATATATATATATATATATATATATATATATATATATATATATATATATATATATATATATATATATATACATACAGAGGGTGTCCTAAAAAGATTGAAACGTCCTTTAATTATTTTGCCTGTTGGCGATACGTAGGCAATGTAAATTGCAAAAGTGTTCAAAGTAAGGTAGGAATTACGATTCCGTCAATTAATTACGTAATCGTAGTAGTCGAGTCCTGCCATTAATTAAAAAATAAAATACACATTTTACATTTTTATACATGTGTGATGTTTGCTTCCTTTCGTCATGTGAGTTTCATTCATTTTCAGTCAGTTACTTGTCAGGTATGGGGAGTGTTGCATACGTAAAACTAGTTAAACCCAGCAGTGCATGTCTCAAGCCATGCCACCTGACACAGGTCGTTTTATTCTTTCTCCGTTGTTTTTTTTTTTTTTTTTTTTTTCATTATTGCTGTAATTTGTTGTGTTCTATAGTTTTGTGTTAAAGTAGTTTGTTGTGATTTCTGGTTCTGTGTTTAAGTAGTTTGTTTTGTTTTCTTATTTTGTATTTATGTGGTTTATAGATTTTAGTTGGCTTTTGTGATATTGGTTCTGCATGATGTGTTTTTTCACTGGAGTTTATTATATATATATATATATATGTATATATATATATTACTTACCGTGTTATAAGCCATTCTTGTCACCTGACGACAAGTTTTTCCTCTTTCTCGTGCTGTGGCGATGGGAATTCGTCTCAAAATGCCGACTTTGAGAGTGTTTTCTGAAAGATCTGCCTTTACCAAAAAATGGAAAACGCCTTTCGATTACATAGTTTATGTGATCATTTGTGTTTCATAGTTTCTCTTTCTTTTCCTGCCAATTTCATGCCTTTCGGAACAAAAATGAATTCAGAAATGTGTCAGAAAGTCACTTTTGTATTTGAGAACAGCTGTAAAACAGTAATTTCTATTTTTGTTTTTTTTAAATTTATACCCAACCACTGTGGCACACAACTGCAAAAGTCAGAATTTTTATTCTTTTACAATATCATCGTACAACTATCAGAGAAATACATGAGTTCTGTTTGCCAGTAATTCAGAAAAAAGCATTTCAAACAAAAAGAGAGGATAGACAAGGGATATCCCACGGCTTCTTTTTGTTACTAGCACTGACGGTGCAAATGCTTCAGAATCAAATAGCATATTTCTCCTTATATCCCATCAATAACAGCCCAATTTCCCTTCAAGCTAATTTTTATAAGATTGTAAAGCCCGTTTACAAATTTTGACTTCATTCTTTTTTCTCAAATACCAAGTTTTTTTTTTTCCTTTTTTCAATTTGTGACTAAAAAAATTTTTCACGTTGAGCCCGAAAACCAATAAAAATCGGGCTTGAGCTTGTTCTGAGGCCGTCTCAGCTCTAATAGACATGTAAAAAATTAAGAGTGATTATATTTTATGAATTTAGCATTAACCTTAGCCATTGTGTTTACGTGAATTTAATAAAAGACTGGATTATTTTCCTATCGGAAATTATCTTAGTTATTATATTTCTAATTTATAATATTTTTGATGCCCTAAAAATGTTCCTTAATACTTATTTCAATCAACGATAATACTTTAAAGTTTGATTTATGAATCATTCTGGTTATTTGCGCCAAGAAGAGCAAATAGTTCCTACAGACTCATATATGTAGTACCTACTAATGCTAAATATCTCACTTAGATATAATTAAGTTATATAAAATAATTCGATAAAGTAGTCGTAAAACTTTTTTCACACCGCATAAAGTTTTTTTTTTTTTTTTTTTTTTTTTTTTTAATTCAAATATCCAGAACATAAAAATGTAAAAACAAACATAGTGCAGTAAAATAAATTTGCATATTCTTAAAATTAGTTCAAATTATAAAAAAAAAAAAGGCAATGAAATTCTTGTATTAATTTGATTTAAAAATAAATTTTTAGATTATTAAAAAAATGAAGAAACTGATATCCATGATCCATGTTGTATTAATTGTATATTTATTAAATTTAGATGAACAATCGGCATTTAAGGTACGTGTAGCTATACATATTACTTCTACCACGAAATCTCTGTCTCGGACACTTATTATCTCAATGATCATCTGTTTCAATTATAGTGATAACAGTATCCTCACTGCTCTTCCGGCCTTTGTTGAGTATCTTCCTCGTAGAGAGATAGCATCTCTTGCTGCTCCAAAAATATTTTTTCAAGAACACTTAGTGAATTAAATTTACATTTCGGTCCATATAAATTCGTATTAAATCACGTTGTATTTATAAAAATGCTTATACGAAGATTTGCAAGTAGTGGATATTAAAAGGAAAAATCTCTTTCTAAACATGAGAATAAATCAGATTTGTATTTCGGCCAAGGAATTTTTAAATAGGTTTACTGTTTCAAAGCGGTTTTCAAAATAAATAAATAAATAAATAAAAATAAACATAAATTATTTTTGCTTAACAGCGCAAAATTTTCTGTCACATTCACAGTCTCATTTTTAAACAGAAAACATAGCAGCTAGAGGGGTTTAGAATTGAATAGCGTTTTTCATTTTCCGTTAAATGTATTATACAGCCTGAATTATATGCGAGTACTGTATGGTGGCGACTTTTTTCGGGCTGTCGTGTCCGAGAATTAGTCTCAAAATGACAGATCCTTTACCTTTATCAAAAAATCAAAAACACCAGTTTTATGTGTTTACGAATAAAAATGAATTCAGAAATGTGCCAGAAAGTAGTCAGATTGATATTGAGAACAGCCCTAAAACACATTAAACGGCTTTTATTTTAATATAAAAGTACATATTTGGATTATATATAATCAGTACATTTTCCAGTGATACAGAAAAAAAAAAATTATTTTTAACAAAGTTTAGTGTGATTCGGAAAAAAAGGCATTCAATTAATTAATCTCGAACTGTAAATAATATAAAAATTACATACAAAGCGAAGTTCATACTTTCTTCATCTTCAAAATACAAAATGATCTCACGGAATTAACCTTTAGTTATTTAAATATTCAATTTCTTCGAAATAAAGGTAAGTGTATGAGAAACAGTTTCTTCCAATTAAAGGGTTGAGTGTGTCCGAAATGTCCGTTTTATTATCAAATAATCACATGATTATTCTTAATTTTCAAACTTTATGGAGGTTATGCAACTCCAATGTATACGTTATCATTCAGCTTTCATATATTGCACTAAAGTATTTTCTGTAATTTATGATATCACAATTTAAAAAAGACTATGCCAAGAATCTATTTATCCAATTTAGTAGTTAATTATGGACTTTTTCATTAACGATATTTTGTCGGTATCACAAGAGTAAAAGAGATAGAGCCAAAAGCGTATTTTCTAACTTTATTAACTTTTTTGTATGAACGATAATCTACGTATTAAAGGGCATCTACGAAGAAAGAAGCAGTTTGGCTGGTGTATTATATATATACTTTTAATTAAACAATCCATCCTCAAAATCTGCTCATTCACATTGATTTGCAATGAAATAAAATATCTTAGTTACTTTTGTTATTTTTTATATGGATAATCTTTGATTTTGAATTAATCAAAATCTTAATAACACTGTTGATTTTTAACATAAAAATAATATATTTAATAAAACAAATGGTTTAAAATTGCTTCCTTGAGTTTCAGTATCAAAAATTTTATTTGAATGTAAAATGTTTTTGTTTTCTTTAAATTTAATCATGATTCATTTGTATTTTATTTTAATTATTATTGAGACGTGACAAGAAAATTTCATTTAAAAATAACGTTATTTTCATGCTAGAATGTATCCTTTGATTACGGTCTAGGGGTGGCGTAATTTTTATATTGAATTGTATCACAATTTACAAAAAAAATTTCTTTGTGGTATAATTCTCTTGAAAATGTCCTAATATAAGTGTATGACAGAGATTATGTTTCAAAAAGTGATATGAATAGAATAAAAAATAGTTCACTTGGACGTGTATGTCCCGACCCGTAAGTTAAGGGGTTAGCAAAAATACCGAATTAAATCATTTTATAATTTATATGATATTACAACTTTTCATAGTTATCATAATTTTAGTTGCTATATCTAAAATTACAACATTTATCTACATATTTGACAAGATATATATAAATGAATCTCAAAGAGAATTAGGTAAAGGTAACTAAGATAGGGAAAAAGGTAATAATAAAATTTTCAGATTCTTCCAAAAAACAACCCACTTAATTATTCAATTTTCTTAATGTGCAATGACATACTGTTTTTCCTAAACAATGTTTTGGAAAAGCAATTAAAATACTGTGCATTTTTAAATTCACCTCGACAATAAAAAAATCTCCAGTGATAATTTCCTCCAATTTACCAACTATCCATTATTATTATTATTATTATTATTATTATTATTATTATTATTATTATTATCTGTCTGTTCTTTTTCTTCATTGTTTTCATCATCTTTATCATTTAATATCATGCTCATAAATTTGGCATGCTCTAATAGGTGAGGATTACCATTATGCATAGTTTTGAACGGAACATTAGCGGCTCTTTTAAAATTGCTCACTCGCTTTGGGTGAAAATATAAACTCCTCCTGTTTTCAGTAAAAAATATGTCAATCATTCTGTCTTATATGAAATTTATTTAGAAATAAGACATTTTGTGTATTTATACATATATGATTATAATTTGTGGTTTATGTTAATGCACATTATCCATATTATTATCCATATTCTATTTTTTCCTAAAATCTACAATTTTCTGGTAAAAAAATGCTAAAAAATATATTCATGTGCACGATATGAGTACTTTAAATAAATAAGTAACAATATTCCAGAAATCCGTCGAAATTTTTGTTGTAGAATAAATTTATTGACACTTTAGACCAAGTTTATTCATTTGAAAATATTTTATGTGATGAATATTATAAAAATAAAAGTATGTTATCAGATTTTAAATCGTCTAATTTAGATATTGTTTTATGTCATTAATAGCATAAGCATAAAAGCAATGCCAGATTTCAAATCATCTGGTTTAAAGAACATTTTTTTTTTAAGAAACAATCATAAACATAATAATCATATTTAAAATAATCTTGTTGCACATATTTCCAGAAAACAGCATAAACAAAAAAAAAAAAAAAAAAAAAAAAAAAAAAGGAATGCCAAATTTCTGTATATATATATATATATATATATACAGGGTGATTATAAAAAAAACTATCCCGATATATGAGCCCCTAAATGTCATATCGTTCACAGAAACTGAATGAAATTTTGGTTTAAAGTATTTTGAGGTATGCGCTCAACAATCATGTGAAAAACAACAGTTACAGTTACAGTGACAAAATTTCGAAAATTTCAAATGGCAACACCTTTTTTTTTTTTTTTTTTTTTTGGAATGTGATCTTCATAGTGAAAAACCATCAAAAGCGTTGGAACGGTACCTGCAGCACGAAAATCGCCGGCGCTAGACAGACTAAGAAGAAAAGTGAAAACAACCAATAAAGGACAGAGAAGCAACAGAAAGTAAAACATTTTATTGTTCAGTGGTATCCACCATCTGCCGCATGTAAAGTGTCGTCGTGTGTGAAATGGAAAATGTATGAAACACAATAAAATGTTTTGTTTTCTGTTGCTTCTCTGTCCTTATTGGTTGTTTTCACTATTCTTCTTAGTCTGTCTAGCGCCGGCAATTTTCGTCATACAGGTACCGTTCCAAGGCTTTTTATGGTTTTTCACAATGAAGATCACATTCCAATAAAAAAAAATAGGTGTTGCCATTTGAAATTTTCGAAATTT
The DNA here is from genome assembly GCA_963931845.1 of Maratus michaelseni. Lineage (NCBI taxonomy): Eukaryota > Metazoa > Arthropoda > Arachnida > Araneae > Salticidae > Maratus > Maratus michaelseni. The sequence goes on from OZ007599.1 coordinate 259,952,587, forward strand.
TGTCACTGTAACCGTAACTGTTAGAATTTAACTGTTGTTTTTCACATGATTCTTGAGCGGATACCTAAAAATACTTTAAACCAAAATTTCATTCAGTTTCTGTGAACGATATGACAGTTAGGGGCTCATATATCGGGATAGTTTTTTTTATAATCACCCTGTATATTACAGAATATCCTTTTATACAATAAAAAAAATTCTAACTAAACAAAGAATCAATCGTTAGATTTCAAATTAGTTGATTATGCTTTTATAGATTTTAAGCGACCGCGAAATGAAAAGGAGATTTTGTATATGTAGCGAAACCTTATTTCTGACGCAATATCATAATCCGAATTCAATAAGGGTATGGAAATTTACGGTTAGTTTATGTTATCCTGAAGAATGAAGTTGCATAAAGTTGAAAGGAAAATCCAGATTATGATGAGAGAAAATAGAAACTAGTATTACTTACGCAACGATTTTTATATTGTTCTTTGTATAAAATCAAAAAATAAAGTTCTTTCTACAAAATATGAATATCGAAGAAATTCGTATGATGCAACTATAACACAATAAGGCAACACAAAATATGAGAAACAGTAACAATGTAATAAGCGTAAAAATGTATCAGTGTTGTACACGAACATTTTTTTTTAATCGTCTATTTTTTTTCTTTTTTTGAAGAAGGGATAATGAAATTAGATCAAGTACGTCAATTATTGGGTTGTTCGGAAAGTTCTTTCCGTTTGGGAAAGTTGGTTCGTACCGGAAAATTCTAGTATTTAATTATTAGATATTAATTCCGATATCTAATGCCTAATAATTGACGGTCAGAATTTACCGGTACGCATTGGTTTTCCCAAACGGAAGGAACTTTCCCAACAACCCAATATAGTATGTTAAACACACACACGCATATATGTATATAAAAAATTATAACAAAAAATAACAAAAGTAAAAAAATTTCTCCCAAAAAAATTATAAAATCAAAATGCTGTTACGGAGGGTTGAGGCGCGACTGCTAAAAAAAATCTACAAAAACAGCGGTTTTCATGCATTTCACACAATTCATTTATCTTTCAATCATTAATACATTCACAATCTTATCTACATTATGTTTCCTCATACAAGGCTAAATTTTGTTTACTACTATCTTCCCATTTGTTCTTTATAACTATCTAAATCGTATTTACATCCTTTAGTTTCCATAACTTTCTAAATTTTATTTACATCAATTACTACATTGTCTGCAATTTATTTTAAGCAAACTCTTTGTAGTTCCAGCTTCACCTTTTATCTGATAGATGGCAGCACAAGTCTTTATCATATCTATACAGTTTGTAGTTTCAGCTATTCCTTTTTTTATTTAAAAGTAGATGACAGCACCAAACATATTCGTCTTCTTTTATCATAATTTTTTACAGTCATGAGATGACTAATCAGTTCAGTTCTTTAGTGTTCCATAGAGATATGAAGTGCTCTTGAGAAAGTAAGCATTTTCAATCATGTTTCATCACATACACTCTTTGTTTTTATGATGAGTTATATCCATTGCTTTATGGTAACAATGGTTTTTATTTAGTTAGTTATTTGATCTCTTTCGATTATATATATATATATATATATATATATATATATAACCATAAATGAAACATTATCATAACACCAACTTAAACAATGAAATAATTAAGTATGAAATAATTAGTTGACAATGAAAGATTCCCCAACACACTTAATATGGAATCAAAAACATTGAAAGAATAAGAAATTAAATAAAAATTGAATAAATGGAATTAAATGAATTAATTGAAATGAAATTTGTAGAATTTAGACAGAATTATCAAGTCCCAATTGCCTAAATACCACAAATAAAATGAAATGAGATGTTTCATCATCATATTAGCCATACATTGCTAAAAAATATGATATTGGGACTACATCTCAAATACAATGAATCAAATCAGTGAAAATAAAAAATAAAATACAATATTAAAAAGGAAAGAAGCCATACTAATAAATTACAGAGATAACATTTAATAGAGACATTAAGTATAAAATCCATAAAGATGAAAAGAGATATAAATAAGATACCTTGCAGTTCATGAACCATCATGAAAACCAACATGACTGGGGAATGAATTGCATAAAAAAACATAACATGTTGCCAATTTTAGAAATATAAATTGTTTAGAAATATAAATTGCTTTGCAGTGATGCCAGAAATAATGTTAAAATATAATGGATTATAAAATAAACAGGAACATTAGTGCTGCCATCTTAGTAAAAGTGAATATAATCTGAATCGAAGGAATTGGATGGAAATAAATGTTTCATAATTCAACCAAATTACTATCTTAATTGATACCAATTAGTTAAATAATAAATAAATGAAATTAATTAATAAATAGAAAACCGAATTACATTAAAGGATGTATTAATGAATAATACTATGTTATAAATAAGTATTAAGATGGAAAAATTAATAATAAAAAACAACTTAAAATAGTGCTGCCCTCTAGTGGTAATAGTAAATATAAAGTAATGGATGGAAATTAGTTTTTAATAATTAAACCAAATTACTATCTTAATGATAGCCATTAGTTAATAAATAAATGAAATTAATTAATAAATAGAATGTTGAATAATATCTAAGTAATGGATGTATAAATTAATAATACTATGCTATAATTAAGTAGTAATATGGAAAAATTAATAATTAATGCAACATTAAAAATGTACCATTAAATGACAACAACGATTAAATAACTGTACTAAAAATGCAACATCAATTAAAATAAATTAAATTAAAATACTAAAGATTTGAATTAAGAATCAAAGAATTTAAAATTAATATTTATTAAATATTGAAATGAATTAGTCACAAATAATGTGGCTTCAAACAATGTTAAATTAAATAAAAACACTTAATAAAATTAAAACATATTATATTAACACTGTATAAAAGTAAACATTATCTTAGAAGTAAATATGATATTGTCCACCAAAGGTATTAATCCAAATCATTAGATCAAATACAATCTTAATATTAATGAATATAAATTCATTTAAAATAATTAAATAAAGAATAAGTAAATCTAACTAAATGAATATACATATAAAAATAACACATCGCAGTCCATTATAAAATGTGTATGATCAAACAATTGTGTAAATCAAAATGCCCCCATTTTTTTAATAATAATAATAATAATAATAATATGAATTAACCATGCGTATTTTTCCATACAACGCCGCCACACACCTCCTCAATCCAACGTCTACCCACCCAACCGTCCTATTTTTTTTTATTTTTTTTTTTGTAAATATTTATAAGATTATATGATTTTTTTATACATTTTTTAAACGCATGTGTTAATTTGGTTGTAAAGATCGAATAGGAACTAACAATATATTAAGGAATAAATTAATTTTTTTTGGAAAACCATGTTGAAATGCTTCATAGATAAGTTTTTTAATATTTTTGTTAATAAGTTGAGAGGAACATAAACTTTTTATTCTATAAATATGATTAAGGAGTATATTACGATATACAGAATTATGAAGACATGATTTAAAATTAGTAAATGAATTAACTTTAAATTTAAATTCTTTACGTTTATCAAATAGATCTATTATTGTTTTGTTTTCTTTTAGTGTAATTTTAAGATCTAAAAAGTTAATAGTATTGTTAGAAAGGAGGTTTTCCGTTAATTCTAAATTAGTAGGATAATCAACTGGAAATATAGAAATATTAGTGTGATCAGTGGCAATTAAAATAATGTCATCAATATAACGATATAAATGTATATTACTATTAATAAATGTACGTTCATAATGATACAAGTATAAGTCTGAAAGTATACTAGATGTACATCCCCCTTGTGGTATACCAACTTTCTGTAAATATAACGTGTTATCATGCATTATATAATTATTATATATAATGAAATTTGTTAAAGTTTTAAAATAAGCTGTATCTATATGAATTGGTAAATTAAGTGAATGTTGATACTTATAAAATAATGCATTTATAATATTATGTAGATCTAATAAATCTATATTATTAAATAGATCTTTGAAATCATATGTTATTATATTATTAACACATTTAAGATTTTTCAAAATATTGACGAGTTGATAGCTATTTTTTATACAATGTGTGTTATCATATATATATATATAGAGAGAGAGAGATAGATAGATAGATAGATAGATAGATAGATAGATAGATAGACAGACAGACAGATAGATAGATAGATAGATAGCATTTTGTTTTTTTTATATGTTATAAGGGGCATAATATTGTCATTTATAGGCTTAATGCTGACAATATTTAAGGAAATAATATATATTTACTTAAATTATTCTTATGCTGCTCCTCTGAAGAATCCATAAGATATTCATAGTATTCCATTCTTGATTTTTCTTTTTATTAAGTTTAATTCTTGCAGTATCCTTTCCACTGATTTGTTTTTCACACAGTTGGTTTCATTTTAAGGATATTATATATATATATATATATATATATTGCTTATTATTTTCAAATAAGACTTTTGTCCTGAAAATCAAACCTTCTAATCGAAATCCTGTTTCACGGTAATAAAAAACTTGTGTATAATTTTTAGAAGCAATACATATATGTATAGATAGCTACATTTTCCAGTATTTGCATAATATTTTTTTAAAACGATCTCAATTTTATTCATGAGTTCTGTTTCCATCTTCTTCCCTTCTAAAAAATTAGTGTGGCATAACTACACTTCTCCCACTCACCCCCCCCCCCTCTCTCTCTCTCTCTCAAACACACATACACATAGACACAATTTCATTTCAAATTTATGACGTTTTCTTAATTTCTACTTGTTCTATGCATAAGTGAGTAATACAGTCGACTAAGAAGCCGTTAAGTGAAATAAAGCTTATTTTTTTAATGTGGTGGTGGAGAGAAATATAATGCATGCTGCTTATTCATACCGGGAACGAACATACGAAACTATGAAACAACTAAATATAATTGTTAATTAAAATGATATCAAAGGGGGGAAAATGCGTGCAAGGATTGATTTCCCACAGGGCAAACGGGGCAACCGCTCGGGCCTTAGCTGTAAAGAGGCTCTCAAATTTATTGAGCTAAATGAATGAAATTATAATTATAATGCGTATGTTGAAAATTCAATTTGTAATGTCAACAATATCTTTGCATGACAAATTTCAAATGCTATACAAATTGTGGCTCACTCACCTATTCATGTGCAGACTGTCTAACAGTTAATTTTTTCAGATGTTTTTCTTTGTATATAAATATAAATACTTGTACTATATGAAACTCGGTTGGAAACACCTTCGCTCAGTGAACACAAATATTAAGATCTACTCATGGTTAACTTTACCATCATCAAACTCATCAATTCAATTTTAAGACTCGATGAAATAAATTAAAGGAAAAATGTATATTATATTGAACGATTGGTAAAGACCGTCTGTACACTTTCTAATGTGTGGAGGTGTGGGGGAGTGGCTTAACATGCCGCTATAGAGCTAGGAATAATAATTATTGTTACTAGTTCTATGCATGCAGCTGTGATAAGACGCCCAAGCCAGATTGTCTGGTACATTTCCGTTAGGCAAGCATCATTTCGCACTAACTTAAATCATATATAAAGAAGAAATTATGTACCGAAATGTCGGCAACAAAGTTAACTAAGACGCAAGGCGTAAATATTAGAAAAGGACATTAGGAAGCTATTAGAAATGGGAGTAGTAAGCCAATGATATATGTATAGTTTATTGAAAAGAATAATTGTTTTATTAAATGCAAAATACAATGAAAAATTCCTAAGCAAGAAAAATAATTAATGTTTCATTACACAACCTGTATGAAGTTGACTGTTTTATTTAGCATTTACAAAGATATCTACTTTTTTCGCTCGGCTTTTCTTTTTTTTTGCCAATTGTAGTCATCTAAATTTAGTTAAATACGTTTCACAAAGTTTTCGCAGAGCTCTGTAGAAGTAAGTTCTTGACACCATAAGTAAATAAATCAAAGAGCAGTTAGTAACGGAATATAAATAATACATAATTTTATCCCATGTTTTTACAAAAAAAATATCACAGTATTAATTATACCCTTCTCTTGGAAGAATTTAATCGTAGAATTTTCATCATTTGGCGATTGTCAAATTGTACAAGCCGTATTAAATAATTTTTTTAATAAACTCGTAGAGAAAACAAACCTTGAACGAAAAAATTATTTCTATAGATGGGTTTGATAATTTGGTTACTACACTTGTCAAAGTAAAATAAACAATTTATCACATTTGGCGCTTTGGCGCAAAATTACGAATGGCGTTCGTCTAACACAAATTACCGATTTAGTACCGATTTTGTTTATTTTTAATACCCATCTCCACACCTTTTTATTTGAAAAAATTGCTTTTAAAAATAGACATGAAATGATACAAATATTAATAATAATCAAAATATTACTTTTATTTATTATTATTATTTTTTTTTTTTACATTTTAAATTATAATTATTGACGTAAATACGCCACCGGTTCCCAAAATGCATAAATCCGAGAGGACACTAACTGCTTTGCACCCCATCTTCATAAATTGCTAGGTAAGGGGGGGGGGCGAAGAATAGTTTTACCATGGGTCTTCATTTCTGTAAGTTGGTCCTTGAATGCATTACGAAAGGTTAATTTAAATAAGATATTTTCAACTTATCTAGCGACACTGTGCTTATTAAATTATTCGCGTTTTAAAGTAATCATTTTTCAAAGGAAATACGTAAATTCTTATAAATGCAATCTGTAACTGTTCCGAATTTATGTAAATATGTTTGCAAAAAGATTGAAATGTAATAGAAACCTAACATGAAACTTCCGTTGCTTTAAAATAAAATTTGAAAAGAAATAAATAAATAAAAGAAATCTTCAAATCAGTGTTGTCAAAAAGCACATAATAAAATGAAGCAAAAATAGCCATATGAGATGGAAAAGAAAAATAGCACAGGAAATTGCTTGCTGATATTAGAAGAAATATTGAATGCTGTGTGCATTTGTTTGGCTTTTGGAAACCTCGAAAGTGTGCTATAGGGGGAAGAACACTCACGCAAAGTGCTAAATAAAAAATCTCATCTGATTCACTTAGTGAGCAATAAATGAAACTGGTAAAACAAAATTTTCAGGAATTCTATTAAGTAACATTGTTTTTAGAACTATTTATAACAGTTTTAAGTACACTACAAAGTACAAAAAGTATTATCAGTACAAAAAGAAATAAATTTTAATAATTTTAAAGGAGAATTTTTAAGTATTACTAATAACAATTGGGTATTTAAACCATATGTAATAAATAAACATGAAAAAATATGATTGCATTTACATTTTATATCGGGTATCAATCAACGGAAGCTTGACAAATTAGTGATGTTTTTGCGATAAAATTTACTTTTTAACGGCAATTTGTTTTTCTTAATAGTAAACGTTTACTGCTCCAACAATGACTTAGAGCTGTATTTATTTATATTCCACCAGCTACATTTTAAACAAAATTCAAATATTGTAGAGGTAATGGCTTTTAATAGGAGAAATATTCAATATAAAGTCGACGTACCTCAAATATGTACCTCAGTTTTAAAAAAAATGTAAAGTATGGATGTATTTTGCATGTGCAATGACATATGCACTATAGGATGATTTAACATAAATACATATTTGCAGTAGCATGCGTTGTAGGTAGGCGGACTTATATTACAATGCTTACATGATGAAAATATCGGTAAGTTATTGTAGGGGTCTTCAACCTTTTTGCCTGAAAATCCTTTGTCACTATAATTCCGAAATATAATATTCACTTTATTTAATCGCAATGTTCTGCCATTAAGTAAGGCATTTTTTCTATTCTAAACTTGTTGTAGTTTGGTGGTACGTGAGCCATAAGTTGAAGAACCCTAATTTATTTCTAAATATTACTCATTTAACCTAAATATTGCGATGATCTTCGGTTCTTTGATATTCATTTGAAAGAATTAGAAATATTATGTGCCAGCTTGCTTCTATTTTTGTTAGTCTATGCGCATGCCCTGTTTTACCTAATACAAAAATCTATTAAATAATTGAATAAAGGGATGCATAGAATTTTTCTGGAGTTCAAAGAAAGTTTTTAAAACATTTTACCTAAAGCATAAACGTGATGGTAGGTCTTGGTAAGAAAAAACCCTGCACCAACCCCTACTAACTCTGTCGCAAATCATTGTATAAAAAATGTAAATAGTACCAATCTAATAGTAAAAACATGTTCTTATTAATTCTATACAGATTTTTTGCTTAAGGTGTCATCTGCATATAAAAATTGTAGCAAACTTCAAAAATTTTAATGCTAACACCTAACTGTGACATCATATTTGGATTCTTCAGGTTAAATTCATGTTTAATCATTGCAAAAACAGATTGTAATGCGGGTAGTTTTTTAAACATGACTCAAACTACTTGGGAATATGAGATGTAATTTTATATTCACAAATATGAAGTTTTTAGAAATTGAATTCAGTTTTTAAAAAAATTATAGATTGCTATTCATATTTTTTTTCAAAATTATTTTTTGTAAAATATATGAATTGTAACATATATATATTTTAAAACAGATATCAATTTCTAGAAACTTCAAATATGCAAATCCAAAATTATTCTTCATTCTGCCAAGTAGCATAATGCTTACAAAACTACCCGCATTGCAATCTGTTGCAATGATTAAAATTAATTTAACATGACGAGTTCTAAACTTTAAACTTGCATAATTGCTAAACAACCAAATGATTTCCCATTTGGTATCTTAATGTAAAATTTACCGAAGAATCCAAATATCATGTCAAAATTAGGTGTTAGCATTCAAAATTTTAAAGTTTGTTACAATTTCTATAGCTGGACGACCCCCTAAGCAAGATTTGAGTGTAGCATTAATTAGTAGACGTTATTACTAGGCGATTGGACCAGTCATTTTTATACGATAACTTGTGGCAGAGTTAGTAGGGGGTAGAGTCCTGCATCGGGTCGGGTAGCCCAATTTTACCCGAGTCGGGTTCGATTTAAGTGTTTCGGGCTGGTTTTGAGCTGACTTTTGACTCTTTCTGTTCGGGTTCAGCTTAATCCAATTTTACTTACCCATCATACGTAGTATAGGGTAAGTCTTGTAATCGTTTTGAAAATCGAAAAAAAAATTTTGACGGATTTACACGTTTCAGACACTGGAGATTCCGAAAAACATATTTTTAGAAAAAATTTTTTGCCGTGTGTCTGTGTGTGTGTCTGTGTGTCTGTGTGTCTGTGTGTCTGTAAACGCTCTATCTCCCGAAAAAATTGAGATAGAGACTTGCAATTTGGTATGCACTTAGTATGTAATAATGGGAAGAAGCCTATTTCATTTCAATAACCTCGATTAACCGGAACAATTTTTTTCGGACTCTCGAAATATTCGTTCTGATGAAAGGTATATAAAAATTTTCGAAATTGTTTATTTTAAGAAATGAATATAAAAGACAATAAAAAAACATAAATTTTGCATAAAGCATGAAGTTGATCGGATAATGAGTTGCCGAGATATTTGGAATCCTATTTTCCACACTCTTCGATTTTTCATGACCCTGTATTTCATCCAAATTTCACTTCAAAGATATATTTTAATTGGAAATTTGACGCTTAATCAGATGCAATAAACCGCTAGTTAATAGGATTATTATTTTTGGAGTTATAAGGATGTTTCTTTCAAGCAATTCAGTAATCGAGACTTTAAAGTTTGTGACGTCATCAAGCCACGATTTTATTTGAATTGCAATGCACTTTATAAGTAGTTTACACATTTTTATTTTAATATTTTACATTATGCATATCCATGATGGGTAAGTATTACGGTGGCCCCCAACGACTAGTTTCAAAAGAAAGTCCTAAGTATTTTTCAATTGAAAAACTATAATAATATATTTGAATATTAATGAATGAATAATATATTTGAATATTAATGAATGAATAATATATTTGAATATTAATGAGTGTATTGCTACACAAAAAAAGATAAAATTGATATTAGAGATATAATTGTAGACTGCATTTCCATAATTTTATTAAAATGTGGATTAATTTTCTTTCACTTTGGGTTGGGGTCTGCTGGTTCGTGTTTGAATATTTTGGCTTCAGGTTGATGTGTGTCAGGGTCGAGTCCGGTTTCGGGTTGATTTTAAGCAGAATTTTCGGAATTAACAACCTGACCTGTGCAGGACTCTAGTAGAGGGTGGTGCGTTTTTTCTTTCTTTTTTTTTTTTTTTTTTTTTTTTGGGGGGGGGGGGGTCTATTTTCTTCATCCCAGGACTGTATGTACTTTTATGCTTTAGGTTTGTATTTTGCATCTTGATGTGGAAAAGAATAGTTACATAATACTGATGAAATATATAGATTCTTGAAATATCCTATTTGATTTGCTTGATCCCATATTCTCCAACGCCAATAAAACCAAATAAAAGATCCATTTACTGCGTACTCCCTGCGTATGGTTTATTGAAAATATTACAAAATGTATTTATCGATAAAAGTATATTCACATGATTTAAGATATTTTGAAACAATTTTTGTTTTTATTTTTCACAGTTAACAAATGTCGTTTCACCTTGACGCCGTACTTCTAAAAATATTTTATTTTTGCCCTTTTATCGTCCGAACAAAACGATAAGAGTCGTTATAACATCGTCACCCTTTTGTTATCTGTTTTTATTTTTCCTTATCCTTGAAGAAGCAGAATGCCGTTTTCCGCATTCATTCCAAATTTCTTGAACTTCAACGTTTAAGAGTTCCGTTTCTTATCTAGTTAAAAAATTTATAGCATTTCGCAGTTTTTTAACCTCTATTACAGCTAGGGTTGCAAAGGCTAGAAAAAACCCGGTTTAAACCTGGGAATAAACCGGGTTTTTTGGGAATAAACTTGTTTTTTTGGGAATAAACCAGGTCTTTGGGGAATAAATCTGGGAATAAACCGGGTCTATTGGAAATAAACCTGGGAATAAACCGGATTTCTGCAACTCTAATTACAGCTGTTCTTCTTAGCGGTGTAACTAGGGGTGCTTCTATATGAGAGTGGCGAAATACGGGAAATAAAATTTGATTGGTCAAGACGATTTTGGACAAAAAAAAAATCACCAGGTATCTTGGTGAGCTTGCCATTATCACCAAGCTAATGTTTATTTATTTGTCTAATCGAACTCGTCCAGGGAAGCACACTGTTAAAAATCTTCAACTTTTGCTACAGACACTCACCACCGCTTTTAGAGAAAATGGTTACTTTACTATATTATGGAGCATTTTCATTGGTCAAAATACAGATATTCTATAAAAGCGGTGGAGTGACTATGCAGCAAAAGCTGAAGATTTTTAACAGTGTATAACCGCAACCTACGTTATACCGCGACCTACGTTATACACGGTCGGTGCATGACGTTTAAAACGTCACACGGAGTGGATCATTTTTACACGGCGATTGGTGCAAAACGGTGGGTGCGCCGCTTTGCACCAATCACCGGGTAAAAATGATCCACTCCATGTGACGTCTTAAATGTCATGCACCGGCCGCGTATAACGTAGGTCACGGTTATACACGGCCGTTGCATGTCGTTTAAAACGTCACATTTGCACCAATCGCCGTGTAAAGATGATCCACTCCGAGGCTAGCGAAAAAGACAGGCTACCGCGGTGCATTCCACTTATCTTTTTTTACAGACCGCTAGAGTGACGTGATGCTCTTTTCGTACACCTTCATTGGTGCATTCTAGCATCACGTGACTCCGGCGGTCTGTAAAAAAAGATACGCGTAAAGCACCGCGGTAGCCTTTCTTTTTCGTTAGCCTCGGATCCACTCAGGGCTACACTAGATACCGGGCTTGCTCATTCATTATCATGACGTCACAAAAGGTGGCTGGCCGCGACGAAAGACATACAGCGATTGGCACAAAATGATGGGCGCGTCGCTTTGTACTAATCGCTGGTCGCGGCCAGCCACTATGTGTGACGTTTTGAGAATGAATGAGCAAGCCCGGTATCTAGTGTTGCCTTGATCCACTCCGTGTGACATTTTAAACATCACGCACCGGCCGTGTATAACGTAGGATGCGATATAGCAAGGCAACACTAGATACCGGGCTTGCTCATTCATTCTCAAAACGTCACACATAGTGGCTGGCCGCGACCAGCGATTAGTACAAAGCGACGCGCCCATCATTTTGTGCCAATCGCTGTATGTCTTTCGTCGCGGCCAGCCACCTTTTGTGACGTCATGATAATGAATGAGCAAGCCCGGTATCTAGTGTAGCCCTGGAATATGGTTTGTCATAGCTTGGACAAAACCTTCAGTCTGAGCATGGCACCTGTGCACATGTCACCACTCTCATATAGAGCTACCTTGGCATAACTAAGCTTGAGCCCATGGCAAAACTATTGCCTGGCCTCCATTCTTGCGATTCGCGATTGAATAAGATAAAGATTTGGGAATTGTGGTATCTGGACTTCCTTGCACACACATTGAGCGCGCCACTGCTTATCAGTCTGTAAGCATAAACAAAAACAGATGGCATTAACATTGCATTATATTGTTAAAGGGAATAAACTACACATTCTAACTATTAAAATAAAACTTTTAAAATTTATTTGTCAGAATGAAGCAGATCATCACACATTGCACAAAATGACAAAATATATCATCCACATTTCTCTGAGTAACTTTAATCACATAAACAGAATTTCTTAAGTAATGTATAGATAAAGAACATCGATACTTTCAAATATAACTGAGATACTTCATTATTTTAACACAATCATACTCATTGGTAAAAAAATCATTAATTATTTCAACTGAGTGAAAAGTGTCCATTGATTTGAATCCAGGATCTAAGCTGCCAACGCTCTACCAACTAAGCTATCCTGGAAAAATCCGGTGGACAAAATTCACACATACAACCTTTTGGCAATACAACCATTCTGTGGTCTCAAACAGCTCAACAGAATATACCCCAGGTAAAGGAATTCCAATAAACGTTGGATTACGTAAGTACACTTTACTTTTTAATACAATCATACTCATTAGTAAAGTAACGTACGAAACGTTGTAATTTTTTTAACTGAGTGAAAAAAATGTCCAAACTGCACCCAGGACATTGGCTTAAGTTGCCAACGCACAACCAATTAAGCTATCCTGGAAAACCGGTGGATACGACTCACTCATACAAACATACACTTTCACTTTTAAAATGAGTTCCGAAAATAAAGTGTCCGGAGAAAAAAAAAAAAAAACTGTAACCAAAATCGAATGACCCCGGTTAAACATCGACCTCAGATATCCTATGCAAAAAAGTCATTTAAAAATATTAAAATGCAAATGAGGACTTTGAAAAGGATGCTGCCATTGGTTTAACATTAGTTTGCGCGTTATTAGCGTTTGGCTCTTAAATGAGTTTGATCACATGAATATGAATGTAGTTGGCACTCGCAAAGCTGTTCCTTTCCATCTTCCACCATAGGCGTAACTAGTGGGGGGGCCGGGTGGGCCGTGCCCACCCCAGGTAGTTCCAGTGCCCACCCCAGAATTTCAAGTTCATGTGAAAATTTTATGACTGCGATATGGTCAAAATTTTAATTTTCAAATATTTGAATGATTATACCAATAAATTATACTATATACTTCTGATTTGAGAACTAATGTAACGAAAATGGCGCGCACGCATATGTAAATGTGTGTGTGTGAGGTATAAAAGAAGCAACAGACAAAGAAAATCCTATTAGTCTTCTACATTCTTTGCAACAGTTATATGACCCGGAGTCTATAGGGTTCCAAAAGGAACAAAGTGAAATATTATCTGAAAGCTCTAAATCTGAACGAGGGTTTTCTTTTTTGTCACGAGGTGATGGGGAAAAAATCAGTTCCAGATGTCCAGTTCCGTATTCTTTCAACTAAGTCAAAAAATATCATGTGCTGTGGTGAGAGACGATAAGAGAGAGAAGAGGATAGTAGGGGGCACAGGTGCCCGAACGGTTTTTTTCTTACAAAATAATGACCAATTTAAAAAACAGGATGTAATTGACAAATTACTGATCAATTAATTGTCTGAGTGATGAGATACGGCAAAAGTCGTAAATGAGAACATCATCGCAGGGGGGCTTTACTTTGAGGGTTAAGGTAGGGCGAATTTTTTGCAATTTGCCTGCGGCTGTAAGCGTGTGGGATTATTTCCATTTCCAAGTTTGTATGCGTAATTATCAGTGCTCAAATAAATTCTGTAGTTTTGGAAATTTTTGTTTGTATTGCTGCATGCTGCTTCATGGATCGAGGCTCTTTGCTTCATGTTTCTGAATGTACTTTTTGTGAGTAAATTTTTCCTTATCAATCTTTTATATTCTGAATAAATAGAAGGGCTTAGTAAAATAAGATGTTACGCAACAAAAATAAAATTCTGAGACAATTTAAATGAAAGCTTTTAGTTGCAATTTTTATTTTATTTTTGTTCTTGTACCTGGTATTTAGTAAGTTAACGAGTAGTACTAAGCTCTCTCAGGAAAACTTAGCAACATTTAATTATCTAATATAAAAATTATTAATAATATTTAAGTTATTTTTATTAAAATATTAACTTTTAATAAATAATATATCAGATTTTAAAGATTAATTAAAATATTGGTATTTTATCTTTACCATATGACATATTATCTCATAACACCCTCATCGAAAAAATAAACTGTATTTTGAGAAAATGTAACATAACAGGTTCTTGCTCGAACCTCTTTAATTAATGTCATTTATTATTTTTTAAAAAAAAACTATTTGGTAAAGACAGAAATTTATTTTTGAAATTGTCAAATTTAACCTTAAAATTTTTTTTCAAAATTTTAGGAAAATCCTGTATGTTTGCAACTTCTAAAAATGATCGCTCGCTGTGGTGCATTTAAAAATTTCATTGATAAATCAAAAGGAGCAATAAGTTTTTTTTTTTTTTTTGCTGAGTTGCCAATTGAATAGAATTTTTTTTTCCTTACTGACTTACTGTTTCTTTCTGACAAATAACACTATATAACAGTAAAATTTTCCTTCTATGTTCTTAAAAATTTCTTTTCAATATTCTAATATTTATTTTAAAATAAAGGAGCTCTTATAAATTTATTTTAATTTAGAGAAAGAATTATGGAATTTAACGTTTCATTAATTAATAATTTTTAAGATCATCCTCTTCTTAAAAGAAAACAAACTGAAAGCTTTTTTTTTTTTTTTTTTTTTTTTGTGTGTGTGTGTGTGTAAAGTTTACTTGTAAAATAACTCATTGCTGTACTCATTCCTCAAAACACAAGTATTTGTGTTAAATATGGTGTACAATTTACTTTAAAGTTTATTTTTGAATACTTTTAAATCTTAAAATACATAGATATTAGGCCTACCGAATTTTCAGCATCTGATTTACAGATGTCGAATATTCGCTATTGGACCAAAATCACTAATCGATGCATCTCTATTAGCACCTTTCAAATGTGATAGAAATAATTTTGAAGAATACTTTTGTTTTCGCATGAAGAAAAGGTAAAACTTAAGCTTTATTTATTTATTTATTTTGGGCGAAAATTATTTTAGGTAAAAATGTTTTCCATGTGAGTTCTCTTTAATCAAATCTCTTTCTGCTGAATGCTGATGGAGCTAATTAAATTTAAAATCAATCCACTACTATAGAAATCATCGTAGTTTTACAATTATAATGTACTATTAAAATTTAAGAATGTATATATATTTTTTAAACTTTAAAATACTTCTGATTTCTTTTTCTTTCTTTTAAAAAAAAAAGATTTTATACACTATTTTATGTGATATGTCAACTTTTGAAAGGACTATTACTTAAACAGTATCGAATTTAAAAATTGTGTTCTTATAAACATATTTTGCACATATTAAAAATTGAGGATTTTATGCAATAAAACAGTGGAGTATCCACTGAATTTTAAATAAAAAACGCATCGTTTTCAATACCGGTTTCGAAGATTTAAAAAAAAAAAAAAAAAAAAAAAAAACCATAAGAAAAAGTAAAATGCGGTCTATGTAGAGATTGACTTCAACTATCCCCTTAAGAGCTCAATCATACATCCTCCCTTTTCATTTAAAATAAACGATTTATGTGAATACTGTAAATTAAAGGTGAGTCAAATTGAAGTCATATTTTAATTTTTCTTGTCAGAATCTCAGGCTGACGTATCATTTTTACTGCAGTTAAAGGAAACATTAATTGTCTTTTGCTTATTTAAATGTATTCGTCCCTCAAAATAAAAACTAATCTTTTCCTTCCGCTCCTCAAAATATTCTTTTTTACATTCTTACATTTCTTAGAATTTTTAAACAAATTTAGAGTTTACATTGATGATTTCAAGAAAGATTTTCTCTAATTTTTCCGTTTATTCATTCTTAAAATAAATAGATTCAGTTTACTTTACCTGCATAAAATTACAGTGATCGGAAAACTTCTACATTTTAGACAGGTTTCAGTTGTATACATTTTTCAGACATGTATAAATTATATCTATATGGTATTCGTTCTATCGGAACTACAAAATTTTTCTCAAGACAGTTTTCTGTAATAGACACATTTCAACATTTTGCTGTTGGAGAAGTAGAATTCGGTAAGAATCAAAACATTCATTTTTTAAAAAATGAATTTTGAAGAAGTGATAGTTTAAGTGCTGTGTTTAAAACCGGGACATTAAAGAGATGTATTGGGACACCCAGACATTATGCCTAAAATTGGGTCTCTCTCGGAACTTCTAGTCATCTTAAAAACTTCAATGGCACAAAGAATAGCAGTGGTGACGACTTATATGGGCCCGTGGGGCTTTAGCGTCGAGCCCGCCCAATAATTTGTTCCCCTGACCCACCTAATTCCCCTTGTTTTATTTCACTACGTATTTATTTAAATTTTTAAATCTCTGAAACAAAATTTCATTTTCTATTTGTTGGACAACAAATAAGAGTGAAATATGCCAGCCCAGGATATCGTCGGGATAGCTCAGTAGGGAGAGCGTTTGTACGGCAAACCAAAGTACCCAGGTTCGAGTCCTGGGCGTTAGTCCTGTGCCTTGGATATAATTTACTTAGATGAATATACTTTCCTCTGTTCATTATGAAAATTTCATTTTGTTGACGTTGAAAAATAGCATTGACATCCGTAACAGAGACATCAAGAGCACTAAATGTTCTTCAGTACACATATAATTATTAAATTTCTCTCAACAGTTCAATTTCCTATATACTTGATCAGCAGTATTGTTGTCGTATGTAAACCAAAGGGTAAATGCTAGAATCATGTGAACTTTAATGACTATGCTATAGATTTGTTTGAGAAAGAGAATGTATACGGAGCATTTAAAAAAAAAAAAGATTCTAAAATGTATACGGCGAGTAACTTCGTATGCCCTCCACTATACCCCTTTTGATCAGTGAGTATAAATCAGTGAGTGAACATTATCTATATTTTAGTGTCCCAATCCTGATAATTATAAAGCTCATAAATGACTGAAATGCTTTGCTTCTTGTGTTTTTAATTTGTATTGATATTTATGATATAATAGTAAATATAACATTATTATGCAAAAGAATTCACGAATAACATAAGCAAATAATAAACCGTGCCGTGCTATTTTGCTTAAAAAATTTGGGCCCATACAATATATTTCAAAAGTTGGCTCCATTGATCAATGGCATTCTTAACTAATAACCTTGATAATAAGTTGTTTCTAATTTTAAATCAAAATTTTCATTAAATTAACGAGTTTGGTCTCAAAGCAGTTTTTTAAAATATTCTTGCACCTTGCACGCATCAGTGGTGCAGCCAGAATTCGGCTCTATGGGGAGGAGAGGTTGAATTGTTGATAATGGTGGTCGCTGGTTACTTGAATCACTGGCTAATCGAATCAGTTTAGCTAATGAAGTGATAATCATTTTTTTCCCTCGAAGAGTAGAATCAATAGTTACATTGATCATAATTCATTTCAGCAACGTTTACTATATAAGAGTTAGAAAACATAAAATGCACCAATGGAATAACAAAAAACTGTTAGATTAATATAGTGTTTGAAAAATGAGGAGGCAAACTTAAGAAATGGAAGGGAATAGTACAGCAAACAATTTTTTGTACAGAAAATCAGGAATCGATTTTTAAATCAGAAATACATAGGATTTCCTTCCAAGACAATCCCGAATTCTTGTTCTTAACTTTAGTAATAATAAAGCAATTTTAGCAAAATTTCCAATAGACTTTACTTTGCTTTGTGTCAGATGTAAAATAACACGAGAAAAGGTAGAATTTATTATAATCTGCGTCCAAACAATGCCAAATTAAGTATTCCATATTTTAGGATGTAGTTGACATTAAACGCGGTATCGTTGACTGAATTACTGTGCACTTCCAGCACTTTATTTGACATCTAATTTCGTATACAGTATACTGAAAATTTCGTAAAAATATCTTCATTATTATTAAAGTTCTCTAAAAATACTTGGATTCGACTTGACTTCCTATATCCTATATTTTTCACTAAATAAATGGATCGCGACCTGGTTTCCTATACAAAAATCTTTAATTGTAGTGTGCTCTACCACCTTTTACAGATTGTTCTACTTTTTTTTAAACATATTGTTTATGTGTGCTTTCTAAATATTATTTGTTTTTAACCTTTTTCATGATATTGGAGAATATTTATCTATTAAATCACACAAAAATAACGCCTGCATTCAAGTCTAAACATACACACAAATATTATACACACATACAAGCTATAAATACAATAAACCCAACAAGTGTGAAAAATTAGCCAGAGCCAGGAGTCGAACCTGGGACCACAGCATACAAGACTAATGCTCTAACCACTGAGCTACCCCGGCCACCTGGGCCTGCAATTTATTAGTGAGAAATTGTAGACCCAGGTATTGGCCGGGGTAGCTCAGTGGTTAGAGCATGAGTCTTGTATGCTGTGGTCCTAGGTTCGATTCCTGGCTCTGGCTAATTTTTCACACTTGTTGGGTTTATTGTATTTCTAGTTTGTATGTGTGTATAATGTTTGCGTGTATGAATATTTATCTATATTTAGTTTTCTGTTAGAAACACCTATGCAGAATGAAAGATAGGTTGTACCTGCTTTCGGCCGTGGAAAAAAAAAGAAAATACATTATAATAACAATTTTGAAAAAAGAGGGTACTTTTTAACTTTCTCTGCCCCTCCCTGTAAGTAAGGGCGAAAGGATCTACTTACATATACATTTATTTAAATGAAATACATTATAGCTAAAACTCTAAAAGATATTCCAGTTTTTACTTCTTATCTGATTTAAACACGACTGTAATTTTGTCCACATGAAAAACAATATGTCATAATTTTTATGATATAGAGGCAGCATTATTTAAGATTTAATAAGTGTAGATCAATGTATAACTGATTTATTACTTATTAATTTCAGTTAAAGCATAATTAGAATAAGTTTGTGTGTAATTATAGTAAATTTTATAAATTCTATGAAAATGCTTCATATTTAACGCTTTTCTTTTGAAAACCTTGCTCATAGGCATGTATCTGTAAGTCAAAGTCAATAAAATTGCAATCAGTGCTTCTTTCCTCCGGGGAACGCGTGGCCTGAAGAACATTTCGATCTACCTTACTAGCTAATAAACTACACTCTTTAAATATATAGTCCCCTACCCCACCCCTCAGGAACAAATTGTTCGAATGAAACACTACAATAATCTGTTCAATCAAAAACACATTTTACATTTATATCTTTATAGCACATTTTCTTAATTCTTACTTTGTCAAAGATTTTTACCTGCATCACTCACATACCTTGGTCTTAGAAATAACTGATAGCAAAAACACAAAACAAGATGCACATGCAGAGGTCTGTTTGGGCTCGGTCCTGGCCCGAAACCGGACCAACCCACGGGCCAGTCTCCGGCCTATTTTCATTCATGGCAATCGGACCGGGCCTGGCTTCCTCTTTTCCAGGCCAGGCTGAAACTGGAATTCATTCTTCCTAAAGGTCTAGACGAGTTGAAATTTTCGGGTCCTGTTTTTAACAAGCCTATATGAAAATAATTGGCCATGCCCACCCTGACCTGACCCATGCAAAAATCAGTAAAATTTCGATCGGCCCAACAATTTTTGCAAAAAAATGCATATATTTTTAAATCGTCATTGTTCTATATTAAAATTTTTAATTTTTTCTTTTTAAAGAATAGTTCATTTTCTAGGCAATAAAATTAAAGTACAATAAAGCGTGTGAAAAAGAACCTGTCCATGCGACAGAATCCTGTTTCAAACGGAAAAATGTATTTATCCATGCAAAATGAACATAATAATACGTGAGAAAAGAATGTAATATATTTACAACCAACAGTGTATATGCTAAGAAGGTAACTTTCCTATAACGGATATTTCTGTTCTATGCGATTCCGTCTTAGAAATTTTTACTATACTATAAGAATTTTCAGGTTTTTAAGTCTCCAAGCCATGTAATACGGATTAAAGTTATTAATAACAACTTAGTCATTTGCATACAAATCGAGATCCAGTAACAAAATAAATATCTCAGCACAAAGTGTTTTTAAAAAAAAACGAAGAATGCAAACAACATGAAAAGAAAAACAAAAATAAATATTTTTGTCAGAACTCCTCTCAGCACAAAGTGTTTTTTTTAAAAAAACGAAGAATGCAAACAACATGAAAAGAAAAACTAAAATAAATATTTTTGTCAGAACTCCTCGTAGAAGACATGTCTTCTACGCAATTTTTAACCATACCAGTGTAAAAATATGTTTTTGTTGAAATTCAGGCGAGCTGGGAAGGTATAATTACGTTTTTGTATGAGCCGGGCCGGGCCAGGCTCGGGCCGAGATTCTAGCTTTTATACTGGGTCGACCCAATAAACTATGCGTATGGCCCGGACCGGATTCGAGTCTAACTTTTAGCTTTTTTTAATTTTTTTTTTTTTTTCGATCGAACTTTTAACTTTTATACCCGGCTGAGGGGCAAAAAAATTTCTACAAGTCGGGTCGCGCTCGAACATAGAAATTTCTCCGGCGCAGACCTTAACGGAAAGTCTGAAACTGAGAAAAACGTATAAACATATATTTTATGTTTTCTTTTCTTTTTTCTCCTGGAAATTGATGTCTATTATCCTTTTGAACATGGAGCAAAGACAGAAATTCAATTTAAAAACTATCAACTGTATAATACTCAAAGCGTATGACGGTCGAAATAATCATTCTTTTACTGTAAGATGTCTGAAAAATGTAATTGCTACCCTTTTTCAAAACAAATGACAGTTTTCACTTAACCAGTGCATCTAAGATCTAATATACGCTTCCACAGTTTAAATATAATATTCGCGATCTAATTTAATCACTTTGTTGAATATAATTTGATTCAACAAAGCTGCGAATTTCAAATAAACTACACTCTAAGAAATCTCACTGCTAAATTACGGTCAGTGACTGGCAAAAAGTGTGCCAGTCACTGACCGTAAAATCAATGTTATGACCGTAAAGCTATCATGACCATAAAAATACAAGTTTACCCGTAAACTTATGCCCGTAAAATTTAAAGTCACTGACCGTAAATTAATTTTATGCCCGTAAAACTTAGCTTCATTTTTTAAAGGCCAGTGACCGTAAATTAATGTTATGCTCGTAAAAGATAGCTTCATTTTTTAATGTCCAGTGACCGTAAATTAATGTTATGCCCATAAAAATTAGCTTCATTTTTTAAAGGCCAGTGACCGTAAATTAATGTTATGCTCGTAAAAGATAGCTTCATTTTTTAATGTCCAGTGACCGTAAATTAACATTATGCTCGTAAAAGTTTCCTTCATTTTTTATGTCCACTGACCATAAATTAATATGGTCCTTATAAATTTAATATTACTGCCCGTAAAATTAACAAGTCATTGGACCTATAGCCGGGCTTCACCTGGGCAGTTCAGGGACCCCAATGGGTAGTTTGGGGACTCTGCTGCCCCTAACGGGATATAACCCGGGCTTTGTTCAGCCTACTTGTTCAAGCAGTTATTCTTTGCTGCATATCATCGTATAAATATATGACTGGTATGAATGGATTACCAACAATGTTAGATTTGTTATTTATTGTTGTAAAACCGATTACAAAGTACATAGTTTTTTAAACATAACTAAAAAACTACTGGATGAAGTAAGCTGTAATTTTGAATCTGTATATTTAAAGCTTCTAAAAATCCATTTCTGTAAAATATATATGTGACAATTCATGCTTCTTTCAAAATTTCCAAAAGCAGATATTTTCAAAAAGTATTTGAACTGTAACTTATAAAATGCTTGATAAAAAAAAATATATTTCTAGAAGCTTCAATTATGCAAATTAAAAATGTCAGTAATTTTTGTGGTTTAAAAATTCTATCCATATTACAATTTTCCCATGATAAATAACAAATTCAACATGAGAGGTTCCAAACTTGAAACATTCATAAATAACTAGATGAAAATGACTTGAAATTTGGTATCCTGGGGTAAAATTTCATGTAGAATTTAAATATGATGGGTTAGTACTGAGGATTTTTGAGTTTGAAACAATTTTCAATTGTAGGTAACCCTCTAAGAAAAGATTAAGTATAGCATTAAAAATCAGATATTGTTACTAATCCACTCACAAAAATTTCTTTTTTTTTTTTTGCATTCCTACATAATTTGTTTTATATGACAAAAATTGTTTCGATTTAAAAATTTGAATCTAAAAAAAAGTGTTTTGTTGCAGCCATATACTTTATACATATTTACGCAGAAAATATATCTTGATAATTAGCAAGAAACAATTGAGAGTTCTTTTAGCGAAATTGTGTGCATGCATGAAATTAAATGTAGAACATATTTAGTTTTAGAGTAACTCAGATCAAGGTGAGTGGTCTAATATGCTGGGTTTCAAGTGCGAAATTGTCAGTTCGATTCCCACTTCATTCATTTTAATAATGTCATATGTAACTTCAGGAGAAGAAGTTATATAATTTGTACATATATTTTTTAATTTGAGTACTTTATAACTAAGTAAAATTTAACAGTGGCAATATTTTTTTTAAATTACTAATTTTATATTAAAAATATTTAAATTAAAAGATTTTTCATGTAGTAATAGATTAAATAAATTGATGTAAACTTTTATTTATATTTTGTATCACTATTATGTACTATAATATAGTATATAAATATATCAAGAAGATATAAACAGAAAAAAGAAAGGAAAAAAAATTAATACAAGAACTATAAAAGAAATCATCTTGATATCCATGGTTTAATATATAAAAAATGTATGAAAATGTAAAATAAAATTCAAGTAATTTAAAAATTATATATTATAAATCGTTTGCTGCAAACAGCAAAGTTTAAGTTCTTTTGTCAGCCTGTTAAAAATAAAATTAATAAAAAAAATTTAAAGGTCGTGTAATTTAAAAAAAAAAAATGACAAAATACTAAATATTGTTATTTAAAAAGAGAGAGAGATTGTAGCAAGTAAAAATAAATGCCCTCTTCATTCAATTACTTTTTAATCTCCTGTTTTAAAATTCTTTCACTTCATTAATTGAATATCTTTAACTGGCAGCGCTATCTATCACCTTATATTGCACTATATAACAATTCTTCAAATTTTCAATACTTAACCAATTTAAAAGCAACAAAATAAAATTCTAAAAATTTTTATAATGAAACTTACAAGTAGTTCACCGTCAAATCTTGATGGGTACTATCTAGTTTAAAATAATTACTTTTAGAAAAGCAGTAACATTTCTATAAATATGAACAGTAAAGAAAACAACTAATTTAAAAAAATACAAAAAACATTTATTGCAACAAGTATTTACAAGTAATAAATAAATAAAATCTTCTGAAGTGAATCCATTTGGATGAAAAATCTTTTACATTATTAATACGTGTAAGGACTTTAGGGTGGATGTCAACTCTTTTTCCAAATATCTTTTCCATCTTGGAGCCTTTGGAATGTGGGTTTATCCCAAACAATGCTCTATAAAGAAAATACAATGAGACTGAATAAACAGGCTTGAATATCTTAAAACAGAATTAAAGACAAACAAATTAAATGCATACTATTACACAAACAGAGCTCTTAAATTAAGTGACTGCTTTGAGTATAAGAGGTACATGACTTTCAGATTTGTTTATGGAAAAAGTAATTTTAACTCAGTATGTTACACTTAAAAGATTACAACATACTGTCAATCCCTATATAAAAAAAAAAAAATCCGAAATTTTATATATCTGATTCATTTTAAGAAAAGCTGGAAATGTGAGAATGAGCTTTGGCAGTAGCCGGATATTGTGATTATCCAGCAGTACATTCGGCATAAGATTCTAAGGCCATATTATACATTTATTACTCTAACTCATTGTTAAAATTTCCATCATAAAGTGAATATTGCAAAATACAAAGTATTAATTTATTAAATTTTTAATTATTTTTATTTATGGCAAATTGTGTTTCTAAACTTATATATATATGTATAAAAAAAGTGAACAACTATAAGCATAGGCCTCAAGTTGTATGAACTCATCAGATTCGAACCTCACCAATTGCTATAAGTGAACAAACACTCTTTTCCTCAAGTATATGAAAAAAGTTTAGTTTTTTGCTTTAATATTTTATGAAACTTTTAATGTGTCTTTTTGTAGCAGATATCTTTTTTTTCTTCTTTTGTTAGAAATAAACAACAGTACGAGATTCTTTCCCTTTTGGTTCAATATTTAATTTAAAATGCTAAGCAGTTTAACTTTAGTAGCGAAAAAGCCTTTTAAAATACAAAAATAAGATTTAAAAAATTCATATTCCAAAAAAGACATTTTAAGCCAATTTTTGTTGTATTTTTATTACAAATGATTTGGGAATAATGTAGAGTATATCATTTTAATAAATGGTGCTATACATTCAAATTTTTGCATTGTCTTACCTTTTTAATTAACTCTTGTGAGTTCATTAATAAGATGAAACTGTTTAATTTCTTTAAAAGAAAATCTAAAAAGCAACATCAAATTGGTAAGCATTTTCTATTATGCACAGATACACGCGTATTAGTGTAAAAAAAATATATTTAAGACTATAATCTACCAATAATTTTCAAAACTCTACACGTATGACTAAAACTACTCATACACTTTGTACAGGGTTCGTACGGATGAGGAAATTTTCCAGGAGTTTCACCAGTATTTTCTTTATAGAAAAAGAAATCTAGATTAAACTCGCGAAACTTTGTCTTCTTTTAAGGAGATATTTCCTGTAACAAAATACTGATATCAAAGAATTTTCTGGTTGCAAAATTCCAGGAGCCATACGAACCCTGTTTGTACCTTCATATATGAGCAACAGTCACAAATGCAGAATGACTCAAAGAAAAGAAAATCTTTTCAGTAACAAGCAAGAATAAGCAGGGGTCGATCCAGGAAAATTTGGGGCCTATTTAAGGCCTCTTCACAAAAATCAATTTGATAAAATGGGCCTCTTCACAAAAATCAATTTGATACAGTGAACCGGTTCACAAAAATCAATTTGATAAAATGGGCCACTTCACAAAATTCTATTCCATAAAAACTGACTAATTATTATGTATTTGTTATTTTGTGACGTTTTAAAATGTGTAATTTGTAAACAAACAAGTTCACCAGAGAGGAAAACTTCAGCAAAAGGATTTACCACCCCCCCCCCCCCCCCCAAAAAAAAAAGAAAAAAAAAACCTGCATAGACTGTTCTCACAACACAAAATTTGCTTTTATAAGATAAAGTGGTGCTTAGAATGAAGTTTAAAAAAAATTGGGAAGGTAAAGATAGTAATAAAAAAAAAGAAAAAAAGAGAAAGATTGCTATATATATGAGTGTGTGTATATACACTGCTCAAAACAATTAAAGGATATTGCAGTTTTAGGTGGATTTTGTATCTGGGAAACTTTTTAGCTGATTGATACATGGTCGACAGACATAGTAGGTTATATGAGAATAAATTACACATGTTTGGCAGAAAAAAATGCATTTTATTGCGCATTTGTGTACAAAAGGAAAAAAACACAATTTGTGCATATGAGAAAAAAAGAATAAGAAAAGGTGTTTTCTTCAAAGAAAATCATTTTCAGTAGGGGGTATGGTTTCCACGGGCGACCAGCAACGTTGAACACCTTTGAGGCATGGACTCAATGAGGCTATTAATGACGAGTTGGGGTATTCTGCCCCACTCTTCCAGAAGAGCTCTTTCCAGTTCTTGGAGAGTTTGTGGGTGCTGTTGGCGGCCAGAAACTCGTCTTCCTAGAGCGTCCCAAACGTGCTCGATTGGATTCATGTCTGGAGAACACGCTGGCCATTCCATTCAAACGATTCCTTCCTCGAAAAGGAAATCCTCCACCAGGTTTGCACGATGTGGCCTGCAGTTATCGTCCATTAAAATGAAGTTATCTCCGATTGCTGCAGCGTAAGGGACTACAATAGGTCTGAGGATCTCATCCCTATATCGGCGACCAGTCAGAGCTCCATCTCGAATGATGTAGAGGTCAGTGCGCCCGTCAATGGAGATGCCACCATACACCAACACTCCTCCACCGCCAAATCTGACACTTTCGTGCACGAACGCAGGATTATTCCTACTGCCACGGTCCCTCCAGATGAAAATACGCCTATTATCCGGATGCACAGAAAAACGGGACTCGTCAGAAAACAGAATATTGCTCCATTCATTTCTCCTCCAGTTTACATGCTCGGTTGCCCACTCCCTGCGGTCGCGACGATGCCTTGATGTTAATCTAACACATACCATCGGTCGGCGAGCATACAGACCTACAGCATGGAGCCGGTTTCGGACAGTCTGAGTTGAAATCGTGGTGCCTGTAGCCGAGCGAAGGTGTTGTTGGAGAAGAGTAGCGTTCATGTTTCGGTGTCTCCGAGCTGTTAACGCTAAATACCGATCTTCATTGGGCGTTGTTGCCCGTCTACGACCTTGCCCTGGTCTTCGGCCTGCACATCCACTCTCCAAAAAACGGTTCCAGATCCTGGAAATGACACTTTGTGACACTCCAATGGCTTGCACTACTTCGGCTTGAGTTTGGCCCCCTTCTAACCTACCAACAATTCTCCAAGCTTCTGAATCTGTCAAATGACTTCGCTGAGACATCGTACTCACCGAAACAAAGCAATCACTGAATGCCGATCATCCTTGTCTTCATTCTCTTTTATCCAGTTGAAAGTCAAATTTCATTCTCTGCCGCTGAAGCGACGTTTTTGACGTCGAACTCAAAATTTGCATACTCCACAGTTTGAAAACCAGAAAAATTTGCATTTGTGATTCTCTTCTTCTATTTTCGGCAAAAAAAATTTCGTTTATATCTTTATTTTATATAAAACTTCAAATATCCTTTAATTGTTTTGAGCAGTGTATATTTTTTCCCCACGAAAATAATGTTCTATTTACTAATTTTGTTACGCAATTCAGCTATTTAGTAGCAACCAGCAAGAAAAAAAAATATGGATACTTTTCGGTTAGCCGGGCACCAGTGATATATGTACATACATAAATATATAAACACATATCTATCTGCATATACATACATATATGCATGTAAATATATGTATATGTATATATCACTGCCGCCCGGCTAACCGAAAAGTACCAAAATATGTATAAACTAAGCAATCATGATAGCGGGGAATGCCAGAAAAACAATATTTCTTATTTTGATTCTGCCAGACAAAAGTACATATGAAAGAAAATCTGAATTTGTGAGAATATTTTGCACTATAAAAATCAAAACACACTTCAAATATTTGTTTATATATATATATTTAAATCACAGTCTATGTGAAATAAAATTATCAGGTTAAAACTGTTACGAATAACATTGCTATTCGAATATATTTAATAGTTTGCTGTGTTAAACAGATCATTCTGAAATCTTATTAAAAGATAACAATAATGTTTGTTATGTGTTTTGGTCTTAATCTTTAAAAAAAATATATCAACGTTTCACGATGGCGAACTGGAAGGTTAACTGGATGAATTAGGCCCTCCAGATTCAACCGAGATAGCTCAGTTGGTAGAGCATTGCGGCTTCAGCCAAGAGATCCCAGGTTCGAATCCTGGCCCGGACATTTTTCATCCAG
Source organism: Maratus michaelseni (assembly GCA_963931845.1). Taxonomy (NCBI): domain Eukaryota; kingdom Metazoa; phylum Arthropoda; class Arachnida; order Araneae; family Salticidae; genus Maratus; species Maratus michaelseni. The sequence goes on from OZ007599.1 coordinate 259,980,794, forward strand.
TTGGAAAATTACAACTTGTATTACTGCTTTACCAATTTGAAATAATTGTGTTAAAAATAATCTAGTGAAATATTGATATTTAACTAAAAATCACTGTTATACATTTAAATTTTATTTCACATCGAAATCCTAAGTGAATTTTTTTAATTTTCAAACTGATTATATATCATCCCTAAATCTGACTAAATGTGGATCAAATCGATACTCGATCATTAGCTGAAAGTTTAGCATACAGTATTAAAATTTTGGTGCTATTGTATAAAATAAAAGTATATTTTTAAAATCAAAATATGAATAATGTTCATCCTGCGGTAAAAAACCTAACCATAACACAAATGTGCCATAACCATAACTTAATTATAACCTAACCATAACCTAACTAGATCCTCTTTTTTTTTCAAATAACTCTTTAAAAAAGTTATCAGGATTTTAAAGTTTTTGTTGTAAAGATTTTTGTAGTAATAAATTATTTGTAAAAGTTATACCTAGAGGCTCAAATAAAAATAAAATGAAGATTGATTTGACAAATGTTTATGTACTATTAATGTTGTTTTTAATTATATGTTTCTTAAATGTAGAAACTGTTGAATTAAGTTATATATATATAAATATATATATATATATGTATATTACTTTCAAAGGCAACATTACTACATTAATTTGAGGGGGGGGGGGGGATTTTTACTTCATGTCTCCATCACACAAATTTATTTACAAAATTGATTATGTTGTACTTATTTTTCGATTGCTATTATCAATGAAAATTATTTAATTAATCAAAATAATATTAATGAAATATCCAATTAATATTCTGATTTAAGTCTCAATTATAATGTACACAAAATTATATTATTTTAGTATATTTATTAAATCCAGCCCTTTTTTCTAGTTTTTGTTGGCAAATTGCCCAATAAACATTTATGAAATCTCATCCCTGACACATACATAAAAATAAACCAAGTGATAAAGAAAACTACCAGAACTCCACAATATATAATAGAAGAAATAAATGAATGCATACACAAATTCCAAGTAGTATGTATATATATATAATATATAATACCTCTGAATAAATTCCTGTGTAGTACAGCATTCTTTAGGACATTTTAAATGAGAACCACACGAGAACTGCCTATAATGGGATACTGGCTTCAAACGGCTCCTTCTCAACAAATACAGGGTATACAGGAGCCAGCTCAAAAGGATTTCCTAGAAGAAAGGAAATAAAAGTATAATTGCAGTTGTGAACTACAAACAAAAATCAAACAATTATATTTGCATAAGAACAATCACATTACAACTTAACAGTTAATATATGTAAACTGTACAGTTTTCCCCAATTTTCTTCAAGCCCTATCTTATACGTTGGATAAAATTATTAAATCATTAATAAATGGTAGGATGTAAAAATTAAAGAATTAACATTTAAATCTTTCATCAACAAGCATGAAACTTTCTGACACATTTACTGACTCATTTTTAAACATGATGGTACAAAATTCGCTGGGCTGACTATGGAAGTGATTTAGAATCTAAAAACGTTTTCCATTTTTTGATAAATTATTTATTGAGTTATAAGTGATTTTGGGGTCATGTGCTAACCTGTTCTCTCCCGCCTGGCTGGCTTTACTCTTTTTGTCTGAAAATTCAGTTCAAAATGTCAATTTTGACAGTATTTTCTGAAAGATCTTTTGTATTCACCAAAAAATGGAAAAAGTCTTTCAATCACATAATTTTTTAATAACAACACCTGCTAATTTCATGTATTTCCAAGCAAAAATGAATTACAACTTTTGGTCAAAGTTGACTTTTTTGATTTGAGAACATTTTTATTTATTTACATATTAATCACATACAAATCTTTTTAGAAAATGCAATAAACCGTTTTGACAAAAATTTTTGTACAGTGCAAAGTCTCAAATACAGCATTTTTCAAAATCCGGACGTTTCCTTAATCAGCATTTTTTTACGAAACTTATAGCGAAATGCCTCCCTTAAAAGAAAAAAAATGCTAAAAACTTAAAAAAAATTCAGAGGAGAAATTTTACTATTTCACATTAAAAGTTTGAAATCAAATTCTTTTTATGAATGTAAAAAAATTACCGCAAAACATGAAAAATATCTAAAAATCAATCTCATCAAAAAATTCGCAAAAAAAAAAAAAAAAAAAAAAGTTGTACGAATTTTGAATAAACTTTTCTGAAAATAAACATTTTATCGATTAAAATATTAAAATTGGATTCCTTTTACTAATGTGTAAAAATCACCACAAAGCAAAAAGCTAGAAATTCTAAAATTGCAGAGAGCAAAATTTATTATAGTGGGCTAAAACATTGTAAACAGCAATAAATTGTCGCACGACGGAAGAAAAAAATAAAAATTTTACAAAATTTACTATATTAGGCTAAAAGAATGAAACCGAATTTTTTATATGAATGTCAAAATATGGCCGTGGGAAGCAAAAAAAAAAAAAAAAAAAAAAAAAAAAAAAAAAAAAAAAAAAGTTGCATGTAAACAAATTCATAAAAAATGCAAAAATCACTGTTAATTGTTATTCATTGCAACATAACTACAAATATTAATAATATTAATAAGTAAAGAAGAACTTACCAATACATGCAATGAATGATGCCTCTTCATGTAACTAGTGCCTCTTCATATATATCCACCAGGCTTGTTTTCCTGCAAGAATGAAGAGATTTAAATATGAATGAACAAACACAATAACTTTAAACATAAAATTAGTTGATTTGTTGATGAACCAAGAGTTTGCAACATGTGCGCTGCACTTCATAATGTTCGATAAACAACAAATTGTGTCAGAAAAAAAAAATCATGTTTGTTTTACAAGGTCTAATTGCCCCCCCCCCCCCCCCCCCCCCAAGATGAAAAAGAAGCTCTTGCATATGCATGTAAAGCATTTTACAACAAGTAAATAGGAGTATTTTTGAAGGCGAATGAATATTAAATCTTTAAAATGAGTTTTCTCAATTTAGCAAATTTTGAGTTTACACGCACTGTTACTTTAGAACTACACAGGCTAAAATTGAAAAACTTTTATCATTAGTGCATTTCTTCATAAAAAGAAAAAAAATAATAATACTATGCCTGTTTTAACAAAATTTCAAATATTTTATAATATTCAAAACTTTAAAAAAAAGTATGGTATATTTTTTAAAACACTGACAAAACTGAATGTATGAACAAAATGTTTGCATTCTAAAATGTAATAAGTAGAAACAGCGAAAAACAGCACCCTTATTGCCTCTCAGTCAAAAAGGTGCCTTTGAGGTATTATTTGTTTATGTATTAAATATGTAAATGGGCCTTTCTTTGAAAAAAAATTTTACTATATAGCTTTCTAAGCAGACTACTTAAAACTAAGAGATAAAAGAAAAATATTATTCAAAATCGATATTTACAACTAATAAAAAATCGTGTCTCATGTTAAGGCTTAAAAAATTATACAGTTATTGAATCGTCGCATCAAACGAATGCTATGACTTTTAAAATTTAAAAATGTTTTTAAAATAAAACTAGTCGTTGGGGGCCATAGTATTACTTACCCATCATGGATATGTATAATATAAAATATGAAAATAAAAATGTGTAAACTAGTTATAAAATGCATTGCAATTTGAATAAAATCGTGGCTTGATGACGTCCTAAACTTTAAATGCTCTATTGCTGAATTGCGTAAAAGAAATATCCTTATAACTCCTAAAATGATAATCATATTAACGAACGGTTTACTGCGTCGGATTAAGCGTCTCATTTCCAATTAAATTATATTTTTGAATTGAAATGAAATACAGGGTCATGAAAAATGGAAGAGTGTGGGAAATAGGATTACAAATATCTCGGCAACTCATTATCCGATAGACTTCATTCTTTATGCAAAATTTATGTTTTTTTATTGTCTTTTATATTCACGCCTTAAAATAACCAATTTCGAAATTTTTTATATACCTTTTATCAGAATGAATATTTCGAGAGTTCGAAAAAAATAGTTCCGGTTAATCGAGGTTACTGAAATTCAATAAGCTTCTTCCCATTATCACATACTAAGTACATACCAAATTTCAAGTCTCTATCTCAATTTGTTCGGGAGATAGAGCGTTTACAGACACACACAGACAAACGAACGGCAATTTTTTTTTTTCTAAAAATATGTTTTTCGGATTCTCTAGTGTCTGAAACGTGTAAATCAGTCAATTTTTTTTTTTCGATTTTCAAAACGATTACAAGACTTACCCTATACTACGTATGATGAGTAAGTAAAATGTGTTTTTAAGAATCTCAAAAATACAGTTTCCATACTTGAAGGCCTTTTCTCAACCAAAAGGGGTTCTGAGGTTGTCTAAATGTTTTATGCACATAAGGAAAAGTAAAAAAATGTTTTGTAACTAAGACATGTTTAATTATGAACACATTTTTTTAAATTTATTTTCATTAGGGATGCACCAAATATTCGGTATTCGACCTATTTTGGTTTGAAAAGTATCATTTAAGAAAATAAACCATTAATGATAACCTTCATAGGAATTAATGATGTACAAATAAATGCAAGTTCATGATTATTGTCTGTCTAGTAAATAATATGTTTCTTGCTTTTTTACAAACATCATGTTTCTAAACAAAATGGAAAAAAAAAACTTTCTCAGGTGATAATAGACATCAAGACAGACAATTTTTGTTCAGGAAACCAGAGTCAGAACACACTTATTTTCAATCAAAAATAAAATGCATCTCACTGCAGGTCAAATTTGAATTTACGTTTGTTACTTTAATAATATTGAAGATATTTTAACTATATTTTTAAGATAGTTACTTTGATTTCTGTGAATCACGATAAGTGCTGGAAATTTCCACTATTCATATCTAAACAACAATGAGCTAGACATTCCTTTATTCAGAGTGCAGCTGACATTACTACTTATACTCTGTCACTGGCCAAAATTCAGCCACATACATACATATATCTACACCGGTGACAGAAATTGGGACATGAAAGGTAGACGTCAAATGACACCTACTGTAAATATCTTAGGCGTCAAATGAAAATTTCTAGTTGCAATTTCTAAAATTCACATAACTGTATCATTATATGCTACTTTATAGAAAAGCATGAATATTTTGTTTTTATTTAAATTATTGAATCTGCAATATTATAATAATTGAAGCAACTGTAAAACTGATAACACATTTACACTACTACATTTAGAAATTAATAGAAAAATGCGCTTAACCATGTTAAAAAAAAAAAAAAAAAAAATTAAACCTAAAAAAATGTTACCCAGTGTTGATAATTAGACTTACAAACTATACATATAATATAATTAGAGAAATATTGTTAAAATGAAATCTAAAGGACCACATTTTGTGTGTGTTAACCGTAAAAATAATATAGTACATCTTATCTGTTGGGACTGCATTATTAATTCATGTTCAGCAAAAATTCATATTAAGCGATTTAATGCTAACAATGCTTGACTGCATATAGATTGCAAAGGTGAAACTCAAACAATACCCACTAATTTTAAGTAATTAATTAAAGGTAGATACTAAAATCAGGATGTCTAACTGTCCTTCAGCTATATTATTTCTCAGGGATTTATAGCTTTACCTGGATAAAAATCTGCTAAATTGGGTCTAAGTTTTACCACCAATAAATCATTAACAGTATCAGTGGATAAATGGCTACGTGTATTATTTTTTAGTAAATTAAACTGACTAAATAAATCCCTTTTCACATTCAGCAGTGCTAAATGGCAAGTTCAATATAAAGTTTAGAAGTTTGTATAAATTAATATATTCATTTGGATTTGTACACTTTGCTAAAAATCTCTGCTAAACTGTCTCACATTATAGTTTATGTTTGGTTCGAGACCAGATTTTCAAAAGAGGGTGATTGACTAAGTTAAGCAAAAAATAAATGTTATAAAAAGCTAGGCGTCAAATTTGATGCCCAGGAATAATTTTGTTGTCGTCAAATGCTATAATGTAGTCTCATTTGACAACTAACGACTGCTAATTTTGAACACTGATCTACACATATACATGCATGCAGGGGTGGGGAATTTTCAGAAAATCTTACCAGCCAAAGACTTATTTTACCAGCCAGAATAGAATTGAAAATTGTTATAACAATGTAGTACATGACTTCAAAAATAGTCAATTACACTGCTACAATGCATTTTCATATTTTTTTCGATAAAATTAAGAAATATATAGGGTAGATATGCCAGTAATGGACACCCTTAGGGAATTTCTTTAAAAATTATTTTTAAATTAATAGTTATAATTGTTATATTCCACATTTTTTAATATTATATTAATCTACCAACAATATTTAACCATGCTCATAGTCACATTTCCCAATGTGAATCAAAATTTAATTGTAAATAACAGAAATAAATCAAAACGCCCTAAATTCCAGTAATGGACACCCTACAAAAAGTAACTGATATTATGATTGTATTTAAAACTAGAATTTAAAGAAAGCATATTAATGAAATAAAAAAAGCTGAATTTGTATTGGTTATTTTTTTATAAACCAAAAATGTTGAAGGTGGCCCATTACTGGAAGGCGGACCATTACTGGCACATCTACCCTACAACAGAGAAAAGTTTAGTATAGGATTGAACATAGTAAATACCATGCTTATATCACAGTAAATTTGAAAGTTACAAAATATAGTGAACTAAAAAAAAAATAAAGTTTTTGTCATATCTTCTATAGTCTGCTATTTTTCAAAGATTTCCTAAACATTCGCCTTGTCAATAAATCCACTCGCCAGTAGCGAGTAAAAACATGTATTTCCCCACCCCTGCATGTATGAATATATATACCTGTGTATACATATATATTTATACATGTACATATATCACTGGCACCCGGCTAACCGAAAAGTACCAAAAAAAAAAGGGGGGGGGGGGGGGAGTTGGAAGCTATGCACTTAAAAAAGGTTAATAAAAGAAATGTGTCAAAAGAAACAATGACGAAAAAAAAAAAAAGGTGGGGTTGGGGGGGGGGGCTGTATTATTTAGAACCAGAATTTAATGAAAGCATACTAATGAAACAAGTTATTTTCAAATAAATTTAAATAATTAGGATATTGATAATTAAAAAAATATTTGTAATAATAATTCACTGTTTAAATTAATTATTGTGATTATCACAAGTTCAATATTTTAATTATTTTAGATAAATGGTTTAAAATACTAAATGACAGGGAATTACAGTTATCAAATTATTGAAACAGTGGGGGGGGGGGGGGGGGGGGGGGGGAGGGAGGGAAAAAAAAAAAAGTTTTCGAATATTAGTTCATACATTCATTTATTTCCCCACTATTTTTAACAGTTAAACTAGCCGAAACTTCTGGATATATTACTGGATAGTGAAATTTTGAAACATTATTTTCTGCTTCCTGATTGATTTGATTAAAAATGTAAACAATAATCCAGATTATAAAACATGCAAGTGAAAGTTATCAAAAAATAATAAGAGCTAAATTTTAATTGGTTATCTTTTTTTTATAAACAAACATTCACATTAAAACGTCTGCATTACTGGTACATCTATCTACCCTATAATTCAATCAGGACCCGCTTAACTTCTGAAGCCAAATTTTCTAAGGAAAGCATGTGCAACAACAAATGTCCTTGTCGTGCCTATTTGGTAATAATCAGGGCCGGAATGCAGTTATTTACACTGTTATACTGACATATAAACAAGATACAAATGATTAAACTAAAATACATTATCAGAATACTATACAAAGTATACAATAAAACACTTACCCAAATTACCGATACTTGAAAAACATTCTGCACGCGAACGTCGCCATTTGCATTCTTCCCTTCCACCCTTCCTCCTTCGACGCGACGTAGTAGCGATGACGTATGATATCTAACAGCCAATGGCAGGTGCTCATGGTAAAGATATTTTCTTCGGAAGGAAAAAATTACGGCCTCTGCCCTTTTTTCCAGAAAAATGACACTGATGTTTAAATATACGGCCAACTCTCCGAATTTTACAGCACTTTGTTACAAATAACGGGCACTGGACTTTTTTCTCAAAAAAGGGAGATGGCCGTAAAAATTAACGGCCAAATCTCCGAATTTTACGGAAATTTCTAACAGTGTAAAAAAACTTAATATTAACTTTAGTTTCGATTCATAAAAGCGTCTAATTTGCTTAACTAGTGATTCATATAAGCGGCAATTATAATATTTTTTTCAGCTCTGGAAGGGGTTTTACCCCTCCCCCCCCCTTTGGGCTGTGCCACTGGACGCATACACACATACAAAGGACTTATGAAGTTGGGGGCCTGTGCCCACCCCACAAAATAGCTCTAGTTACGCCTATGTCTTCCACCCATGCTCCTCATCAGTCAGATCTGGAATTCCCTATCGAATGGGCCCCACCAGTGGCTGAGAGGTTGTGCTCTCGAAGCTGGTAGACGGGAGGTGCTGGGTTCGATCCCAATCGCGCCCGTCGGCCTAATCGCTCGGAGTTTTCGTGGTTTTCTTTCGAGCCGTGGATTTTCTCCATGCGTAAATACGGATTAGGTTCCCTTAGAAAGACCCCCACGAAGGGCACTCCCCCCGGGCCTATATCCCTAGTGTCGATAATTGGCCGTCAATAATCAACCCAACCCAACCCAACCCTATCGAATGTTAATCCTATGGGCCTCGAATGCATTCCTACTTTTTTAATTTATCAGAAAATTGAAAATTTTAACTTCTTTTTTCTATGTACTCGTCTTAAAAGACGTTTCTTTGCTATTTTAACTGTTAAAATCTTATTCACAGCTCGACAGCTTCATTGTAACATTTGTAATATAAAATTACGTATGTATTTTTAAAATAATTTGCCTAGCGGAAAGCAGAAACACATATTTTAAGATGAGTATATACCGAAAATAAAATTAAAATTTTTAATTTCCCGGGGACGAATTTGAAAAATATGAATGCATTCCAAGCCCATAGAATTAACGTTGGTGAAGATAATTAGCGGTTTGATTGATAATAAGCTTTAAGGCTGTTCTTAAATCCAAAGAGGCTACTTTCAGACACATTTTTGCTTCATTTTTGTTCGGAAAGGCGTGAAATTGCTGATATTCTTATTTAGAAACTATGTAATCGAAAAATGTTTCCCATTTTTCAGTAAAGGCAGAAGATTTTTAGAAAATACTGTCACAATCTGCGTTTTGAACCGAATTCCCCACGCAGCAGTGAGAGAAGGGGGGAAATCTTGTCGTCACGGGACAAAAATAGCTTATGGCTCGATAAGTAATTTATTTATTAAAAAAATGGAAAACTTATTTCGATTCCAAATCGTTTCAATAGTCATGCCTGCCAATTTTATGCATTTGCGTTTAAAAATGAGTCAGAAAATGTGTCAGAAAATTTCGCGTTGTTGAGCAAGTCATTTGAGAACTACCTGATGCAAGAAACGTTTTGGGGGGACTTTTTTTTTTTTTCTTCAAGTGCAAAAGAGTATTTTAGTCTCGTTGGGGGCTTCATATAAGTACAGCGCTAAGTGTAGCCCCGGGGGAAACATTTTTGACACTAATGTTTTCTTCAAAACGTAAAAAAGGAAGACTTTTTAGTATCATTATGGGATACCTAAAATTGGAAGACCTGAATGCATTGAACCCACCGCAACCCTCTCCCCCAACCCCCTCCCTTTAAGGCCGGCCCTGATTGTATATTTCAATGAAACTAATCTCTGAAAAAATACCTAACATTTGATTTTTTTTCCCTTACGATTGGTTTTTTAAGGCAAGCAAGCACCATATGCTTCCGAGGCAAGTTGCATTTTATCACCTCAGTCATCTATGGATAATAATGTGTAACGCATAGAATGTAATAATATAATAACCAGGGTTCCTATAGGTCATGGAATTTACCTGACTTTAGGTCAGATAAATACCTGTATTTACTTAGAGAAAAATTCGTCTTATGCAATCACGCGATTATATAAGTCAAGTTTTTCTATAAGAAAATACTGCTATTTTCCCTGAAACAGTAGGAAGCCTGTTATAACTAACTTCTTCTGAAAAGATCTTCATAAAATAAAAAAGTTACCGTTCTTTTCTGAAGAACAGTCGACAAACATTTTAAATTCAGGACTAACTCTCGATCAGATTTAACACGAGATGAAATTTATATCTACTTCAGAGCTGCCAAGTCTCCGGACTTTTAAACACCAATATTTTCATATGAAAATTTTTGCTTTATTTACTCGTAGAATTTTGCTATTTAACGGAGCAATTAAAATAAAAATGTGAAACAAAAGAGAACTATTTCAACTTTGATACCCTGATATAGCGTATAGTTTGATGAAGAGCTTACAGTTAATTCCTATTCAAAATTACAGTCGATTACTGTAATTTTTAGCGTGGAGATATTCTAAGTTTAGTAATTCTTAGAAATAGTCCAATAAAGCATTTTTTCTCTCCAAGGCCATAAAAAATGCAAGTTTCTATTACCTTTATTTTTTAATCGCATCTTTTTCATCAAGCCAGTACTGGTGTAGGTCTTAATCTTAAAAATGTTGACCTAAGATTAGAAAGATTTAAAACAAAATGAAGAAATTGGATGAATACTCTTGATTTAAATTTTAAATACTTACAATGAAATTAATGGTTTTGTAATACAGAGAGTAATAGTAATCATTTCGCCAATACATACTATTGTAAATATTTGTACTAAATATTTCTTTATATTCATAGCATGTAGAGAACATTTGTATATATTTCATATGGGCAGCTCCTGCAAATTTAGCAATATTGATATTGCATTAAAAACATTACTAAGATAAAACCAGTGAATGCAATAATAGGAGATTATTGATCTAATATTAGTTTGCTTGGAGAACTAAAACAAAAGCATTGTAATAAGAATCCATATGATTTAAACAATGCCCTTCTTATCCCCCCACCCCCTCCCAAAGAAAAAAGGAAGAAGAAATACACAACTTCTATATTATGTTAAAAAAAATGAAATTTAAAAATAAAAACAAAATTTGAATTTAACTATTTTCGGTAAGATTTAATCATGAAAAAATTGTGCATGAAAGAATCATTTGTTTTAATTAAAGAAAACAACATGTTTCCTTTTATGATTCGTACATTTTTTCAATCAAAAATATATTATTTATTTGAATGGAGATGTAATTATATCGAGTCCTTCCCGCCAAAATATCCTAACCGACATTTTCTTGGGAAAATGATATTTTATTGCAAATGGTGTTATTGTAAACGAAATATAATGCCAATGTTAGAGCAAATATTTTATGCGGCTAGGAAGTCATAAAGACGCTAGAATTAAAACACTAATTAAAGGCAACAGTAAATAAGATTTTTAACCCTTTATCTGTACCGACGGTACTTCTAAGTACCAGTTGTTTTATAGTCCTATAGAGCAGTCTATTCGTACACTACTGACAAGACCTTCAAAGATCAATGCTTTGAATTACCTTTAACCTCACTAGATATAAACAGCAGCTATAATTATCGAAATCTTTATTTTTACATTATTTCAGTGTCTATTCATACATTTGAGTCAGCCACATCTTTTCCTGTCAATCTGTTTTCTTGAAATTATTTCAAACCCACGCAAAAATACTGAAGGTAGGTGAATGATAATATTTTCCCCATTTGCTATGATCTTAGAATACGATTTAGCATAGTCTTTTAGTTATAAGTACTATTTATAATTTATTTACCAAACCAATTTTTGGTTGGTACTTATAAGTAATACCATCAGTTCTGATTAGCCTGAAATGGCCCTTGTGAAATCACACATAGCGCATTAATGCTGACTCGTGAATCTATATCTAACGTACATTTGAATGTATATCTCATCTAGAGTATAAACATTGTGTCACACAATGTTTGCTCGTCATGTCGAAAGCCGAACTTAACGAAGAGAAAGGCCAAAATCGGTTGAAGAACTTCAAGTCTCTTCAACTGCAGTACCTCCAAAATTAAAACTAGTCGTTGGGGACCACCGTAATACTTGCCCATCATGGATATGCATAATATAAAATACGAAAATAAAACATGTGTAAACTATTTATAAAATGCATTGCAATTCGAATAAAATCGTGACTTGATGATGTCATAAACTTTAAATGCTCTATTACTAGAGTTGCAAAAATCGGGTTTATTTCCAATAGACCCGGTTTATTCCCAGGTTTATTCCCCAAAGACCTGGTTTATTCCCAAAAAACCAAGTTTATTCCCAAAAAACCAAGTTTATTCCCAAAAAACCCGCTTTATTCCCAGGTTTAAACAGGGTTTTTTCTAGCCTTTGCAACTCTATTTATTACTGAACTGCGTAAAAGAAACATCCTTATAATTCCAAAAATGTTAATCCTATTAACTAACAGTTTACTGCGTCGGATTGAGCGTCTCATTTCCAATTAAAATATATCTTTAAATTGAAATTTGAATGAAATACAGGGTCATGAAAAGACGAAGAGTGTGGAAAATAGGATTACAAATAATCTCGGCAACTCATTATCCGATCGACTTCATTCTTTATGCAAATTTTGTTTTTTTTATTGTCTTTTATATTCACTCCTTAAAATTATTTCGAAAATTTTTATATACCTTTTATCAGAACGAATATTTTGAGAGTCCGAAAAAATAGTTCCGGATAATCGAGGTTACTGAAATTCAATAAGCTTCTTCTCATTATTGCATACTAAGTACATACCAAATTTCAAGTCTCTATCTGAATTTGTTCGGTAGATAGAGCGTTTACAGACACACACACTGACAGACGGACGGCAAATTTTTTTTTCTAAAAATATGTTTTTCGGAATCTCCAGAGTCAAAAACGTGTAAATCCGTCATTTTTTTTTTTTTCGATTTTTAAAACGATTACAAGACTTACCCTATACTACGTATAATGGGTAAGTAAAAGAAGACTTTTCTGTTTCCAAAAACATTCGCTTGTAAAAAGAGGAGATGTAATTGGCTAACATTTGTATCGAATCGAGGCTTATGTGAACTTTGCGCACTTAGCAAAATAAAATCATATTCTTATTCAAAAGGCAGCATATGTAATGCTTTTCTGTGTGTGAACGAGAAAAAAAATTATTCTTTTTAATAAATATCATCAAGGATAGATTTGTTTAAAATGTTCTTCTTGTTATATATAAAAATAAAAATAATAATTTCTAAATGCTTTAATTCAATTTCAAAGTCTGAATATTTTTGTAAATGTTTAATACTGGCCGTACTTAAAAGTACCATTTCATTTAATTAAGAGTATTTAATGTAATTTTTGGAAAGCGCGTACTGTTTTGGCATTTATCTTTTAGTTAACACTATATTAACATGAAATAAAATTTACATGCTGTTTCTTTTATTAGCTCTTTATATGGTAGATAACGGCTTAAAATAATGTCCTGCAATATTATTTTTTTTTTTCATTTGCGATAAAAATTATTTTGCCACTTATGATAATTTGGTGGGAAGGATCCGACATTTATTTTCTATTAGGAATTGTACAAATTCTGTGGTAGTAAAAACATTTTATGTAACTTTAGTCAGATGACGAGTGTAACTCGTCATTCTACCGTAAATGATTAATTAATGGATTAGTTGGCGAAAAACAGTTTTCCCCACGCTTTTAAAAATTAAATTTCTGTAAAATTAAGCTTAGATAGTGGATATAAGAGGACCTTGTGTGATTACGAGAAATTAAAATTAAAATATTATTTCCAAGCATAATTCATAACCTATTTTATTCTGTTGGTTGAACAATTTATTTTCTTCTCTTAATTAAGAGTGAGTTTTTTTTAATTTAATCATTTAAATAAATGAAATGAAATTAATTAGATTAATTTAAATTTTAATGAAATCAATTTTAATAGGTTAAAATTATTTTTTTATCTTCTCATGCATGGAAATCTCATATTAGGTTGTATTAAAAAACAGCCCCATAAGAGAACTGTACGTATTGTATTTTTCTTCCTTTATCACATAAAAATCTCATATAAAGTTTCATAATGCTTGTGAAATGTAGAAATAGATTGCACAACCTGCATGTCCTTTTCGAATATTCAAGTAGAAATTTTGCCTTTGACAAATTTTTTCTGCTCTGCATGAGAGAAGATTTTTCTCAAAGAATTTCAGCTCTTGGATCTAAACAAAAACATGACCAAAAGTTATTTTGTACATTCTACATTGTGTTAATGTATCCAAAGTTTAAACTATCACAAGCATTTAATAACTCTTAATAATACTATTTTAATGTTTTAATCCTTATATGAAGTTCGTTTCGTAATATTGTAACAGACGTAAGATTTTTAAAAATTTTACATTATTTGTATTTTATAAACCAATTTAAATCTGTTTTAAATTCAAAATATGTTTTTCATCTATTTAAAAATAAATCATACATGGGTGGGTTAAAAGTTGATCTGAAATATGCAAAACTTCTGGTACAAACTATGTTGTTTTCAGAGAATTCTCTTGAATTAAATAGAAAAGGGAGTTTTATAACCGAGAGTTAAAGCTTAAAACCAGAGCTCTAGTGGAGGGTAAAAGGCGGTATTACAGTATAACCTCTGGATTTTTTAAAGTTCCATATACTCTCTGTTTCTCAAGTAAAACTATAGTGTATACTCTTTAGCGATAACTCTTTGCCTCTAATGTATACCATCTGTTTTTTCTTCTTTTTTTACGACTACAGCACTGCTCAAACCAGCAATTAAAATAAGTGTATGATTTTCATGTCCATGAGTGGACAAGATATTTTATTTGCGGAGCTGTTGCCATGCATTGTAAATTAAAACTTTTTACCACGGCTCTCGAAGTACGGAAATTAAGATTCTCTATAAACTATCTCCAGAGTCAAAAAGAAAAGTGTGTGAAATTCATACATTTCTAAACATTCCAAGTAGACTCTATAACTATGTATTTATTCTCTTTAATATAGAAAAGGGGGAGCATACCACGGCTCTCGAAGTACGGAAATTAAGATTCTCTATAAACTATATCCAGAGTCAAAAAGAAAAGTGTGTGAAATTCATACATTTCTAAACATTCCAAGTAGACGCTATAACTATGTATTTATTCTCTTTAATATGGAAAAGGGGGAGCAATGTCAATCAGTTGCACCTGACACTAACTTTTCTCAGCTGCCTAAGCCCGCATATCTCTAGAAAAAACTTTTGTGGTTTTTCAAGGTTTGTGTATGTTTACATACTTCCTGGAACAGAAATAATAAAGAATAGGGAAAGACTAAAATCGAAAATAAAGGTTTCACCATAATGAGCAATTAACGTAATTGTTTTAGCACTTTTAAATATTCGTTAATATTTTCTACTGGGTGTTTTTCCTAGAAAATCTCCTTGAAAATACGGCATTAGCAATAAAAGACACCACTGCTAAATATTCAAAGGATCATTTTACTACTTTTCCATTCCATTTTTCCATAGCAATATTTTTTCTTTATAGATATGTATATGTCGGCGTGTGTGTTTTATAAAAAAAAATTATGTATAGAAACTGTTACAAAATATAAATGTATAAAGATAATTAAATATTATAAACATTTACAAAAATTGAATTTACAATAGAATTTCGAATAAAGAAGAAACTTGAAATAGAATAGTTGCTAGATTTTCATTAAAAATTATTATAAAACTCTAAAAAAGTGCAACGAATCTCACACATTTTCAATAAAAAAAAACATGCTTTAAACTGTTTAAAATAGAGGCAATTTTTTTTTTTTCAATCTCAATGTACTTTACAAAAATTAAATTGCGAATGGAAAAACACATGCCGACAGAAAGAAAAACCCTAAGTCACTAATACTTTTCAATAATGTTAAAACATTAATTAAAAAAACCCTGTGAAGAAAAGAGAGACTTATAGGTTCCCCCTATGCACACTCATACACTTTTTTTTTTTAATCCAGATTCATGACGCGTTTAATCTTTTCAGTTGTGTTTTACAAATAAGAAAAAATAAAATTTTAAATCACCTTTAGCGTGTAAGATGGTAGAAAAGAATCAACTTCAATTTCACCATCCTCATTTCTGAAAATACAATGGTAACTAAAATTTTTAACCTTTTTTAAAATTTTCTTTTTGGGATTAAATTAAAATAATATTTTTCTTTTAAATATATTTTTATTCTGTTTTTTATCTTTCAATTCAGTATTAAATTTTCCTTTAAATGTTAAATTTTTTGCATTGCATAAAGCAACTAATTTTTGATAAGTATGCAAATTTGAAAAAAAAAACAAAACTATTCATAATTTCTGCCTTAGCTGTATTTATATAATTAACATTTTTTTTTTTTTTACTGCTGATATATCATTTAAGATGTGCTGTATACTTTTCAAAGCAATTTTATGCAAAAATCCCCATTTTATAATGAATTTAGACAAAATTATACGCAGCTTTTTTTTTTTCAGATGATGCAAATATTTATTATTTGAAAGAAAATTTAATGCTGAATTGAAAACAAAAACTGAACTCAAATACATTTAACAAGAAAAATGATATTTTAAATTTAATCTCAAAAAAGAAATGTCAAACAGTGTCCACAATTGCATGCCACTACTCTATATCGAAAACTGACAGATCCTAAATAGCAATATAATAAAAATAATTTGACATTATCAAAGATAACGTGTTTGAGAGAAAATAGATAAAATTACGGTAGCAGCTGCACTTAAATTTCTTAATCTATTTAATATAAGACACTTTATTTTTAGTAAAAGCAAAATAACTTTTTATGAGATAAAACTCTGATGTCAAAACTAAACTAACCTCATGATGTTTATAAGAAAATCGTTTAAAAACGCTCTCCTATAAGAGAAAAGAATATTTATATCATTTATAAACTTAGATGGTTAAATTGTTACATTTTAACCCTTCTTTGCATGAGTTTTTCTTTTACAATTGTTTTTTTTTTATACATATATTAAATATTAGACACCAGAAATGTTAAGATAGATTTTTAACTTTGTTCAGCAACATAGTTCACGGGAAATTTACTGGATTAATATTGCTATATAAATATAGTGGTGGCAAAGAAGTTGATTTATTTATTAAAAGTTAAATAAACAGTGATGGAAATTTACATCACTATGCAATTAAGGGTTAAATGGTTGAAGCATCAGAAAACTTATTTTGTAGCTTTGAATGAACCACAGAAAAAGAATCGTCATTTTACGTAGTAAGCATTTAACATCTCACTGGTTTTTTTAACTGTTTTAAAGGTGACAAATTTATGAAAACCCAGATTATAACATAAGTACATATGTGCCGAGTGAAAGCTAGCGTAAAATGAATAAATAAATAATCATAATATAGAAAGTATAAAGCTATTTAGTCTCTAAAAATTGAACTGATATTCAATGCAAAATAAAAGAGAGAGAGAGAGAGAGACTTAAGTAAACACGTATGCAAAAGCTGTGAGAAAATAAGCGAAAAACAAACAGAGGAAGTTAATAATTTTTTTAACCGATTTTTAAGAAAGGAGTCAGTTTTAAAATCATTAGATGCTAGTCCCTCCTTTTAAGCATTTCTCAAGTATTAAAAAAGTTAATGGTACAATTGTTTTTATCTCTACTTATTTTAGTGCCACACTGATTTTATGTGTCATCTAAGGTATATTACATGATTGCATGAAAATTATTGTGTTCTGAGATTACAAATGCTAAAATTTATATATTATTTATAGATATTATTATATAGATATTATTATATATTATAGATATAGATATTATTAGAATTTCTTTCAGTTTGTTTGAAAAAGTGCACTTCCCTTATGTACCCACATATATTTTTAATGGTTTCTGTGTCAGTTTATCTGTCCAGATCATGACAAATTTCGAATATGTTTCTGAAAAGGGGGTCTAGTGTGTTCCCTGTATATAAATAGCTGCTTGAATGTGAATAGTTTTCTAATAATCATAATAAAGAATTCGATTTCATTGGTATTGTGCAACGTTTATTACTTAAAATTGCCATTTTGATCACGTTTTCCTATTTCAAATTTAAGAAAATCCAGATAGCCACTTGAAAGCTCCTATTGAAAATTATCATTATAGCTATTAATACCTTTGGAGTAAGATATCACTAACATTTTGAATTCATTTTTGTCTAAGCAGTGTTGCCAAGTTGGGGAATATTTTAATTTAAAATATCTACTGCTATTTCAGAATATAATAATTAATCTTCGCTTTATTTAAAGGTTATGGCAGATATTCCATGATTAAATAATGCAAAGTTTACTAGTTTGAATAACTAGCAGATATTTATTAGGTTTGTCTAAGTAGGCGTTTTAATCGATTTGTAATGGAACATAGCTTTAAAGATTCTAATGAATGTTTTAAACTTTCAATGTTTTATTTGGTAATTTATTGTTTTCTAAGATGTCTGAATGAAAAATCTTACCAAATGATCATGAGGCACTTTTATAGAGTAATCTGTGGAGTATAAACAAAAAACAATCTTAAGATTTTTAAAAGTCTCTCTTTTTCATTCTTAAATGTCAACTGTTTCATAAAACTATATATTAATTTACATTTTTTTTTCTCAAAAAGTGGTTATATCTAAATCTTTTAAAAACTACTCATAACATCTTAAAACAAAGATATAGATTGTACTCATGTCTAGAGTCTGTTACTTATATAATTCGTTCGTATTTATTACGGAACTATTATGTAAGTAAAACTAATTATTTATACATTTAACTATCAACCAGCATTAAATAATAGCTAATTATTTTATTTTTTTTAGAACTTTTTAAAAAATATTTCTTATGTGATAAATATTAAATATCAGAATTTTAAATTTAACATTACAAAATTTTCCAAAGAAATAAGTCGAACCAATCATCCTCTTCAAGATCAAAATTCCAATTTTTTTTGTAAAAGAAATATAGTAAGTACCACTTATAAGAATCACTAATTAATAGAATAAGCCGCTTTTAGGAATTAAATGGTTTAAAACAAAACTATCGCCGTAATATTGTTTCTATTATAACCAATCGTTTAATTAAATAGAAAAGTGTTGCTCAAATAGAATTCGATTAAGTGGCACTTACCATATTATTAAATTTTCTATGTAATAAATTTAGTTTTCTGAATTTTCCAAGTACTTTTTTACTGTAGTTAAAAGGTGTGCTAAAAATCAGAAGAATAATATTTACAATCTTTTTATTTATTGAAAAGTCTTTGCAAATTCAAATACATATTCCTTGGTGAATTAAATGAGTGTTTTGGTCTTACCAGCTTGCATGCCGAATTTACAAGTTACAAAAGAAAAAAAAAACATGCATCTGATGCAATACATGCGTACATTGGAAAACGTGACCTATAGAAATTAGCATACACAATCAGAGATAGAATAGCGAAAGAATGCAACGAGGAAAAATAAAAACTGCAAAACAGTCTTACATACGTACGCTATACGGGTAAAGAAAGAAAAAATGAATGCAATCCATAACTGCAGTTCTGAAACCTAGCAGAATAAAGCTGTATGCACAAAAGTTTCTTATTTACGGTTTTCCTTCCTTCTGTTACGCTTTCGAAAATCTGATTCATCGAATCACACGATCAGAGATAACATACCTAAACAATGCAACTAAAACAAACATAAAATAGTCTTGAAGAGTCAAGCGCCTACTTCAGTCAGGCGAAAACATTCTCAAGCTAATGTTAAACCTATGGGAGCGGTCTTTTAAAATATCGCATTTGCATTTCAATATTTTTAAATATTTTTCTTTTTTTCCTTCTGATATCTGAGATCGATCTCTACAAAGGCCCTTTTTTACTTTTTCGATT
This sequence comes from Maratus michaelseni, assembly GCA_963931845.1. Taxonomy (NCBI): domain Eukaryota; kingdom Metazoa; phylum Arthropoda; class Arachnida; order Araneae; family Salticidae; genus Maratus; species Maratus michaelseni. Next base: position 260,000,624 of record OZ007599.1, read on the forward strand.
TTGGTTGCAGTTTTTTCTTATGAGGATACTTTCATTTTGTAAACCGGTTCCGAAAGTGAAAGTATCCTCATAAAAAAAAAAAAAAAAAACTGAACAATAAAATTATGGTGTTGGCGAGAACTTTTAAAAGTTGTGTTCAATTTTAATATGTGTGTAATTCCGTATGACAAATCAAACTATACTTATTTTAAAGAACCTTCGAAAAATCAAAATAACATTTTTTTTTTTTTCATTTCACTAATTAGACAAAGTCATAAAGCAGAAAGCAGTAAAAAAAACAGCATATGCATTAAAAAAGTACAGCAAAAAAGCATGTGTATATACAGCTAAAAATTCCCACCGCATATGATTCTGCAAAACAAAAATCTTTAGGCGAAAATGTATTTTATGTACCATAGAAACGATGAATGGTCAAACGTTTCAAAATAATGGATCCTTTTTTCTAAGTTAAGGAGTCTGGGCTCTTCCCATGATAACTTGGCCGATGAGTAACGTAAATTTAGATGAATTTATTCGTTAATTAAGGCGACAATTACTACAATAGCAACAAGCAGGATATAGTTTTCAATTAAATAATAATTGAATTAATTCGGCACCATTTGTGTCTGTTAGCAACTTTCTTTCCTTTTTGCATCGCGAATTTTTTCCATGTTTGTCGGCCAAATTATCGTGGGACGACTGTACTTATATCATATAAATTTTGGCGACATTTGACGAAAAAAGTGGCTTTCAAAATCTGAAGAAATTTTCTAGAAATTCCCAATAGGAGGTGAGATACATAATTTGTTTTATCTAGTTGAACACAAAGCTGATTTTAACCAAACATAGCTCGGTCTTCCCCGCTGACTTTATTTTATGCCAATTTTTTACTTCACTTTGCGATAACTCAGTTTTTAGCGGATGACAAATACATCCTATAATGAAATGAAAAAGCATACTCTTTTTTTATTATAATTAAACATACCGGGAATTTTACTCAAGTTTTATAAAAAATATTTCCCACCAGAATTTTTATTTAAAACTATTTAACTTTTTTATTTAACTTATTTCTGCGTGATTTTTATTTTATTTATTTTATCAAGAAATCTCTGGTTCGAATCAATATTTTCATTTTGTTGTTAGTATATTTAGAGTTAACCAAGCATAGTGTACTAAACAAATAAATTCCAAATAATCACATGTATGCATAAATTAAAAAATAATTAACAGTAATCATCTTAATATGAAAGTCAATGTAATTTTAATAAAATTTTTCTTAACGTGATATCCAATGGTTAAATATTGCAGAAGCGAAAAGCAGTACATTTGACGAAGAATTTATAATAAATTTTTTACCTGAAAAAATGGGGATTGTAGAAGTAAATGAGTTTGTTTCTTTGCCGTTCGATATACAGGGTGTCCACTCTCAATGGTGTCCAATAGCTAATTCCTAAACCGTTAGTCATAGACATATAGTTCCAATTGCAAAAATGTTTTAAATGAGGTACAGAAGTAGTTAAAAAGCGATTTGGGTCAATAAAAGCACTTCTTAAAAATTTACGAAATTTAATTTTTTATACTGTCTCCCGATCCTATAAGTGATATTTAGTAAAAATTTTCCATTACACTAACAAGTAAGATAAAAAAGTTCCATTCTTCTACGATTAAAACTGACTGAATAATTGCTTTTTAAAGTTGAGGCATATTTTTTGCTGCGAAATAGGGGTCATTCTCAAATTTACTAGAAATATAAATAATCGTCGGATATAAAAAAAATTTAAAAAAAGAGTTGAGAGTAAAATTAACATTATTATATAAATTTAAAATCTATTTTTATTCTGACATATTAAAACAAACTGCACAACTTGTACTAAAAATATAAGTGAAAAAAAAATGGCACAATTTTTGCCAAATGAAATGATGAAAAAGCATTCTTTACAAAATAAAACGTGTTAAAATACAAATCTTTTAACCAATCTGAAACTTAATTAATAAAAATTAACGTCGGATGTGATTACTTTCAGTTAAAGTGCAGATACACGCGAAATAAATTATACTAATACTTTAAGCACTTTGTGTACGATTCCTCGAAGTATGACTCAACTCCTCCGTGTTCAGATGCAGAAAAATGTTGCAAGTCATGTAATTCAAAGTTTCATAACTCGGTGAGTTTTAATCTTAGAAGAATGGGACTTTTTTTTTTTTTGTCTTACTTGTTAGTGTAATAGGAAATTTTTACTAAATATCACTTATAGGACCATATAAAAAATTTAATTTCGTAACTTTTTAAGAAATGTTTTATTGACTCAAATCGGTTTTTAAAATACTTTTTTAACCTCATTAAAAACATTTTTGCAATTATAACTATATGTATATGACTAACGGTTTAGGAATTAGCAGTTGGACACCTTTGAAAGTGGACACCCTGTATATTGACAAATAGATGTTTTTAAAGATCAGCGTGTTATTTCAATTATGTATTTTTAAATTAAAATTTTCTGGAGATCTAAAAATTCTAAAACAAGAGGAATAGATAAGAGAAAAAGAATTTTTTTTATCACATCTCGCCTGAGTTTGAAGTGATAAATAAGAACACTGGAGCTGATGTTTAGTAATGGTAGAATGAATCAAAAAATTTAAAACTAACAATAATGGATTACAAAGAATTAGTTTATTTTTTTCGAGCTTTTTTTTTCTTTCGTTTTCTTATGCACAATATTTAGATAGTTTTGTAATTTTAAATAGTAAGATTGTTTGAACTTTTTGTAGAATTATCTTCATATGATACATTAGTGATTAACTCTAGCCTTTAAATGTTGTTAGATCCACTAAATGCATGCTTTCATGAAGGGTGGCAGAACTTTGCATCAAGCTGCACAGCACTTTAAAGAAAGATATATAAATAAACCATGTTAAGAACAGTCAACACAGCTGCGTAAATATAAAAATTATAATTAAAATTAAAATTAAATTAAAATTAAATTAAATTAAAATTAAATTATAAAAATATAAAAAATATTCATATTTACAAAAATACTTTTTACTTTAGATTAATTTCGTAAATGTCGTTAGATTGACAAAATGCATGCTTTCATGAAGCGTTGCAGAACTTTGCACCAAGCGGTACAGCACGTTAAGGAAAGATATATATATATATATATATATAAGTAAATCATGTTAAGAAGAGTCAACATTGCTGCTTAAATTATTATGTAAAAATATTCATATTTACAAAAAGCCAATTTACTAAAGGCAATGATGAAACCAAAAGAAAAGCCAAAGTACAGTGGACTCTCATTAATGCGTCAATGCGTCCAGGGCCTGATTACCCAAAAGGCACATGAAGCACGTGCTTCCCCGCTAAAATTTATGAGGGCCCCCAAAGTGACAGCAAAGTGGGGCCTCTAATTTCCACTTTTAATTTTTTTTTCATTGAATTTTTAATTTCTGTGGAGGGATAAGTTTGCCTAATGCAGTAAGACATCCACACTACTACAGAAAATTTATCTAACAGGAAAATCTACATGTGATAACTAATTAGTGGTTGTTAACTAATCATGGAATCCTGGTAACTGATCATACAAAATCTATATATTCTACAAATATAGTACTCCATCTAAAGTAAATACAGTGAACATAAAAAAGGCTATTTAATGAAATATATGCATTTGGCTGGGTCACTGTCGTGTATAATACTTGCAGCTTGTATCATTGACGAGTTTCCAAGTATGAAGAATTTAGAATACTTTTACCGAATGAAAGGGGGCCCCAAAAAAGGATATTGTGCTTCCCTCGGTTCTAGAAGTTAATCGGGCCCTAAATGCGTCTCCCCTTAAGATGCATTAACGAGTTAGTAAGGACAATTTCGTTTTCCCCATCATTTTCTAATTTACAATTAATGTTTAAGACATCTCTTAATGCGTAACTACTCATCAGATAATGCCGACAATTTTTCTCGCAAACTGACCGAGCAGAATCGAAACTGCTTTTCTACATTAATTTTTCAAGAGCAAATTTGATGTAACTTTGGCTAGTGAGAAATCAAGAAATTGCCAGTGGCAATAATGAAAAGAAAGGAAACTTTCTACCACCAAAAACGTGAGAGGTTAAAAAATTGCTAATGGCTGTTTGCCGATATTACCAATCAAAATGTGATATAACACCCCAAGTGTGTCGAAAAACTAGAAAATGATGTGATAAAAAGTTCATTTATTCAAGTAGTGTAAAGAAACGTGGGAGATTGCTCTAATTAAAGTTAAATTATGCAAGTACGGAAATTTCTTTGCATATTTCGTTTGTCCTCAATAATTTATTATTTTGTATTAACAAATTGTCCCTATATAACTTGCTTTTAAACTAAAAATAAGAAATTAAAGGGGAAAATGTTTTTATTTTAGCATTAAGTTAATACCCCTTTTTTTTCCTTTCAAAAACTGAATTCAATCTATTCAACGAAAGGGGTTATTTTACACTATTCAAATGTTTACATCGTTTTAGGCGGACTTCGGATAGAAAATAGCCTCGCTTGAACGTCTGCACTAACGGGAGTTCACTGTATATCCAAAACGGAAACAGAACAGAATGGGTAAGTTTCTTCCAGTAAGTCTAATAAACATTGTTTTAGCTCCAAAAATGGAAAGATAAAGAGAATTAATCTTGAATCACTGTACAACGATATATTGAATTGTGATTAGTGTTTAGTTCAAAAAGAAAAAATATGAATCCCTTCATGAATTTTTATGCGAAATAAGTTTTAAATATTTTCACTTAAATCTTTAAGAAAATTCACATTTTATTAAGTTCCGTATCGAGGAGGGAAAAAAATGAATTTACTAAGATATAAAGAGAGAAATTCCTTATACCTTTAAATTTTCAGTCAGCTTTTGGACATTATTTTAATGTTAACATGCAAGCTTTCAATGAATTATTAAATGATTCATTTAAAATAACGCATGTTTTCCCCCTTCCCTTCGAAAACTAAGTACATTTTTTAATGCTCTTATTTGTCCCGGATGAAAAATATGCAGACGGCAGACGAACATTACAGTTGCAGATTGTTTTATTCAATCGGCAGATAATTTACAGAGCAATATTAGCTTATATATTTACCAATTACTTTTTTAGTATATATCTAAGTAGGAGTCGCACAAATATTTTCACGAGAACGAAGAAAGCACTTTCTCAAACAAATTAAAAATAGCAAAATAGATTCCCAGATTCCGAGGTCGTGTATGAATACAGATGAGCACACACGCATACGCATATACATAATATAAGTCAATCGAATTGAAAACTCCTCCCCCCCCCCCTTTTCTTTTTTCTTTTTTCAGTATAGAGGGATATTTTAATATTGTATAACAATCTACGTTGAAATTATATTGTATATATAAAATAGAATCTAATGAACCTTGATTAAGCTATTTTCTTGGGGAAGGGGTGTGAACTTGGATTAAATCAGTACTTCACTTTCTTCAGTTCTTTTCAGAAAACGGAGTCAGTTTACATCCAACATCTATATAATTGGCAGGCTACTTAATGGGTGAGCCATTGGAACCAGTGTCCTGACTCAGTCAGGAGATCCCGATTGGCAGAATTTAACTTATCATATATTTTCGTTTTATTGACTTAAAATAAACATGTATTTATAAATCAGGGAAAACGTAATGAACAGTAATAACGGAAACTCGTTATTATTATTGTTATTAAAAGTAATAGTGACTGTAAAAAATTATTCCCAGAATTATATTAAGTATCATAATTTCCTATCACATATTGATGGTTTTATATATTTAACGGCAGTTTTACTTACTTTGATAAAAATAGAATCACGACTTCAACAGATTCCATTTCACAACCACAAGATAATTATATTTTTCCATAGCTGACTAATGTTAGGGGGGGGAAAGTAACATTGGTTGATTTGTAAAGGGTCCTCAAAAATCAATCTGGTCCAAGGCCTGGCCCGACACCCGATCAAACCAAAGAGAGCTCCAAGGCCCTACCCCGTTCCTATACTGTCACAAAAAATAAACATGTTCGATGTCTTAGACTACTTATATGACTACATAAATACATATTTAGATAAATATATTTCTTGTTTTCGATTAAAAGTACAAAATATTGAATATAATCAGTTCAAGAACAAAATAAATTAAAAATATAACGAAAATTATTTATTTAGGAAAATTGTATACCAAATTAATTTCGGGGGGGGGGGGGTCAAAATCAGGAGCCCATGGATAAGGCCCATTTGGACCTTGCTTTAATAAGAACCTAACCTAAAGCCTCGAAATTAATTAAGGCGATCCTTCTAATGGGTATTATTTGCTGTAACTTTATTTTCTCAGCTTTGTGCGAATATTTTTAAATATTTAAATGATTATCACAGATCGGCAGAAACTTTTTTTGCTTCTGAACGCTTAGTTTTTAAAATAATTAATTTTTTTCTCAAATTGGGATGATATTTAAATTATTATCTCCCATCAAAAATTAACTACGAAGAAATGGAATTGAAAAAATAGATTCTTATAATAAATTTAAAATTATTGATTAGCATTCTAATTTTTCAAATGCCTAATTTAACCAAACACTTCGCTCTTTTTTCGCTGTTTCTTTTCTTTTGCCTTAAACATTTTTATTCGTCGGAGAAAGTTCAGGGCAAATAATATTAATAATTTTTTTGATCTATTCTATCTATACGAAAGGATCCTGAAACCTCTACGGTGTTACACTTCCGTTTTTATTTCAGTTAAAAGTCTCAAAATAATTTTTGAATCACTACAAACAATAGCTTATTGTGATAACAAAAACAAATTATCTAAAATAAATATTATTTTTTTTCATTTTAAATCAGCTATAAGGTTACAAGAAATATAAAATCAAATAAGAATATAACAAATTTGTGGCTCTCAAACTTTAGACTTCAATCCAGATGGGGTTAAATAATTCTTTAGGAAAACAATTATTTAAAAAAAAAACATAATTCAATAAATAGCAAATAGCCTTAAAGCATTTGTTTTATATCTTTACTGTTTACTTTTGCGAATGTAAAGTATTTGCTTTCTAATATGGAATATTATTATTAATTAACATTTTATATTCCCTAATAAATGAACTTTCCTTAAAACCTGGGAAATAATCCTACTTTATTTCTTTATTTCTTTCTTCTTTATATAAATATTTTATTTTAATAGATCTTTGCCAGTTAAATTTTCATAAAATAACATGAAAAAGAAATAACTAAACAGAAGAAAAAGGAAACGAAGCCTTCTGATTAAACATAAAAATGTTTACTACAAACAAGATTTAATAATGTAAGGCCAAAAACTAACTATTCTAAGAAATAGCCGTAGTCTTTGCAGCATGCTGAAGTATAAATGACAAAATAGACATAGTTTGAGAACCACTGCATTAAATTATTTTATAAATAAATAATGCTTACCTTCTGCAATCTTTTTTACATTTGATTTTTGTTGAATTATATGTTCTAAAGCAACATGTGAATTAATTACTGCGTTTAAGCATTTGACACACTGTAGAAGCAGCAATGTCCTTTCGAGTTTAGAAGAGTGGCTGCTTTTGCCGCTTAGACGATCTACAGATTCAAACAATACTTCAAGTCCACCCATGCCTAAGAACTCAATCATCCAGTTTTTATCACTTCCAGAAATTAGTTTGCAAAGTCCAGAGTAATTTTGTACACTAGGCATTCTCAGTAATCGAACACATGTTTCTGGATTCCATCGGTCCAATGTCCTAGTCAGATGATGTGATGAAAGTGTCGTCTCTTCACCGTTATTGTTTTCATTACCAGAGTTTTCTGTTATAACAATGGAATAAGGAGATTCAATATGATCTACTCTGCTTTCTCTACAAAATGTTCCAGATTCATGATGCTTTTCGTTTAAAGAATGTTCAACCTTTTGACGAAGTGGTGTAGAGTCTTTTTCTTCATTTTTAGATACGCGCCTTTTACTACCCGAAAAAGAAAATAATCTCGAGAAAAAATCCATTTTAGTATGTAAGTTCTAAAGCAAGAATCATTTGTTTCTAAATAGCAGCATTATTTCTTTAAAAAATAAGTTAAAATCCTATTGAAATTAAAATCCAGGTTTTTTTTCGCACAAAATCAGAAATGTTTTTTGTTCTCAGCTCTGGTTTGTGTATCAGTCCAAAACAAGTAACTCCTCATTCAAAAACAATGTATACAATCTGTTAAATATAGTTCAAATAAAATTTGTCCCATAGCGGAATCTTGTTTGAAACACTGTTGTCTTTGACAAGTGATGCTCTTTATCTGGTGAAAAGGTCCCGCGCGAAAATTTCGTCTTCTGTTTACTCCGAGACGTTGGGCATCTTTGTTTTATCTTTCGCAGATTTACCTTTCGCACGGCAAACTACGATGCGATATCCACATTACTTCGAAGTAAAAAAATAACTGTAGTTATGAACTCTCTTCCAGTATATGGTGCGCATTTATGTGGCGACACCCACAAGGTCGCAGGTGCATCTGTTGCAAAGTAAAGTTCGCACGTCACAAAGCGTTCAGCCAGGTTGTGAATTCTGACTCTGACGATACTTATCTGAGATACAGAAAGGAAATTTATTAAAAGCGTTTTTTTACTACCAGGAGAAATAAGGAGAAAAAACCTTGTTTGTAATTTATTGCTACCGCGTTATTTTTCACTTAATTTTCCCCATATGAGCGAGATTACATTTTTGTGAAAAACATCAGTTTAGTTAATTGATAATTCCTAACCTTCATTAGAGTGTTTAATGATGCATTTTCACACGCTGATTTAATTTCGGTTATGAATATTAGCCAAGGATAAATTGTATTATTCCTGCTTAAAAGCGTAAAAAGGAAAAAAAAAGAAAAGCTTTCTAGAATTTTTATTATTATTTAAATAGCGACAATAGTATCCCCAATATTTTTTTATTTACTAGAAACGAAAGATTCTGAGAATTATATGGGTGTCATTGCTTAAGAAATACTGTCAAACTTAGCATTTTACAAATTATGTATATATATATATATATATATATATATATATATGGGGGGGTGGGTTCCACCGTTTTCGTTTTGCGATAGTAAATTTAATGTAACTATACTTTTAAAAAGATTTAGAATGATAACTGAAATTTCATTAAAATAATGTGTAATCACTGGTTTAGAGCTCTTTTAAAAGATGACACACTTAGTATTTCTTCCTCAAGTGTACGCCTGGATGAATCAATTAGAATTACAAAGACAGATTTTGCAAGGCAAGCCCATCAAAACATAATAGCTTAAAATGAAAGAATTCGTTTATGTATACCAAATTAAACATTTTTTGCAGTAATATTTGTTAAAAATTTTATTACATTTATTAGCGACAAAGTTCTATTTCTTTGATTACCGACTTTTCCGTCGTCGTCAAAACGTTTTGTCAGCTTAATATTAGAAATGTATCACAAAATTTATTACAATATGCCAATGTCATAATGATGGTGGCAATGACCTGTGCTGTCGCTTTCGCTTTTATCGCACATGCATTACGTCTAAATGTTGCATAATTTCAATTTTAACATCACCAAAGAAGGGGAAAAGTGTACTTTCAATTGAAATTTGTTTGATAACTGTAGCTCAATTTAATGACTTTTTAAATAATTTTCAAGCATGATTTTTAAAAATCTGTCTCAACAGTGAACATTTGTTTGTTACATTAAAGTAAAGTTGCTAGTGGTAAACTTACCACTTAATTAAACTTACAAAGGTTTCATAGTATTATTACTGAAGTAGTAAATGATGATTAATAAAGTGCTTGATGCCAACAAAAATAAAATGAATTCTCAAATTTGAATCTGATGACAACATTATTTGGTACAAAAAAAAATAATATTGTGGCTAACACATTAATGCTACCACATTAATAAACTCTTGAGAATTTTACAAACATTAATTATTTTTATAAATTTTTTACATTCTTTTTATGTTATTTTAAACTTTACCCAGAATTAAAAAAGTGTTTTGTGTAAAAAATAAATTTGTTAAAACATATTTTAATAGTTTCTTTTTTAGTGCTTAAAATGAATGCTTCATTCTAGACAAAATGGCACAAGAGTAACTTCACAAATGTAATACTTAGCATTTTGCAAAATCGAATGTAGTTAATTCATGTGTTATCAGATAAAGTCAATGATTATTCCGTTTTAAAAAGAAATAATTACTCTACTATGATTTGTTCATTTTAATTCTATATTCTTACATAATTCGCAGCATTTCTACGCCAAACACAATTTTTGAATACTGCATTTTCCAATGGTCACAAGAGTAAGAAAAATTGATTTATTATCTAGACAAGTAAAGCGCTTTTTGTTACAAATTAGATATGTTTTACGTGAACAGAACACATGTGTTTTTTAAGTGGTCATATCAATGTTGTCCTAAGTATATTTTATAATAAAAGAATTGAAAGTATTTACGAAAATTTGCTCTGATGGTCACAAGAGACAGTGACGTTACTCTTGACATTTTGTCTATAATGGAATATCTGCAACCATTCATTTTAAACACAAAAATAACCCATTAAAATATCTTTAAACAAATTTATTTTTTACAAAACACTTTTTTAATTCTGGTTAAAGTTTAAAATAACATGAAAAGAATGTAAAAAACTTTACAACAATGAACATACCCAAATGCCACATCCATCCAAGCATCGGTGATTGAGATTTTAAAATACACAAAAAGGAAAATATGAAACAGAACTTCAGAATTTTTTAAACAATAAATCTTCATACTTTTTTTAATGCAAAGTACCATCGGTACCAACTATTCGCAGATGTCCTTATTTATTTATTTTTCGGGCACCGAGCTATTCAGATTTTAAATTCTGGGGAAAACGAATTTTTTTCCTCCCATATACGAACTATGTGCTTGAAAACCCATATTTTCCCCGGACATTCGTCCATACATGGAAACAATCATAATGCTATCGAACAGGAGAAAACTGAAGCTCGTTCATTAGCATTCAATGAGGGTTTTAATTATTATCTCGGCTAATAAACAAAAATTATAAATCCGAGTCCCAGGTACATTGGGACGCGTCTTTATATGTTCTTATCCAAATTTGCAGACACCTACGTGTGATATATTTCCCTGGCCATTGTCAATAGACAGACACACACACAAACAAACATCTTTCTTTCATTAATATAAAAAGATACTACATTAAAAAATATTTACAAAATTTATGTCAGTCATATAAACATTAAATTTGCTGCTTTTGTAGATCTTTAAGATTTTATTTATAAAAAAAAAAAAAAAAAAAAAAAAAAATTGCATTTTGCAATTTTTTAAATGTAAATGAACTTTTCATATTAAAAGCGTAAACGAAATTTAAAGAAAAGACAGCAAATTTAAAATTAAATTTTGATAGTTGAAAAGAGATAATAGTTTAAATTTTAGATATGATGTTTATCCAATATATACAGAATTTTTTTATAGTTAAACTTCTTTTCACATGAAAATTTCTACTGATATTTTTCAATTAAAAATAGCGCGTTTCTAATATGAAATCAGTTGGAAAACGGAGCTTTAAAAAGCACAGTTCGTGCGTAGTGACGTCAAACAGGGAGTCGCTCCCTATTGACTATAGGGTGAAATGGCACAATTTTGTCGATATAGTAACCTTAGTAGCATTATTAAAGTTCACCTCAAACGATTTTTTCTTATAGACTATAATGTAACGTAATTCTTTTATGTGTCACTTTAAGCGATCTATAAATGCTACATACTTCATTTTCAATAGCGAACATGCTATAGTAAACCATAGATATGCCACGATGAATTTCGCGTGTTCCAGCCCCCTCAGCCACCAAAAACCTAACCACACCTCTTGGCTCTTCTTTGCTTGTCTCTATTTCTAATGCTGGACGAACACACTTTTCACCACGCTCACCTACAAAGAAATAAAAAAACTATTTTGAGTACCTGTGAGCTGTCATGCATTTCCACCAACCCTCAACATGGAAGCATCGATATGTTACAACAATGTTGCCAACTTTGACGAGGAATGTGTTTTATGGCGGGTGTTCTGTTTTCATTTGACTGCCCCTCGTAAATAACATATCATTTACATGGCAATCCGAGTATATTTACGAGAGTTAGAATACGGACAAACGGTCAGATGGCAGACAGACAAGCTGAACTCCTAAACACTTTTCAACTATGTTGGAAAGTATTAAAAACGACATTTTGATTTTTTTTTCTTTAATTCGAATTCCAATAATAAAATAATACACAGATAACATGGAAATTATACAAAAGAAATCGTATTAGAACATTGTAGAAGTCTGTTTAAAGCCCTTTCTTGTGAAAAAAAATATTGATTATTTTTATTTATAATCTTAAGTCTCAAGGCTCAAGTAAATTTTCACTTATCTGTCGTCTTCGCTTTTACTTCGTCTTTTACTTCCGAGCCATCCTTTAGCTATGGCCTTAAAAATAAGAAGGATTTTTAAAACGTGCTCATAATCAAAATATTTTATAACTTATTTGAAGGAAAAGCAGAATCTAACAATATTTTATATAAATAAAAAATCTAAAACAAGCCTTATGTCTTATCAACACTTTCAATATTTTTTGCAATTTTTGTCTTTCTCGATTACCTTCCAACGAAACAAAGATATCGTCCATACCTCCTTTCAAGATAAACATCGTAATATGTATATTTTTACCTGCATTTGAAAAATTATTACTACTTAACTGTATGTATGAACTTTTAGCAAAATGTATTTAAACAACTTTTTTGATATTTCAATAAAATTCAATCTAATATTCTAACAAATTCAAAAATATACTTTGTTAAAAAGGAAGTGTTCCCATGCTAGGTTGGAGCAGAAATAAATATTTTAAACGTTCTATTGTCTCTATATTTTTCAGATTATCTTTTTAATGCAGATAAAACATTAAAAGGAATCTAAAATATAAGTTCAGTTTTAGAAAACCTTAGTGTGCTATTGACTAAACGTTGAATGACTGAAAAAATATGTTGATATTTAAACAAAATTTCAGTATATTGCGAAAATTAACAATCAGGTGTCCATTTTTCAATCAATTATAAATAGATTTAGTTTTTTGAATGTATATTATATTTTAAAACAAATACATACCAGTGAGTAACGCTGACGTCCTTTTGACAATGGCAACGAATTGACCAAGAAATTTCACTTTTACTGCAATTTTTTTACCTTCTAGATATCGCACGATTTAAATTTTTACACAGTCGAATAACGAAAAAATATACTTACAAATGCAATTTGTTTGAAAATTGTATCTTAATTTACTAATTTTTCATGGATTTCAAAATAATGTTCAGACATGATTTTCTTTTAAATATATCTCTATCGCGCACAGCTCTGTTACGGATGATTAACCCACTTGCACTTAAAACCAGTATAAATAATTCAAAATTTGTTTTTGGCAAATACTACATAAATCAATTAAAACTTCGCCAATAAATAAAATAATCTATATACACATCTTTAAAAGTACATTTTTTCTTATACATTGTCTAACAGAAAAAAAAAAATGTACTTTTAAATAAAATTTGTTAGAAAATTGTAACTCCAGTTTATCGTTTTTTGTTGTTTTTTAATCATATGTTAAGTAATTTTCAAGCATGATTTAAAATAAAATCTACCTCAACAATAAATATTTGTTCATTAATCAGTAATAACCAACACAAAATGGCCTGTTCGTAATCCAGGCAGGACCCCGACTACGGAAGAGTGATCCGGCTACGGAGGAGATAGTAAGTTTGAAAATAAACAAAACGGAGAGTAGAAAAAACTAGTCGTTGTGGGCCACCGTAATACTTACCCATCATGGATATGCATAATATAAAATATGAAAATAAAACATGTGTAAACTATTTATAAAATGCATTGCAATTCGAATAAAATCGTGGCTCGATGACGTCATAAACTTAAAATGATCTATTACTGAATTGCGTAAAAGAAACATCCTTATAACTCCAAAATTGATAATCCTATTAACTAACGGTTTACTGCGGAAGATTAAGCGTCTCATTTCCAATTAAAATATCTTTAAATTAAAATTTGAATGAAATACAGGGTCACGAAAAATCGAAGAGTGTGAAAAATAGGATTACAAATATCTCGGCAACTAATTATCCGATTGACTTCATTCTATATGCAAAATTTATATTTTTTTATTGTGTTTTATATTCACTCCTTAAAATAAACAATTTCGAAAAATTTTATATACCTTTTATCAGAACGAATATTTCGAAAGTCCGAAAAAATAGTTCCGGATAATCGAGGTTACTGAAATTCAATAAGCCTTCTTCCCATTGTTACATACTAAGTACATACCAAATTTCAAGTCTCTACCTCAATTTGTTCGGGAGATAGAGCGTTTACAGACACACACACAGACAGACGGACGGCAATTTTTTTTTTATAAAAATATGTTTTTTGGAATCTCCAGTGTCTGAAACGTGTAAATCCGTCAAAAATAATTTTCGATTTTCAAAACGATTACAAGACTTACTCTATATTACGTATGATGGGTAAGTAATAATTTACGCTTTTAACGTTTTACACCTGTGAAATAATAATTAAAAAAATCTTTCGTAATATGCGTTTCTTTTACATATAATCATAATCGTTCAAACGTTCGAACAACCTGGGATTTATATTATTTAAGTTGTTGGAAAGCAACATATGCAGTTATATAAACCAATAGACAAAACTAAAGAGAAAACTGCAGCGTTACCACATTTGCAGTTGACCTTCCATGTTTGACGAGTTTCTTCACTTTTTTTGGTACTTACGTTTTATCCGTGTCAGGAAAACAGACCGCCAAAAATGGACGCTAATCTCCAATCATGTTTACATTTCTGTTTCTTATTCAAAATCACATTAACACTGTTCAAGAAATACTAAACCCGTTAAAAGATGTAACTAAATTTATATGAAAGATTATTGCATTATATAAATCTCGACAAAAAATAAACAGACATCGTTGAACTGAACATGGTGTTTTCTTATGTTAAATTTGAGTAAAAATTTAAATTTATACGAAATGTCTTCTTTATTAATCAAATTTTAAAGAGCTATTCGTAAATATGGTAAAAATAAAATGCGAGTAAAGAAAAAGCATCTGAACAACTAAAAAACAAACATGTCATTTGTAAATATTGGTTTAGTTAGGTAAGGTAGGTAAGATCTATGGCAAAGAAAGACGAAATTTGGACTTGCCGCGACTAAGACGAGCTGACGCATATCCATTTTGTTTCGGATTATTGGTACCCAGTTCAGCATCAATCTACCGCAGCCGGAGTTGGGGTTGCCTAAGACTCGGTTCTTATAGGCTGAACCGGTTCTGATTAGCTTGGTTTTTCGACTGGGCTCCAATTCGGGTGTCAAATCTGCGAGGATGCGTCAGCCTTGCGACCACTAACTTGGATTTACATCGACGGTAACCAAAATTTATTGGAAGTCAGTTTTTCCCTTCAGAAATATATAAACTGTAATGCTTTTGTGAATGAGATTCTATTTCCCTCATACGAATTGTACATTCGAATACGCATATCTACAATTATTTACATTGCCTCTTCACATAATCAATATATTTAAAACACAAACCGCTTGTTTTTTTTTTCGTCATCTGCCCTGCGCTTTCTACTGAACTAATTTGAATATATATTTATATATATATATTTGAATTGAAAGCGGTTCATTTGTAGATGAGTCTGGTGCACAGCTATTTTTTAAAATATATTTTTTAATATTTTATTTTTAATTTTAAAAAATGTTAATGAAATTTCGTGTTATTTCCATTGTTACAGAGAAAAGAGAAATAATAGGAATTAATATATCTTTACTGATGTCATTTTCTCATTAAAATTAAGGATAACTTTCTTTAAAAAAAAATGAACAGAAATGACGTCACATTTAAACAAGAACGAAAAATCATGCGTCAAGCATAGATTATGAAACACTTTCCAACACAGCCAGAAAACTGTAACGAAACTTCACCGTTAAATAAGGTGAAAGAAGATATGTAAGTGAACAGTTTAGAAAACATATAACACGTGGAAAAATACAGTTTTCGAAATTACCTTCCAGTGTCAAAAAAAGTAGTCGAATTATTTTGTACAGCCCTGTATATGATCAATAGATGTGGATATATAGTATGATAAAATTTAGTTCAGTTAGAATATTCACATTTAGCAATTTTCATCAATCGATAGAAATGCACTCGAAATCTTTTGTACAGCCCTGTATATTATCTAAAGACTTTTGTGCACACCACATAGTAAAATAAAAGGCAACTTAAAACTCACTTGCAGCAATTACCAAACGTAAACGACAATGTATCTTTTTTTGCGTAGCCCTGTATATGAATTTATTTATATTCCACAAACTTCTATTAGTCTACTAAATATAGTTCAGCAGTAAAATGCGTAAACACAATTAAAAACTACCCTTAAGCAATTCACCCCCATAGTCTGTAATACTTACGAATTCCCTTGTGTAGCTCTGTATATGATCAACCGAGTTTATAAACACACACGTACTATGAAAAAAATAGCTAAACTTAAAAACGCAAACCAAAGATGAAAATGCACTTATCACACGTAGACTGTAAATATTGCACATGTACTGTAACCAATATATTTTGTGTGTCCCTGTAAATAAATGCAATGCACATAAGTGAGCAATTTATAGTGCACCTCAGTAATGCATATAATTTTCATTATGTTTGAAATAATGAAATATCACTAAATTACACTGCAAACGAGTTTTCCCCATAGAACTATATGTAACAGAATTCGTTTGCTTGACCCTGCAAATGAATAATAAATGCTTTGCACCCCATATTCTAAGAAAATGCACTTGAAACGATTATTCCCCACTGACCGTAATGTAACGGAATACTTTTGACTATCCCTGTAAAAAAAAAAAAAAAACTATAAGCGCTACACACTTCTGTTGATATAGGGAACATGCTATAGATAACGACAATAACATATAAAATTTTCAGGGCAATCCGAGCATATTTGCGGGAGTTAGAGCACGGCCAGACGGCAGACAAACCGAAGTCATAAACACATTTCAAACTAGGTTGGAAAGTGTTAAAATCATGCATTTTCACTCATAAAGCTATTATTACATTTCAATATTTTTTCATTCCTCTGATACTGAGATTGAAACACTAATCTCAGAGGGAATCGAAATGCTTCTGTGAGGGGAAATGACATCATATTTAAAAGGAAATGAGCATTTTCTTTGATAAAACTAAATATTTTACTACGAATGCGTCTAAAAGACACAAATTTCTGAACTTTTAACTCACCGGTACCGAGATAAGAAACTGAACTCAACAGTGCGAAAGTTCACAGGCAAATTTGTAGTTGACAAACGTGACGTCAAGTTTGGAAATATTTTTATTAAAAATATATTGTGCGTTAAAATATTTTTTAAAATAGTGAATATGAAAATGAGAAATACGCGTGTAAATTTTACAACAGTAAAAATGACGTTATGTTTAGATTTCAGTGAAAGAAAAAAATGATTGTGTCAAAGTGGCGTATATTTTGCTGATGTAATACCAAACATCAGAGCTCAATTGATAACTCCACCGTAATTATTTATGTTGATTACATGTTACTGATTATTACTTATACGAACAAAGTTGAATTTTTCGATCATTTGTAAAGTCGAAGTTAAAGGAAATAGAATTTTGGTTAAAAATAATATTGTTTTAAGAGTTAGAGTAGACATGCAAGATTAATTTTTACTGTAATTATTTTTGTAGGTTTATTATAAATTCAATCTAACAATTCCTTTTTAAACATTTTCTTTCGACGGGCTCCACCTCGTTTTAAAAATTTAAATTTACTGGCAATGGTCAGATATACAATATAAAATATTATATTGCGGAAAAAATGCGCACCATACATAATGTGGCGCAGATTTTTTTTGTTTTCATTTTTTAATGTATTTTTTACAGTAAAATAAAAGATTTATTTTTAACTTCATTGAAAATTGTTACTATGGCTAATAACATGATATTTGCATCATATACGATTTTATAGTATTTAAAAATTTAAATTCATTTATTAAGAATACAATATTTTTTTTATAAACGTTAATCTATTTGATATATTCACTCCAACTCTAGCAGAAAGATTTTCGATCGCTTAATTCTTATTTTCTCATCTAATTTCCATCTAATCGCTATAAAATTGTCGCTGACCAATAGCTAATTCATAAACCGTTAGTTCACAGGTATACTTCAAATTGCAAAAATGATTCAAATGTTATTTCCCATCATATTAAAAGCCATTTACGTCAAAAGAGTTATTTTTGTGAAAGTTGCGAAATTAAAATTTTTATGTGGTCCGTGGTTAATATAAATTACTTTAAAAAAGAAAGAAAAGGTAAAGGAGAAGAAAAGTGATCTGATAAATAAAGTAAAAATATACCCTTTTTTACGACAAAACTTTCCGATTTATGATACTTTGAATTTTATGAATTTTCAGTGTTTCCCGGCATTAAAACGAGCCCTTCCGTTTTTAGTTGTAAGAAAACGCTGGAAATTAACCAAATTAAAAGTATCGTAACTAAACAGCAGATTATATGCACTTAAAAATTATCAAAATATGCATTAAAAAACCTCCAAATTATGTTGTTAAAATCCAAAATATGTACTTAAAACTTTTAATGAAAGACCACTTATCTGTTAAATGCAGTTCCTGTTTTCTATTCTATTATATTTTAAGTATAATTCATAGTCATATCAATATTTCTACCTTAAGGCACATGCGCATTTACCACAAAAGTTCATCTTGTAAGTAATGCAAGTAATTTTTGTTGAAATGCACAAATACGTATTTTCTTTTTCCTTTTAGCGCTATATGTTATAACCATAAATGCAGAATACAGAGGTTGTTCATACACTTTTTAGGCGAGTTTGTTTTGGTGTTAAAAAAAAATTGTCTACATAGAGAAATTATTTTTCACATATAATATGTTTTTGAAAGTATAAATTCTCGTCTAGTAACTGAAATTTTTGTTTACATGCAAAATGGCGTTTTTAAAGAACCGATGGATGGAAGACTATATTTCTGCACTTTCCGAAGATAATTATTCGTATTCGATTATTTAAAAACGATGTGAAAGGTTTTTCTTATATATAAAGCCACAGTAGGTAATATTGTCAATAAGACAGGGAAAAAACGTGAATGTCTGTCGTCAAGGGGAAAAATTGTTCCAAATATTTACCCAAGAACAAAAATGAATTCTTCGAATATTGCAAAGGTAAGATATTTTATGGTAAAATAAAATCTTCCAACTCAAAGTACTGTTGCCAAATCGTTAAAATGCTCAATGTCAACTATTTAAAAAATCATTAACAATGATTTGAATTTTAAAAAGTCCAAAAAACGCAATGTTCATCGTCTTTTTCCACGACATATCGCCGAACGTAGAACACGGTGCAGAATTCTTTCTTTATCAGAAGCATTTATCTGGAGCAAAATAGAAAATGTTGTTACAATAGGTGAAACCTGGGTGTATTTAAGTGATTGTAATTAAAGAGATTCATTTATTATCGTCAAAGAGGAGAAAAAAAATCTTAAATCATTGTTCGATATAGCTAAAGAAAATTTTAGTAAAGGATTTATGATTGTCTTTGCATATAACAGCAAATTAAAATAAAGAGAGTGGAGGACACAATGTTGAGATCAACTGCACATACTATGAGAAGCATATTTTACTTCCAATCTTAAAATATTAAATACAATCTCTTTACCACCCCCCACCCGTCCCCCGGTGCCATCATCAATCTGTTGAACTGCATCAAGATAAAGCGAACAGCCACACATCACAATACACTGTTAATTTCATGGAAAAAATGGAACAAGAAACGGGTATCAGGGGTATACCCTTCACTGATGTACCTGCTAAATCTCCTGATGTACCATGTATGGATTTTTGCTCCTTTAAACTCGAAAACAGCGCTTTATCCAAACGTCAACCTACAAACCTTCATGGACTTTGGAAAGCCGTTCAAGACGAATAGGCCAAAATATATGTTCCAAAATTAGAAAAGGCATTATTGTCATGAAAATTACGATGTAAGAAGGTAGTTAAGAATAATGGTTACCAAATTGAACATTTAAAACACAAATGTTTTATGTAAATTGTTCTGTAAGCACCGTGAAAATCGTTTTAAAAAAGTGCGAACACACTTTGTGTGCTCTCTAAAAACCAGCCGATATCACTGTATAGTATAAGCTATGTTAATGTGTTCCGGCCAAACCAATGTTACTGGACAGCTGACACAGGGATGAAGGAAATGCACTCTTGAACTTTATTTCACAACTAGCATCATTTAACAAAAGATTCTTCGATTACATTGTGACGGCTGGGCTGGAATTAAAAATTTAAAATGAGCTTCTATGATAGAAATGTTTTTGAAAAGATCTATTTTTTAGCATTTCTTTAGCAGAGGAAATAGCGCAGCAAATTCTGGGCTGTCAAAAGTATTAACAACATTTCTTTAAAAATCTAAATTTTGTCCCCAAAAGATTGCTGAATTTAACCATGTACCTAATCTTGTTAAAACAATCGCTGTGGAGAAAGGGGAACACTGGGATACATCTCTTTCTATGTTTTAATCCACAAAGAAACTTTTAAAAAGTTTTCTTTATATTAGAGATATCATTTATAGGAGCATATATCTGATAAAATGCTGATGCAACTTTTATCGTGTAATAAGATGCACCAGTAACAATTAATTAACACATTTTGGTATGTGCTTCTTTAGTGGCCACAATAGTCTCAAGGTATAGTTTACAAATCTTGCTATCGTGTAGTGGAACAATAAACCAAATGATGTATTTGGAATTGCTCTTGAAACTATAGTTATGTTCTCTATTCATTAAAAGGAGAAAAAAATGTATCTTGTTCTATATATTTTATTATCTTGTTTATTCGCTTTTGTAAAACAGAAGTATTAGAATAAAAGACATTAAATTTTGTTGATATATTTTGGCTATAGCTTATAGTCAATATATTGTTTGCTGTAATGAATTATTAAGGAACAAACTAAACATCCTGGCACTAAAAGTTAAAAATATGCATTTACACACAATTTTAAGGTATTTTAAGCATTTATATGCTTTAATAGAAAATAGCCTTAAAATATGCAATTGCAAATAATTAGCTGGTCTAATGACAACTTTGTAAATTTTGGTCATACAATTTTTCTTTACTTGTTACAGCATGCCGAAAGTTTTCCTACATGTAATATATAAGATCCATGGATCGTATACAAATTAAATTTTTGGAACTTTTACAAAAAAATAACTATTTTAGCAGTGGCATCATTTGGAGAGGGCAGTTACTCCCCCTCCGAATTTCAGACTTTATTATTATTATTATGTGTTTCTTTCTTTTTTTTTTTTTTATCAGTATTTCAATGTTTTCATTTGTTTTTGTTTTACCAACATATTAACAATTGCATATAAATAAATTTCAACAGTATTAGTAAGTAAAATTGAAAATATGTAAAGTAGGAAAAAAGTTCATTTCAAGTGGACAGAAAATCTGAATGTGTGCTACGGAAGAATTTTGGCTCCTCCAAGCAAAACCATATTACTTATTAACAATTGCATATAAATAAATTTTAACAGTAACAGTATAAATAAAATTAAAAATATGTAAATAGGAAAAAGGTTCATTTCAAGTGGACAGAAAATCTGAATGTGTGCAACGAAAGAATTTTGGCCCCTCCAAGCAAAACCTGAAATGACACTCCTGATTTTGACGTAAATGGCTCTTAATGTGATAGAAAATAACATTTTAAACATTTTTGAAACTGGAAGTGTACCTTTGTATAATACTAACGGTTTAGGAACTAATACCCGATTTAGATTGGATATTTAAGATATCTTAGACCGCCGAACTCACTGAGGGAGTTCCACAAACTCACTCAGTGAATTCGAACTTTCTATTGCTAGATACAGTCAGTACCACTTACTTTGATTGGCTCTGGAGACTAGCTTTAACAGATTAACCGTTGAGGCAGACTTTAACTTATGCGCATGCGCTTATTCTATGTTTGCTCAAATCTCAGACACAGTGATGTTCAGTGAGTTATCCTAGATGAGCTTTGCGGTGTGAACAGTTATTCAAATCCGGGAAAGTACCACCTGAAAAATAGCGGTCTAAGATATCTTAAATGTCCGGTGTGAACAGGGTATAACTGTTAAGACGAGACACCCTGTATATTATAATTTCATTAAGAATTTCATTTCACAAAGCTGAAATTCGAACATAAACACTTAAGGTTGTTAATTATTTCTAACTATGTTCTTAAGCATAATGGTGACGTCATCATTCACAACTACCCCCTCCTACCCTATGATTGTCAAAATGTTGGCCATTAATTGTTTATCAGGAGATAGAACGCAGGGCGCTTCCTTTAGTGAATTAAACAAAGGATAATTTTTTATGATGTCATAGACGAAAAAGAACTTCTACTGTGTGCAGAAGGTTAACTTATATCTTCCATATAAATAATCTATTTCTCTGAAAAAGAAACTCGATATTCTAAAAATTGGGTGTCTTTTATATAATGTTACTACAGGACATTATTTCATAGTAATGTTTCCTGGTAAATTTTAATTTATATAATAAATTACTCCTTATCAGATCTTTAAAATCCTTTCAAAATTAATATTATCTGCTTTAAGGGGAGGTTCTACTTCTTTGGCCTAAAATTTACGTGATTTTTACGATTTTTTCTCGGTTAAAAAAAAAAAAAGATATTACCTTTGGACGTTTGCATTATATTTATTGACATTTCCCTCATATATTTAATTTTTTTGTGCAAAAAAAATATGTCTTGTGCGACTGCAGGTGTGCGCCATGGCCTTCCAATCGGGCTAACTTTTCTCTCCGGTCACAAGCATCTCAAACAAATTTGGTCATCATATTTTGAAAGGGCATTAAATTCTCCGGAACTTATACTAACATTTAATTTTAAAATTGGATTTTTCACAAAATGGTGGTCATTTGAAGAAAAATATCACTTTTTACGCCCTTTTTTTAACATTTTGCTTTAAAAAATATTTAATCAATAAAGTTATACTTTTCGGTCAAAAACAATTAGCTTTCTTTCGAATAAAATTTAAAGGAAATCGGTCCAATAATTCTCGAGAAAAATGGTCGCCCAGATTGAAAACAGGGTTTCGAGAAAAGCAAGTTTAAAAATTTACAATGGATTTTATGTCGCGTCAGCTGCAAGTATACAGAAAAAAAACAATAGGGGTGAAGGAATTTCAATTCCCTGCTTCCTTGAAGGCGTGGCTGTTGCAACTCGTGGATCCACAGCGTTACCTTCAATGAGTGGCGTTACATTGAATGAGCAAAAAATACTGTATGGAATTTAAAATATCACGAAACCGCTTTACTTTATCACCATATTTTATTATGTTGATTCGGTGCGATATATCCTTCCGGCTGTTTCATATATACCTCTTTCTGTAGGTTCCCGTGTAAACGCGAAGTATTGATATCTATATGATTTACTTTAAGATCGTGATGTAGTGCAGCTATGAGAAATGCACGGATAGTAGTGTGAGAGAGAACTGGAGCAAAAGTCTCGTCACAATCTACTCCAAATTTCTGACTGTAACCCTGAGCTACTAGTCGTGTTTTATAGTTTTGGATGTTGTTTAAATTATCACGTTTTATTTTGAAAGTCCACATTGGACCGATCACCTTTTTGCCTGGTGGTAGATCGACTAATGTCCATGTTTTATATTTTGTTAGGCAGTTAATTTTATTTTCTGTGGTTTTAAGCCAATTTTGCTCTTCACGTGGATTGTTCATTTGTATAATATCGTTCCAATTATCTGGCTTATTTGTTTGTGTATCTTTAACGAAACAGGCGAATCTATCTGGTGGCACCCCCTGTTAGATCTATTCGACCTTCTCGGTTCTTCCGTTGATTGTTTGGATTCGCATGGTGTCGTTTCATTATCGTTAATCTCAATTTTGATGTAATTTTCGCGCTTTTCCGCTTGTTTCCTATCATCATTGGAGATTTCTTCGAGATTTGTATTTTCCTCAATGTTGTTTGAGTGTTTTGTTTCATGTGCTATAAATTTGATGGTTCTAGCTATTATTATTTGTTTGTCTTTTGCATGTATTCGATATCCTATGAATCGTGTGTTGTATCCGACAAAAGTGCCTTCTTGCGCTCTGTCATCAAGTTTCTCTCGGTGTACTTTATTAATGCAGACAAATGCTTTGCACCCGAAAACTCTTAAGTAGTGGAGATTAGGTTTGATACCTTTCCACATTTCGTATGGAGTTTTATTATTCGCCCTCGTTGGCAGTCTGTTTTGGAGATATGTCGCAGTGTGTATTGCTTCTCCCCAAAAATGTTTATTTATTCTGATTATATTTTGTTTATTATTACTTCTGAGCGCATGCTTCGTGTCAAGTAAGATTTTATTTTTCCTCTTAGAGACCCCATTCTGACTTGGACCATGCGGTATTGTGAAATGGTGTAATATCCCGTTTTCTTTTAAGTATTCCTCTATTTCATTCCTAGTGTATTCTCCTCCATTATCGGATCTAATTTCGTTCGGTTTTCTTCCGAATTGATTATTTACCATAGCTATGAATTCTTTTAATTTATCGATTACTTCACTTTTTCTGGATAATAGGTGTATGCTTGTATATCTTGAGTAATCATTTATTAGTGTAAAAAATTATATCTTCCTTCTAGTGTCGGTGTATTTATAGGACCACGCACATCGCTGTGTATTAGGTAGCTTTCATTACAAAAAAGCTACCTATTGCAGCCGTTCGGAGGAAAGCAATTCCAAAAAAGACCCCCAAACCACCCTCCATTCAAATGTTAATTTATATATATATATATATATATATATATATATATATATATATATATATATATATATATATATATATATATATATATATATATATGACGTATGTCATGCTATTACTCTCTTATTTATGAACCGATTCCGATATGACTGAGTATGTGTGTGTGTAGAACATACCAAGGTCTCGACCGAGTTCGTTGGCCAGCTTCATCCGCCATCTTGTTTCAAAATGGCGGCCAGTTAAAAAAATTTTAATTTTTAAAAATTCAAAAAAATGTAAAAAATATATATATTGAAAATATTGTTTCCGTTAAGTGTTAGAAGGTGATACAAGGATTCTGGAACATTTTTTGTTTTGGCTATATCTTAAAAAATGGCTGAGATATGGCAGTTTGAATTTCTAGGGTGGCTGAGATTTTGAAACAATCTGATATTTGTTATGCTGTAACTCTCGTATTTATGAACCGATATGAATGGGACTGATCATGTGTACAGAACATACCAAGGTCTCGATCGAGTTCGTTGGCCAGCTTCAAGCGCCATCTTGTTTCAAAATGCCGGCAAGTTAATTTTTTTTAATTTAAAAAGATATAATTCAAGTTGCAAAAAGATTAATTTAAAACTTCATCGCAATAAAAGTTTTTAATTCAAATGATTATGCTACACATGGGTGAATTATTATAAACGTCATTGAAAATTAATAAAAAAATTCCTGAAATACAAAAGCCAAAAAATACAGAATTCAGGATAATTTTCTATGCACAATCACCCTTGGCTACAATGATAGATAAAAGAAAAGTTTGATTGTATAAATTCTTAATTAGAATGTCTTAAAGATTTATGATTTTACAAATGTATTGCGCTAAGCGCCCATGTGGGTCTAGGTATGGCGTGCTTGTTATTAAAAAAAAGCACAGTTTTATTTAATAGCCATAATGTTTAGAACCGATATTTTAATATTCTATAAGTTTCTGTTCCTTTTATAGTAAAATTATGAGCCATCTTATTAGATTAAATGCATAATTAACATTTAATAAAATTAAATAAAATAGTAAAAGGAAAATATACATACCTTGCCTGCCGACTGCTTGAATCCATGCTTCCTTAGTATTTTCATCTATCGGAAAATAATGCATGGATATTTTATTATCCTCTGGGTCAAAATAGTCTGTTCGACTGTCATTATTGCAGAAAGGCACGCAACGCATCATATTTGTAAAGATATACAACCAGAATTTAAAAAAATTATATCACTTTATCATTCACGTGTTCTATAAACTGCAGTTTGTTGTTCTAGTGTTGACCATGAGACGCCAAACGTCCCCTTCCAAAATCAGCACACAGAAAATCTTCGAATGGTCGCTTCTTTAGTATCGTATGTTGGTCTAGGTCTAGATAAACTGGCCTTAATGGCAGATAAAATACACGAGACTGCCGTCGCGGGTGTTGAGGAAGCAGTTTATAAACTGCAGATTGGTGGTAAGACCAAATTTGTGTCTATCGATCGCCTAAAGCCAGCTTTTATTCTGAACTGTTCAGAACCAACACCTGTACTCTCTATCAAAGCAATAGAGCCAACTCCTGAAGTCCGTAAACCGGAAATGGAAAATGCACCGGAACTCCCAGATGTCAAACGTACCCGTTCTGGACGGCGAGTCCATTTTACTGCACGCTTTAGGTAAGGGAACGCTCCACTAGGAAGGGGGTACTGTAGTGTCTTTAACCGAACCTCCAACACTGCTAACTCCATCGCAGCTGAAACAGAACATTAACTGTTATCACTGTGATTGTGTTGCTAAAAGTGACTGTGAAAGCCATAGTGCAATGGAAATATATTAACTCTTTATTAACTTTAACGGCAACCGCGACTGCGTTGCATGAACCGAAATGAACTGATTGATTATTTTTATTCCTGTGTAATGTAGTACGCACTTTTTCTGCAGCTCATTTTCTCCCTGTATTATCGTAATACGAATCTAATTAAATCATGGAACCAATGTATTAGAAAGTTGATATATCTTCCTACAGCAGATTAAAATGTTTACGTTCGTAATTTAACAGCTTTATTTTGTCGCTTGTAATTCTCGTAGTATGCGACCAATGAGAGAAGCTGTAAAACCAAAGGAGATTGTTGATAAACAACAATCAAGAAAAAGACAGTGAAATATGCCAGCTGCCGCACACTGACGGTTGTGCGAATGGAAAAATAGGAACGGCGCCTTTACCTCACATTCCTCTCGCCGCTTTCGCCCGCAAACAGGACCTGTTTACTGAATAGGTCCGGGAAACCTGTGCTTACCCAAAGAAATACAAGGGACAACCAAATTTACTTTTCAAAATAATTTTTTAGAAAAAAAAATTTCAATCAGGGTATTTTTTTCCTTACGAAACTTTTACCTAAATGCCTCTTTCTAAAATGTTGTTTACTCGAAATTTTAATGGTAAAATTTCCAATTGTTGCAGCATACGAAAAATTGATTTAGTAAATAACAAAGCAATTGGTAGAGTAATAGGGAGACCCCTTGAGTAACGTCTGGCTTCCCCTACTTCTATGTCTTAAGCTGGTATCGAACGGAATTTCTTCGATCGCACGTGCTATCCTGGAAATCCTGTGCGCTCTCTATTTATAATTTTCGAAATTTACATTATTAAAGTAACGTTTTATCTTGTACATATTTAAAAGAGATTGGAGGGGGAGTACTTGAACTCATCCTAGAAATTGATAAAAATCTGGAAATGTGATTAATATTTTATATTTAATTTATTAATTTATTTCTTCGTCTTTCTTTGAGGGTACACGAGCTCATGTGCCCCAATAGAGAAGTCTCCACTCCTGTCTTTTCCACTGGGCTCCACAATGATACGCAGGGCTATCTTCCTATTCGGATTTATTGAATCCAGCGGTCTGCCCATGAATATAATGCCAAAGAATTTCAGAGGCATATTTTTGCCAAAACACAGATTTCCTCCCATAGAGAAGTATAAGGAAAGGGCATGTTTACAAACAAACACTTACATCAAACAATCTACCACTACATTTTTATCGTAACAATCATTGCAGGAATCGTCATGGCGACGTAGGCCAATCGTATCATAGACTTGTTTAACGTAGGTCAATCAAATTACCCCGTCCCATGTGTACAATAGATCAGTTTCAGCTGACGTCACACCCTAGAAACCACCTTAGCAACTAGATTTGTTTTTTGTTTGCCCGCCAAAAATGGTGGATTGTGATTGGTTGGCTCATAATACAGGCTATAACTCCACAATTATGATTGGTTGGTAACACTTGGTGGGCTGGTTATCACGTGGTTGAAACTGATCTATAGGCGTCATAAAGAACGGGCAGGTTTTATTACTTTTTGAGCGTTCAACCTAGGTTTTCTAGATTGATGTAGACGGTGAATATGAGCATTAGATGATTGGCAGTCTGTTTTTGTTCACAAATGTTTCAACCAATCACATTTTTTTTATCCCATATGTCCCCACCCTCATATCCTAATCTCACTCATCTAATTGAAATCGCCCAGGTCAGTATCGCCAAGTTCTGGAATATGGGTTGGAAAAGTTTAGATGAACATTTTAAGCTGGGGTATTTCAACTTTCCCTGCATGCAGTTTGACAGTCTGATATGTATAAAGGCACTTTAGCCATCACGGGACAGCCCTGGATTTTACAACTTTGGATTAGAGTGCCTCCATATGAATGTGAAAACATACACACTGGGTACAGCGCCTAGAATACATAGTGTGGAAACCGGCTATCCCAGTAATGCTTTAAAAAGTGCTAAAAAATTATAGCCGATAAATGTGCAACGAGGCTATACGATAACAGGACGATCGCAACGACATCTACTAGCTTTTTTCAACATAAACATTGTATTTCAAAAATTTAGCAAATATCAAATGTATTTTGAACAGTTATAAGTTGATAATCAAGCAATGACATAAAATAAGTTTCAGAATATATTTTAAGAGGATAACTATACATCATTATTTCTAAATCGGTTCAGTAATAAACGAAAAAAAAGGATTTGTTTTTGCAAAAATGTGAAAATGAAAACCCGGACAGCTTTAACCTATAATTCAAGATAAAAATAAAAATAAGGAAATTTTTATTCAAAGAAATTTCTGAATCGCTAATGCACGTACACATATGAATTAGTTCCGCGGTATGCATACATGATACTGCAAATTGATTATTATTAATAATACTTGAAATTTATCAAATAAATGATAATCTTGAATGTATTTGAAAAGTTGCATTGAAAAGAGCTAGGAGATGTCGCTGCGATCGACTTCTTATCGTTCAGCATCGTTGTTGTTGTACTTTAAAGGATTCAATTTTTTTAGTACTATTTTGTAGCCGTTTTCCACACTATTTATTCTAGGTGTTGTACACTGGGTGCATGCCCAGAGCGCGAACTACGTTATACACGGCTGGTTCATGCCTTTTGAAACGTCACACGGAGTGGATCCGAGGCTAACGAAAAAGACAGGCTACCGCGGTGCATTCCACTTATATTTTTTTACAGACCGCTAGAGTGACGTGATGCTCTTTTCGCACCCCTGCATTGGTGCATTCGAGCATCACGCTGTTGTGGTGAGTACAACTCAACCCTTGTAGACAAGCGACAACGACAACTCAATTCTACTTTTCTTTACTGTGTTGTTATGCTGTTCTGTAGCTCGCGTAAGCAACGTGACGGGATTAAAGTATAAAGTTAACACTGCTTGCAGCCCTTTTGGATTTATATTTATCTTTGCATAATTAGCTTTTTGTTAATCTGTTGGTAACAATTACAGGTTATGGGCCCAGCATGTTTTAAAACTGTGTGAAGTAATCTAAATTATTTTGAAAAGCTAACTAACTTAGGCCTAACCGCGTGACGCAAGCATGGCTGAACTTCATTGATTGTTCATTTAATTGATAAATTGGAAGGTGCTGAAAATGGGAGCAAGTGGAAGTGACAAATGAAAATGCACTTCGAACAGTATGATCTGACTTCGATTGTTGAAGAACTCGTGTGTGTCCCATCGCTGTAAGTGACGATGCCGATTCGAATAAAAAGGTGACTGAATGGCTACGTGATAACGCTAAAGCAGCCGCTCTCATTGCAAGTACGTTGAGCCACTCGGTTGCTGATTTGGTAATGACTTACACTAATGCAAAAGACATTTGGGATAAATTAGTCCGTGTTTTTTTTTTTTTTTGAACAAAGTAGCATTCAAAGACTTAATTTACTTATGACCCGATTTTTCCAATTTTGTAAAGATCCAAATGACAATGTTGCAACTGATACTGCCAAAGTTGAACGGATTTATACAGAAATGAACAATGAACTTGCTCGTATTGGCTCAAGTTCCATTCCACCAGAGTTGTTACATGGAAAAATTCTTCTGACTGTGGGTCCAGAGTACCAAGAGTTCAACAATGTTTGGGAGTCATTAGACTCAGAAAAACGTACTACAAAAAATTTACTTGAAAAAGTATGCACGATTGAGCAGCGTGTCAAATCTACTGCTGCTGTGGACTATGGTGCATTTGCAGTTAGTGTTCCTGTTTCTGGACAAAAAGCTGTGAGGAATAGGGAAAATATTTCTGAAACTGTTCCTGGAGGTAATATTAGACCTAATAAGCAAAAGAATTGTTTTAAATGTGGATCAAGTGCACATTTATTTAAAGACTGTCCAAAGAAAAAATTCAACGATAAATACCTGCCATCAAAGAATAACAAAGGTGCATTTAGTGCTAGTGAAAGTTTTGTCCAGCCAGATATTGGGATTTGTGACTCTGGTGCTTCTCGCCACATGACTGCAAATAAACAGTATTTTGTAACTTATAAACATTTTCCTGTGCCCATTGAAATTTCACTTGCTGACAAAAATAAGATATATGCATATGGATCTGGTAAAATAAATATTGAAGTTTGTATCCATGGTAAGTGGTATGATGCTCATATGGAAAATGTATGGTATGTTCCTGATGTGCGAAGGCACCTATTTTCTGTTCAACAAGCCGCCAAGCATGGTGTTGAAGTAAGAATGACTGACAAGTATGTTGAATTTTATTGTAGTAACGAACTTGTTGCTGTTGGATCATGGACAGATGGTACATATGTTATGTCCATGAGAGTCGTTATTCCAGCATGTCCAGCTGAAATAAGTATTGCTACAGAATCTGAAACGCTGCAGTTGTGGCATGAACGCCTTGGTCACCAAAACAAACGTCATGTTCGGAAATTATTAAATGACATGAACATTCCTGTGAGACATGCAGTAACAAATGAGTTCTGTGATGGGTGTGCTCTTGGCAAAGCACATAGAAAACCTTTCAAATCACGCCCTTACAGAGCCGTGTCAGTTTGTGAAAGCATTAATGCTGATTTAAATGAACCCATGTCTGTGGGATCCTTCAGTGGTGCACGATATTTTTTGAATTTCAAGGATGACTATAGTAAATATCGTAGAATATTCTTTCTAAAAAAGAAAAGTGAAGCGAGTTCCTGCTTGCGTATATTTCTCAATGAAGCTACCAATCATGGTCATGTTGTGAAAAAATTGCGTTGTGATGGAGGAGGTGAATTTGACTGTGGTGAAGTTCGACAAATCCTTGCTGAAAGAGGTGCAGTTCTGACTCCAGGGATACCGTACACACCTGAACAAAATGGAGCGTCAGAACGTGAAAACAGGACAATTGTTGAACTTGCTCGCTCTATGCTCTCTACATGTGGATTACCTCGATCTCTGTGGGCCAATACATGTGAAACAGCGGTGTATCTACTAAACCATACTGGGGTATTACCAGAAGAAAACAAGAGTTCTCATGAGCTTTGGACTGGTCAACAAACATCTAAACTGCATCATTTGCGAGTGTTGGGAACTGAATGTTATGTCCACATTCCAAAAAAATTTTAGACGTAAGTTTGACAACAAAAGTGTACTCGGTCATCTTGTAGGCTATGTCAACAGAAATGGTTATAAAATCTATTTACCTTCTCAAAATAAAATCATAAAATCTCGTGATGTATATTTTAAACCGGAACGCCTATGTACCACTCCTGTTACAGTGGAGGTGGACGAAGACTTATCTGAGAAATGTGAAGAAATTCAAAATGAAGACAGCAATCAATCAGAAGAAAAACAAGAACTTAGAAAATCTGACAGACAGCAAAGCATGCCTGCATGGATGAAGTCCGGAGAATTTCTTCTTGCAAACGTAGCTGCTGTAGGAGAATCTGAAAGTCCCTCTACATATATTGAAGCTATTTCCTTGAGTGAAAGTGACTTGTAGCTTAATGCCATGAAAGAGGAAATGTCTGCCTTGCATGAAAACAAGACATGGGAATTAGTTGAAAGACCTAAAGGTTCCAAAGTCATCAACTGTCTATGGGTGCTGAAGAAGAAATTCAATCCTGGTGGTACTGTTGAAAGATATCGAGCACGTCTTGTAGCAAAGGGGTATGACCAAAAAGCTGGTATTGACTTTGATGAGACATTCAGCCCTGTCGCAAGATACGACACTTAAGATTCATTTTGGCTGTAACTGCAAAAGAACAACTGCACTTAAAACAGTTTGATGTAAAGACTGCATTTTTATATGGAATACTGCAGAAGGGAGTCTTCATGACACAGCCAGAAGGTTTTACTGTTAATACTGGGAGAGTCTGTTTACTACACAAAAGTTTATATGGACTTAAACAAGCCCCACGTTGTTGGAACCAGTGTTTTGTAAACTTTATGAAGGAACATAAACTTGAGGATAGTACTGCTGATCCTTGTTTGTTTGTCAGACATAGAGATAAAAATAAACTTTTTGTTGTTATCTATGTAGATGATGGTCTTGTTGTTGGTTCTGATGAAGTTGAAGTGGAGGAATTTATGAGTCAACTTGCTCAATCCTTTAAGATCACTATAGGTTGTTTGAATCAATTTCTGGGTATGAATATAACAAAATTTGATGATGGTTCAATTTTTGTAAACCAATGTGTCTATGCAAAGAAAATACTCACAAGATTCAATATGGACTGTGCTAATCCGGTATCAACTCCAAGTGATAAAAGCTATGTCTCTGATGACGAAGATAATAAACTGATAGGAAAATAAATTCCTTATCGGCAGGCTGTTGGCAGCCTCATGTACCTTGCCATTGCCACAAGACCTGATTTATCATATGTTATTAGTACAGTCTCCGAAAATCTCGAAAATCCTAGATCATCAGATTGGTGTGCTGTTAAGCAAATTTTCAATATCTGAAAGGAACCTGTCTACTTTGGTTTGTCATATAAAGCTAAGTGTCATGCCAATGATCTTCAAGTATATAGTGATGCTGATTATGTAGGGGATATGAAAACCAGACGCTCAAGGACTGGAATGATTTCTAAATTTTCAGGAGGTGCCATTTCATGGATGAGCCAGAAGCAAAGGAGTGTGGTGTTATCTACAACAGAGGCAGAGTATGTTGCTGCAAGTGAAAGTGCCAAAGAGTTAATTTCGTTGAAGCGTTTGTTAAGTGACATAACAACTTTAGAAACTCCTTCCCTATTCGTGTATAATGCCAGTGCTGTTAAGCTCACCAAGAATCCAGAATTCCACAAAAAAACAAAACATGTTGATGTGCGGTACCATTTTGCACGTGAAAAATTCATTAACGGTGAACTGCATATTAAACATGTTCCTGGAAAGATGCAGCTAGCTGACATTATGACGAAACCTCTGACCTGTGTCAGGTTCAAAGAACTTTGTGTTTTGTTAGGACTAGTTCCATTTAATTCAGATATTATGTAAGTTAATGATATGTAAGATGTGGCTTGTGGAGGAAGTATTGTGGTGAGTACAACTCAACCCTTGTAGACAAGCGACAACGACAACTCAACTCTACTTTTCTTTACTGTGTTGTTATGCTGTTCTGTAGCTCGCGTAAGCAACGTGACGTGATTAAAGTATAAAGTTAACACTGCTTGCAGCCCTTTTGGATTTATATTTATCTTTGCATAGTTAGCTTTTTGTTAATCTGTTGGTAACAATTACACACGCGACTCCCGCGGTCTGTAAAAAATGATACGCATAAAGCACCGCGGTAGCCTTTCTTTTTCGTTAGCCTCGGAGTGAATCATCTTTACGATTGGTACAACGCATCGCGCCCATATTTTCCGTGTGACGTTTTAAAAGTCATGAACTGGCCGTGTATAACGTAGGTCGTGGTTACACACAGCCGTTCATGACTTGTAAAACGTCACACGGAAGGTGTGTATTCTTTACACGACGATTGGTGCAAAACGATGGGCGTTGTACTAATCGCCGTGTAAAGATGATACACACCGTGTGACGTTTTAAACGTCATGAACAGGCCATGTATAATCGCGACATATGTTAACCGTGACCTACGTTATACACGGCCGGTGCATGACGTTTAAAACGTCACATATGTGTAACCGAGGCTGACGAAAAAGAAAGGCTACCGCGGTGTTTTACGCGTATCTGTTTTTACAGAACGCCGGAGTCACGTGATGCGCGAATGCACCAATTCGGGTGTACGAAAAGAGCATCGCGATACTCTAGCGGTCTGTGAAAAAAGATAAGTGGAATGCACCGCAGTAGCCTGTTTTTTTCGTTATCCTCGTGTGTAACGTTTGAAACGTCACATAACGTAGGTCGCGGTTATACACGCCCGGTGCATGAATTTTAAACCGTACATGGAGTAGAGTAGTTTTACACGGCGATTGGTGCAAAGCAGCGGGAGCGTAAATCACGGTAAAACGTAGGTCGCGCTCAGATAGGAGGTTTTGTCCAAACTTTGCAAGATGCATTTTAGAACTTGGTGATACTCACCTGGATGAGTTCGATCAAACGAGTGAACAAATAATAGCTTGGAGATAATAGCAGGTTTGCTAAGATGCTTAACTATTCTTTTTTTCCAAAATCG
Source organism: Maratus michaelseni (assembly GCA_963931845.1). Lineage (NCBI taxonomy): Eukaryota > Metazoa > Arthropoda > Arachnida > Araneae > Salticidae > Maratus > Maratus michaelseni. Next base: position 260,035,468 of record OZ007599.1, read on the forward strand.
CGTAGACCAATCAAATTTTATTGCCCGTCCATATGTCGTTTGTCTCGTATAAAGATACTCTACCTTGAACGTCATGATGTACCTTTGGCAGGCATCTAATTAAATATTTCACTATTTTGGATGTGAAATTTTCCAAAAAATGATTAAATTCGCTGTTTTTTTTGGTCCGAAGTTCTCGGATGTGTTGGTTGCGTTTGGCAACAGTGCGAATTTGCTTATTTCTTGCTGTGTCAGTCGATTCTCGCCGAAGTGAAGTGTTCCCTATCCTTAAGGGTTTTTTGAATAATTTCTCCATTTTTATTTAATATTAGTTGGTATTATTCGTGTTTCTTGTATTATGTTGAGTATTTATTTCCACCCGGGTGTGGTAAGTGTGTGTTTTTTTATTCAATTTTCCTTCCGTGTTGCTGGCTCGTTTCAGTTTGGTCACAGTGGCTGGCTCGCAGCACGTGGCGGTCATAAACAATGTCTTAAATAATTTCTCTCAGAAAACAACCATGGAAATCAGCAATGAAGCTACCCCTAACCCTTTCTTATATAAATCAAATAGCTCTCCGGAAGAAATTCTTGTCGAGGCCAGTAAGCTCGGCATTGGAGCAGTGTCAATCACTCTCACGGTCACGGGTAACAACGGCTCCATACCTGCGACTCACCCCAAAATACTTAAGGAGGCCATCGCTTCGCAAGTCCCCTCTCATAATAATATCGACTTTATGAAAATAACTCGCCAAGGCAAACTTCTGGTTCACACCCTGGATGCCGGAACGGCCATTCAGATTTTCAACATCAAAACGCTCTTCAACATCCCAGTCTCCGCTTCATTCCAAACTGAATGCATTTCTAAGAGGTTCTTGCTTCATAACATTTCTCCCCAAGTGGACTGTACAGAAATCGCAGACGAACTCGCCTACGTTGGGATTAAACCGCTTGAGGTAAGACGTTTTCTTAGACAGGGCTCTGTTCCCACATCCTCCGTCCTTGTCACCAAACTTGGCCACTCTCTGCCGTCCGACATCAAACTTTGGTATCAGGTACACCGCATAACTCTCTTCGTCGATAAACCCCGTCAATGCACCAACTGCCTAAAATTCACTCACAACACTCGCGCATGCAAAAGCACTCGTGTTTGCGGCCAGTGCGGCCAAACTCACGACGGCACCTGCTCTAACGACTCCCCCATGTGCGCCAATTGCAAAGGCAATCATGTATCCTCAGACAAGTCATGCCCACATTATAAACACGAAGCCAAACTACTCGCATTTAAAGCTGAGAATCACCTTACTTTCAGTGAGGCCAGACGTCAATTCCGTGTCAGTATAGCTTCCAAAGCCGAGTCATACGCCGCGGCTGTGTCATCTATCCCTGCCTGGACTCCCCCACCCACGGATTACGTTACAAAAACCAACTTACATGAACTCCTCAAGTGTTTCACAGATAACATGGTCAGCTTGCTCCAACAGGTCATGGACTCTCAAAAAACTAACTGTCAAGAACTGTTAAATTCGCTTACTACGACGGTCATAGACGCCGTGAAAGATACGCTGACAGCCGACGTCCTCCCTCCCAAGCCTTCGCCCTCTGACAAAAGGAGCGAGGCGCCCTCACCTCCACACTGGACAATACTTAAATCAGAAAAAGCTAAAAAATTGTAAATGGCATTATAGTCCAAGGGTTTGACAACCGATCCTCTTATGGACACATCTACCCCTGAGTCTTGGATCCCAGATGGTCCTCCTTTTCGCTAGGCGAACCTTGGATCTACTTCTACCAACTCTTAGCGTGGCTGCGGCTGCCCCCCCCCCTTCTTTCCGGGGGGTACCTTTTTTTTGCTGCTTGCTTTCCATCTTATGGCTTCCTTGTCTTTGCTCTCTGGCTCCGCACTTCCTCTTTTTTTCCTCCTTTTCCGTTCATGGGTATCACACTCATTCATTGGAACTGTCGCAGCATTCGAGCTACTGGTTACGTGCCCCTTTTTTCGAGGACGCCCAAGTCATCTGCCTCCAGGAAACAGGAAACATATTTGAATTCCGACTCGTCATTCTCTATTCCTAATATGATCACTTACTTGGCTAACAGAGGCTGCGGTCGCGGAGGGGGACTTCTCACGGTGGTCCGCACCTCTTACCCCTCATATCTCCTGCCTCTTCCTGCCGATCCCTCTGGAAGGGTCGAGGCCCTCGGTGTTAGGTTCCATTCTCACGGTACTTGGTTCAGTGTGATTAATATCTATCTCCCAAGTGTTCCTTTGCCGACACTTGGTTCGACGAGCTGCTCCGTTCTATTGAGCCGCCTTTCGTCCTTTTCGGCGACTTCAACATCAATCTTCTCCGTCGCCATCCTCCCTATCCTCTTGATCTTCAGCGGTTTCACTCCTGAGTTCTCAGTCACAACATCTGCATCTGTAATACCTCAACTCCATCACGTAAGGTTAGAGTTGCAAAAATCCGGTTTATTCCAAAGTTTATTTCCAATAGACCCGGTTTATTCCCAGGTTTATTCCCAAAAGACCCAGTTTATTCCCCAAAAACCCCGGTTTATTCCCAGGTTTAAACCGGTTTTTTTTCCAGCCTTTGCAACTCTACGTACGGTTCATGGTTCTCCCACCTCCCTGCTGGATCTCACTCTCTCGTCTCCTGATCTTTACAGTTCACTCTCCTGGTCGGTCCATCAGGACCCTTTCGATTCAGACCACCAGCCGGTATCTATTCAGATTGATAATCCTCTTACGTCAGCTAGGCAGCACATCCCTTTCGTCAACTGGTCCTCAGCCGGCCGTGTCCTCAACTCGTCCCTAGACAACTCCACCGCCGACACCTCATACGACTCCTTCTGGCAATCTTGCTCTGAAGCCATCTCGCGGAGTACCACTTTCCCACGCCGGTTCCGGCGCCCTAGTGCTCCCTGGTGGGATCTCACCTGCCGCAGACTCCTCGGTCTCAAGCGCCGGTATCTGCGCCTTGCTAGGTCCTATTGCTCAAGGGACTTCTGGCTACTCTACAAACAGACGGCCAATAAACTTCGACGGCACATTAAGCTTGTTTCTCGTAATTACTGGGACCAGATTTGTCGGTCCAGGGGATCGAATGGTGAAATATTCAAACTGCTCAAAAGCCTCGCTTGCAAAGACTCGCCGTCTGGTGATAATATTCTGTGGTGCGGTGGCCCTGTGGCCTGCCCGCGTGCCTAAGCGGATCTCTTCCTCGGAACTTTCAGCCAGGACGACCCCCTACCTCCCCTTCCGTATGACCTTAGCGATGGCAATGCCGGCCTTGACGCGCCTTTCACACTTCAAGAATTACTGCTGGCCATTCAGAAGACTCGCCCCACCACTCCCGGTAGAGATGGAATCTCAGTCAAGCTTCTCCAAGGCCTCTCTCATGCGAACACTGCGAAGCTACTCGCACTTTACAACGACCTGTTCGACTCTGGCGACGTGCCCTCTTCGTGGAAGGAAGTCTCCATCGTCCCAATCTGCAAGCCGGGGGAACCTGCTCGCCACATCTCCTCTTATCACCCCATTGCACTGACCGCCGTTTGCTCAAAGGTTTTTGAGCGCCTCTTACTCCATCGCCTCAACTTTTGGGCTGGGTACAACAACATTTTCCAAGCCTCCCACTATGGGTTCATGCCGTTCAAAGACACTACAGCGGCTCTGTGTAAATTCTTTGACGATATCTCCGGAGCTCGCGCTTCCCGCCAGGCAGCCTTTGCTGTGTGTTTGGATATCCGCTCGGCATATGACTCGGTATTAGAGTTGCAAAAATCCGGTTTATTCCAAAGTTTATTTCCAATAGACCCGGTTTATTCCCAGGTTTATTCCCAAAAGACCCAGTTTATTCCCCAAAAACCCCGGTTTATTCCCAGGTTTAAACCGGTTTTTTTTCCAGCCTTTGCAACTCTACTCGGTATGGATTGATGGCCTCGTCTATAAACTCGCCAGCCTTGGTATCCGAGGAAAAGCTGGCCGCTGGATCGCCAACTTCTTGACAGACCGGTCAATCAACATTCGTTGGAAGGCCACGTATTCTGGCCGCGGGCCGTGTAGGAGAGGAGTACCTCAGGGTAGCGTTCTTTCTCCATTCCTATTTATGATTTTCCTTTTTGATATCTTTGAAATCCTTGAAAGTGGTGTTTTCCTCCTTATCTACGCTGATGATATCCTTCTATATGCTTTGGGGGAGGACCCTTCCCGCACCTTGACAAAACTCCAAAACTGTATTGAGCGGCTGGTGCAATGGTGAACGGCCACCCACCTCTCCATCTCACCGGATAAGAGCACTGCCATCGACTTCTCCCGTCGCCGGCCGATGGATTCAAAGGTTTCCCCCAGGGGAGTTGAACTCGAGTGGAGTCCTACAGTCAAGATTCTTGGCGTTTGGTTCGGCAGATCCCTTCGTCTCAATCATCACTTTTCATACCTTCGGGCCAAGGCCTTTCGTAGACTAAACTACCTTAAAGCCGTTGCTTCACGTTCTCAAGGTGTTCACATTCTTCACATGCTAAGGATTGTCAACTCCATGGTTCGTAGCCTCCTCGAATATGCCTGCCCTCTCTTCCTTTAGGTCTGTTCTTCTACCCTGAACTCCCTGGAAGTCACTTACAATGCTGCTCTCCGGGTCGCCACCGGCCTCCCAAAGTGCACCCCCATTCCGCTACTTCACCGCGTGGCTAATGCCTCGTGCATGCGCAGCCGTTTCCGTTGCATGACCAACAGGTTTCTTGTTCGCCAACTCTCTCTCCCTCACCCTCCGGTCCCCGCTGACTCTTCTTCCCCTGGACATCTTTCTGCTGCCGCCGCCGCCGACCTCCTTGCTACATACAACATTCAGGCTCGCTGCATTCTTCAGTTCTCGTGGCCTTCTCATCCCTTTCTCCATCCCGCTTGCTATATTATCTTGGACGGTGTCCCTTTCCAGAATTTATCCCTCCCGCCGAGCGCTATCTACCAAGCCTGGAAATCGTGGTGTTCGACAACCACACACAACACCCTGCTCTCGACTGATGCCTCCAAAGACGCCTCCAAAACGGCCATCGCTGCCCACAATTGCCTCACAAACTCCAGTCTTGCCATGCTCGTTCCTCATCTCAATTTCATCTTCACTGCCGAGGCCCTGGCTATTTACATGCCCCTTACCTCGTTTGTTTTAGCCAGTGGTCACTACTTACTCCTCACAGATAGTCTCTCTGTCCTCCAGGCTCTACACAACTCCTCGCTCCGCTCCCCGAGGGTGATCACTCTGCTCCATAATACTATCCACAGAATTCTCTCATCCCATCATGCAGTCCTTACACTCGTCTGATGCCCCGGCCATAGAGGCATTCCCCCAAATGAGGTGGCTGATTCTCTGGCCCGCAATGGCCCCTACTTAGCTCGTACCCTAAACTGGATTGCTCCCGAAGACCTCGTGGCCCTCATTCGACGCAACTGCATGGCGGAAAAAGAATACTCATGGGTGAATAGTAATTATCACCCCAACTACCCATATCTGAGTACAGAGGACGCCTTTCGACATTTGACCAATCACCGACGCGTGGATATTTGGATTTCTCGATGGCCTACTCGCACCTGGCTGACCAATAATCGCCTATATAAGATGAAACTCGCCCAGTCACCCCTGTGTTCTCTCTGCTGCACTGTTGAGACCCCTGACCACATTCTCTGTAATTGCGGAAAGTATAACTCAGAAAAGTCCATGTTACTTTCGACACTTGGTATAGATCAGTTTCAACTGACGTCACACCCTAGCAATCACCTTAGCAACTAGATTTGTTTTTTGTTTGTCCCCGAAAATGGTGGATTGTGATTGGTTGGCTCATAATACAGGCTATAAATCCACGATTATGATTAGTTGGTAACACTTGGTGGGCTGGTGATCACGTGGTTGAAACTGATCTATTGCCCCCCGGTCCACCTACTCAGAAATCCTAACTGCTGCCCTCCACTCCCGCTTGGGTGTCACTGCTCTGTCTCATTTTCTTCTACGGTTGCTCGCGGGCGACCTGTTTCTCTCCTGCCGGCTAGCACGCTAGCCTCCTCTTTCTCTCTAGGAGTATTTGAGACAAAGCCGCCGCCGGCGTAGCATGGGTCTCAAGCTGTATGCCAACCAACCAACCAATTCGCAAAAATGCATTCTTCTTCTTGAATGGTCATTCCAAAATAGCGAAAAATCTACCAGGATCCTTGTCATTGTCTCTCCGTTAGCTAAATGAAACTTCTACAGTAAAATCTGTTCAAACGGAATCGCAAAGTATTAAAATAAAATAATTCCATTTTTGACAGGTTTCCGTTTTAGCAGGTACGACTCCTTCTCTCTTTCGAAAATCTGCCGAAAATTCTGTTTTAGACGATACTAGCGCCCCCTGTGCAAAGGCTAACAAAAACAAAAGCTTTGTCAAGTTCCCTTCACTTCACACCCCCGTCTCCGTGGGTTACGCCGAGCAATCAACAAGCAGAAGCCACAGAAGCTAATCACGACCGGTCTCAAAGTCATCCGCCTTTTTTAAAGTTCCACCGAAAGCTTCCTTTTAAAAATCAAGAGAAAATGGAAAAAGAAAGAACATTTATTATGATAAAGCCCGATGGTGTTCAAAGAGGTTTGATCGGCAAAATCGTATCTAGATTTGAAAAAAAGGGCTTCAAACTTGTAGCAATGAAGTTCATGCAGGTAATTAATTTAATTAAGAGAAACGATCGAATTTTTAAAAAAAATCGAGAATGTAGATTTCATCAAATTTTCAAACTATAAATTATAAATCTATTTGAAGTATTTTTTAACTTGTGTTTCTAAGAAATTTTTTGTTTGTTTTGTTTTATTGGGTTATTTAATCAAAATTTGCATAGAAATGTAGTCTGTAATTGTGCATCAGAAAAGTTATTTGAATTGTAAAAGAATGCGTTTGACAAGTTTCATGAAATGATTAACTCATATGTAGCTTATCGAATTCACCTTAAAAACTCCATAAAGCCTTTTAATGTATTAATCGAAATTTCAGGAAATGTTTATTGAGCCATCATTCTTTCTGTTCCCTTTTGTTATTCTTATATTTTCTTATAAACATTATTTATCTGAATAAATTTAAATTTTTGCGAAACTTGATAAATTAGGCTGTATGTGTTTCTTATTTATGTTTAAGTTGATAACTTAAGACAGAATACATCTGAATTGGCTATGATCACAGATTTTCTTGACTATAGCTTAGTTTCATTTAATAAAATCTTTAAATTTATTTTGAAAGATGGGTATATATATATAATGTGTGAACACTTTTAAATCTTAATCTTTCCCTAATAAAAGATATATGTATCTTAACATCTTTTTTGTAAAATTACTGGGTTCGAAATTAGCAGTGGTTAGTTGCATTTTGCCTCTATAAATTTTAATGTGACGAGTGTGATTATGCATTCATTCCTCATTTTTTATGCCTAACGCAAGTTTTTCTTGTGATAGGCATAGAAAGGCGTGCAAAGAAAAACAATAAAACATTTAGTGCATTTCCTAATAATATAATATAACCAACATGCATTGATCTACTGTATTCGGTTTTTCTTAATTACTGTATAAGCAAAGTGTTTCATTTCATAATGATTCTTCCTTTAAGTATTTTTTGTAAAATTACTGCGTTCGAAATTAGCAGTGGTTAGTTGCATTTTGCCTCTATAAATTTTAATGTGACGAGTGTGATTATGCATTCATTCCTCATTTTTTATGCCTAATGCAAGTTTTTCTTTGCTTGTGCAAAGAAAAACGATAAAACATTTTTTTCGATAAAACATTTAGTGCATTTCCTAATAATATAACCAACATGCATTGATCTACTGTATTTGGTTTTCTTAATTACTGTATAAAGAAAGTGTTTCATTTCATAATGATTCTTCCTTTAAGTATTTTTTGTAAAATTACTGCGTTCGAAATTAGCAGTGGTTAGTTGCATTTTGCCTCTATAAATTTTAATGTGATGAGTGTGATTATGCATTCATTCCTCATTTTTTATGCCTAATGCAAGTTTTTCTTTGCTTGTGCAAAGAAAAACGATAAAACATTTTTTTCGATAAAACATTTAGTGCATTTCCTAATAATATAACCAACATGCATTGATCTACTGTATTTGGTTTTCTTAATTACTGTATAAAGAAAGTGTTTCATTTCATAATGATTCTTCCTTTAAGTATTTTTTGTAAAATTACTGCGTTCGAAATTAGCAGTGGTTAGTTGCATTTTGCCTCTATAAATTTTAATATGACGAGTGTGATTATGCATTCATTCCTCATTTTTTACGCCTAATGCAAGTTTTTCTTTGGTTGTGCAATGCAAATTCATTTTTTTTTTATAAAACATTTAGTGCATTTCCTAATAATATAACCAACATGCATTGATCCACTGTATTCGGTTTTTCTTAATTACTGTATAAGCTAAGTGTTTCATTTCTTAATGATTCTTCCTTTAAGTATAGTTGAATGCGATAGGAGGTTTAATTATACAGTTTTAAAAGATAAATAAAACATAGCTTTAGTCATTGATTTGTTATTTGTTAAGCTGTATGTATCAGTCTTGACTGATTTTAATACAAGGCCTGCAATTGATTTAAAGTGTAAAAATGTTTTCAAGTGTTGGCAGTATGAGTATACACAGGATGTTTAAAAAATAACGGAACAAACTTTTAGGGGTGATAATGCATATCAAGACATTTTTTCTAGAGAAAACTAGGATTTCAATCCACTTATTCAGTCAAAAATACAAGGTGTCTCAATAGAAGCTGAAACCAATTTTTTTTCACAACTTAAACAATAATGAAGATATTTTTAGTGAGATTTTCATCAGTTTAACTTTGCTTTGTATAAATTTGATGACATTGGAAGTGCACTAAATTTTGGTCAGTGACAGTATGTAGCATCTAGCTCATGTTATTGAACAATGCAAACTTCTAAAAAAAAAAAAAAAAAAAAATTCAATCTGAGTGTGTGTGTGTGTGTGTATATATATAAAGGGATTATATTTATTATAATTTATTTATTTTTTTATATATATATTAATTTTAAGATGTGCCATTACACTATCTGGTTATTTGCATACAGTAATATATACAAAATAATTTCAAAATGGCACTTAAGTAGAATATTTTGGCAACTAAGAAAAAAATTATTTGGTTCTATTGACGCCTGAGTATTTCTTCCTAGTTTCTAACCCTGCTTGTAAAATGTAAATCTGCTTCTTTGCTTCTTTTTTTTTTTTTTTTTTAATAAATAATGCAGTTTATTTCCTAATAATTTAATCAGTACCGTACACATTGATCCATAAGTACAGTCAAATGTGAAACTGGCTTTTTAATTATTCGAATTTAATTGAAAGATATGTATGTTCTATTGTAGGCACACTTAAACAACTTTTTAAGTATGCTTACTATAGGACAAAGTACACAAAAAAAATTCTGTATTTTATATGTATATATTATGAATTTTAAGATGATACTTTGTTTATAGCTCATTACACTATCTGTTTATATGTGTACGATCTAAGCAAAATAAATAATTTCAAAACTGACACCTGATTATTTCCTCCTAGTTTTTAACCTTGGTCTGGAAGAAGTAACAGGTTATCTTAAAGCTTATACATAGATTCTTTATGTCAATTTATCCAAAACATATTAAATCCAGTGTTAAATTAGTTTATAATTATTCTAGTAATAACACGATAAAAATTGTTTTGTCTTTTGCCAGATGAAACTTATTTTTTCTTTTAATGAAATTTTGTTGTATTTTTTACTAAATACAGTTGAGTCACTAAGTTTTTGACATCCTGGGTCTGCGGGATCCACTCATTTCTAAAAAACTAGGTTCTTACATTAGAAATAAGACAGATTTAAATGTGAAATATGACTCTCTTGTAATCTTTCAATGGAAAAATTATACATCTTGAAGGATCTATCACTATTTTTTATGTATTCCTTTCTCCAATCTTTGGCTTAAATGATGTGCTATTATACCACATTACCAGCATCACTGCTAAATAGCTGATTTTCTGCATAAACTTGGTACTTGTATAATATTTTGTCATGTTAATTTTTTTAAAAACTCTGTTAATGTTTTGTCCTTTTATTTTAATTTTAACTATTTCAACACCATTTGATGTGTATTGTGAATGAATATTTCAATCAAACATTATAGTTCTGATCTACTTTTCAGGCTTCTCAAGAGCTGTTGGAGAAACACTATGCTGATTTAGCTGGCAGGCCGTTTTTTCCTGGACTTGTTAATTATATGCAATTAGGACCTGTGGTCCCAATGGTAATGAAATTTTAATTATTTAAATTGAATATTTTTCTTATTATTTTAAGGTGCTTTTGTATAAATTATGAAGAGTTAAACTGAAGCGATAATGCCCCTTGGTAAAGGGCAAAATTGGGAAATTTCGTTAGTGGCCAGTAGGCAGTTTTAGAAGTGACCACTTTTTTATTTAAAAGTTCTAAACAGTAAAACTTTTGTTAAAATTTCAACTAGTATTAATCTGAAATCAAATAGCCCAAATAAATATGTTAATATAAAGATATTTCAACCAGAAAAAGTAGAATCCTTGATGAAATTAAAAAAAAAAAATTATCTCTTTCCTTGTGAGAAAGTGACCATAAGGTGGCTGCTGACAGACAATTTTTAATAGCCACTTTTTTTCATTTAGTGGCCCTGTGGCTGGTGGCTAGTGCTAATTTTGCCATTTACCCCATGGACCAAGTATTAGCTAAGTCAAAATTTGGACATCATTCATAAATAAATTTTCAAAATAATACTTTCAGGAAAGTTTTTATACAATAATTTTATCACCAGTTTCTTTGGAATATTTTTTAAAAGCATATTGAGCAATTTGTGAAGTAGGATACACACTTGACTTTTGAAAATTTGTAAAATAGATATTTTCTCATCCATTATATGTTCAGTGACCACTTACTATAAAATCTAATTTTAAAAATATTAAGGAACAAAATTTCATATTAAGTATTTATATTTTTTTAATACTCTGATCAGTCAATAGGAAAGAATAGAAATGTTTAAGTTGCAACACCCCTTCTCTTCCCCTCCCCCCCCCCCTTCCAAAAAAAAAAGGTCTTAAGCTTGTATTAACTAGGTATGCACTGAATAGTGATTTTGTCTGAATACTCCCACGTTTCAGATATTAAAAAAATAAATTTTAAAATAATTTCACAAGTAAACTTTACAAAAAAAAAAAAAAAAAAATAAGTTTTGAGTTGTTATTTAAGAAGATAGTCTTTTTTTAAAATTAATATTTTGGTTTCTATGAAACTTTTTGCCTTCTACCTCTTTTCGTTAAGCAATTTATAACTGAATGAAAAGAATTGGAGAGAAAAATACAGTCAAACAGTTTTTATTTGTCAGAAAGGGACTAAAGTTAAAAAAATATTCTAATTTGAATCGTGACAATTAAAAAAAAAAAAACTTTCCTGTCCTGTCGATTTAGCAATGAATATTTTAAGTACACCAGCAAGGAGTATCTGGATTGAGTGATTATTTTCAGGGGTTGAAAGTATACAATGTTTCTAAAATAATGGAACAAACTTTCAGGGGTGATTAATGCACATCAAGACAATTTTTCTAGAGAAAACCAGTATTCCAATCCACGTATTCAGTCAAAAATACAAGGTGTCTCAGTAGAAGCTGAATCCAAATTTTTGTTCACATATTTAACAAAGAAGATATTTTAGTGAGATTTTTATCAGATTAAATTTGCTTTGTATAAATGTGATGACATCATTGGAAGTGCACTGAATTTTGGTCAGTGACAGTATGTAGCATTCCAAATTAGGGAACATCTAGCTCAGTGTTGTTTGGATGTGAATAGTGGCATTTTCCAGCACTTCTCATGATGTCATCGTATTTCAAAGCAAAATAAGTCTCTTGAAAATGTCATTATAATATCTTCATTATTTAAAGTTAGGAACAAAAATCAGAGTTCAGCTTTGGGATGGCACTCTTTGCCCTACCCGAAGCTGAACTCTGATTTTTTGTTGTCTCTTTGTGATTTATTTATTATCTCTTTGTGATTACCATATGTGAATTATGTCTCTGCATTTTCGATTGGATTGTGATTCTGATTTCCTAAACAAAATTTGTTTTGCCTAGATATATAGAGTGTGTCCCCCAAAAATGTATACACAGTTTGAATGATTTATAACTTCAGCTTTTATTCATATATAATTATTGTTTAAATTGTAAAAGAATCTGCAGAAAATGTATAACTTTTCCTCATACCGCAGATGTTCAAAATTATTACCGTTCTAGTCAGTACACTACTAATAATGGTGGGTTATTGATTCACAAACTTTAACAAACATTTCATTTGGTGTTGTGGTGCATTCTTGCTTAATTGCAGCTTTTAATTCTTCCAGTGTCGTGGACAGTGGTGTAGTCATTAAAAAAAAATAATAGAGGGCATACACCAGAGATTATACGAAGTTATCCAGAAAGTATACGGCAATTACCACCATATAACTTCCATTACATCCCTGGTCATCGGTTCAAACTAATTTGAGTAATTGTGAGTCACATAGGTGAATCTGCCTGAAATTCCCTATGATATCTTTGTATTTCTGCTACATTTTCATACTGCCAATAGTATTTTAAAATAAATTTTCGATTTTCAAAAGTTAATCTTGGTCCACTCATTATTTCCAATTAATTATACTCTGAAAACAAAGAAAAATCAGAAAGTTATGACCTATTATGTGTATATACTTTTTTGGGACACCCTGTATTATTACCCTTGAAAGTTTGTTCCATTACTTTGAAGCACTTTATACAGGGTACTTCACAGGGTAAAAAGATGACACAGATTCATCAAGCTTGTTTGCTTTGCTTGTTTTATTTCATCTTGAGTTGTAATCATTTGTTACTTAATGAAAAACTTTCCCTGACAGTCATGTCTCTAAAAATTGATTAAAATCTTCAACATGGATATCATTTTCTAAAAGATACTTATTGATAGAATACTATTACTATTGATATAACTATTGACTATTACTATTGATAGAAATACTATTTGATTTCTTAGTACCTGAATAAAAATAGCAGCAAATTTTATGCATTTAAGGATAGCTGTATGACTGTGTCAGAAATTAGTCCATTTAGATTTGAGAAAAAGCACTAAAAAAATTTTTAATTTCAGCTAAATATCTAACAATATTCAGCCAGCCAAATTTTCGACAAAAGGGCAGAATGCCAAATACTGGCTGAATATTTATTACATCCCTAATAGAAATGTTTATTTTACTATACTATGTTGACAACATGTATTCTTGTACATTTTAATATGCACTTATTTACAGTCAAACTTCTGTAAGTCTCAAATGTCTGTAACATGATGAAAAACAAAGTTAAAAAAAAGGGCGGTGGGGTGTACGAAAGAGGATAACACATTTATACCTTCAAGCATTTTTGCATTCATAGTAAGCAAAATGTATATAATCATTAAATGTAATTTTCAGTTTCTTTCCAATGCACATAGAGAAAATAAAGTTTCACTGTGTATATACAGTAGACTCCATCAAATCTGCAACCCTAGAATCCACAAATACCTAAAATCCGCACATTGTTTCAGATGTAAGCAATGAAACTTAAGTTGAGATGTAAGGGGGAAAATTCAAGATTTTTTTATTTTTATATCATTCCGTACACACTTTAATATGTAATTCTCCTTAATATCAGTGAACTCTTGCTTTCTCATAAAGGAAGTAATAATTTATTTCTGAAAAAATTCAAGATAGCACTGATATCAGTGGTGATCGTGATCTTTTTATCAAATACATTTATGTGTTAATCAAGCTTTTTTGGTTTTTAAATCTGTCTAATTAGAAAAAAATTTCATTATTTTATGGTTTTGATGTAAATTATTATTGTGCCATTTATAGGCAAGTTTCATTGAATAATTCAAGAAAAATGTATCTCATTATGCATAATTAGCCATGCATTATTAATCCTTTACTTTTAATACTTTAATCATTTTTTAAATTCTTTTTTAATTTTTATTATTTTACTTAATTGTTTTCTTTTAATTATTTTAATATTTTACTTTGTTTTCTTTTAATATTTTACTTTATTGGAAGCATTTATTATAATTTTGAGTGCATTATTACATTCAAGTTACTGTTTAAAAAATGTAAACAAAACAGTGACCAGAAATTCACAAAATTCTAAAATCCGCACAACCTCTGGTCCCAAGCTGTGCAGATTAAAGAGAGTTCAGGGATCATTCTAGAACATAAAAAAGGGCAGGGTGCACATTCCATTATAAGGGCAATTTTGTTGAAAAGGGCACATCATTTCATAAAAAGGGCATTTTTGTAATAAGTGCATATACCAATATACTGGTGGGGAGGGAAGTCTGGCAACAGCTTAAAGTACTCCTTAATTTAAAAACACAATAACATTTTTAATTTCCATAACTTCACTGTTTGAAAAGTAATAAAAAATAACAAAATGAAACTTAGGTTCTCGATTTTTATTGTAAAATTGTTTGCTATATTCATGATCATTTCCGCCTTTTACTACGATATTCAAAAACTTCTCTCTCAAACTTTTATTCACCAGATAACTTTTTCCTGGTTTTGAAAAAGCTACAAAATAAAAGTTCTAAAGCTACTTCTCAATTTTTTTATAGAACTTATGAAAGTTATCAAGTGGTGAAAGGCCAGAATGCTTAATACTATATTTCACTAGAGAAGGTGAAATTAATCAATGACCCTTAGTTACCCTTTATGTCTTATTCAATGGAAAGATGAATCACTCACAATCAAAGATTAGACATACCAGGGCATTTCACAGAGAAATAAAGAGGGAAAGAGGAGTACTCCTGAAGTATTATTCAAACATTCTAAAAATAAAAGATAGGTAAAGAAATTTTGAAAGTACAATGTATAAAAGGCAGGATTCTACACAGGAATAAAAAGAGGGTAGAATTCTACCTGGAAAAGGGGCAAGGAGGGTAGAATTCTACCTGGAAAAAGGGCAAGGAGGGTAGAATTTTATCTAAAAAGGGCATGAGGGCAGGCCGCCCCTGTGAAACTCTCTAGAGTGATCCCTGGGAGTCTACTGTATATGTATGTGGGTATCATTACAATCATATTCTACCGTCTTATATTACATCATAAGCTTGTGAAATCGCTGTAAACTGTACTTAAAGGTTTATAGTTGTGCAACTAATATTTATTAAAATAATAGTCCATCTTTGCATGCCATGAAAATGTGATGCATATTTAATTACATTTTCAATGTAATTAAAACAAATTTTGTTTATTAAGAACTTCATAATTTTTTTGCAGTGTAGGAATTAGGTTATTTTCTGAGTAGAGAAAAGTTATATTGATGGGATATTTGCATGGAAGTGATAGAATGATGTTATTTTGATTGAATTTGAAATTTGTAAATGTATTTGGTAAAATGGAAAAGTTTTTGGGAAATGCACAGAAGATTGCCAAAAATTCACAGACCTGACACCCACACATCTTCTTAGATATAAACAATAAATATATTTAAGCTTAAGGGATTACATTTATCTTTTAACATTGTCTGGAAATTAAATTTGATAATCAATTTTAATAAATATACCATGAAATCCCATTAATCCGCCCTTCCCGATTAAGCGCCCCCCTCCCACTTTGTAAACAAATTGGAAAATAAAAAAAATCCTGAGAAAGCACCCTCCTCTCAAAAGAAATTTCGCCCCGCACGTCAAGATCAACACCAAAAATTTTATCTCACAAGTGTTTCCCCCCCCCCCCCCGACGGATTAGAAAGGCATGACGATTCTTTTATATATCGTCAAAAGTAACATGCACAACTTCAACTATTGTCAATCTGAAAAACAATATAACCAAACATTAGTTTTGCTGTAAATATATCTCCATGGCGATATGAAGGTAATAAAAATATCAATAGTGAAAGTTCTCATGAAATAAGTTAAAAAATGTGTATTTGATGCTGTGTGTGAAATATTTTGATTACAAAAGAATCTATTTATTTTATCACATAATTTATAGTTGTATTTAACATTATTGTGAAAACCAATCAGAAAAAAAATATCGATTGATTGTTCAGTAGATGGTGCCACAGTCGAATTTGTAGCATATTTTGTGCTATCTTTGTGGTAGCAATGTTTTTCATTTTAAAAATCTGACAACACTACCAATTCGTTCTATATGTTCTCAATTTTTGAGATTTGTATTATTTATTTAGCATTTATAGATAAGAAATCATGATTTAAAAAAAAACGGTTATTTAATCTCCCTAATTTACAACAGATGGCGACACCACATAAAATGTTACTAGTTCTAGAAAGTATTTCAGGACATTATCAACTGCAATTTCTCAGTGTTTTTTAATTATTTAAAAATTTTAAGTTCCTTTTATTTTTCTGTTACCATATTAATGACAGATATTAGTGTTATTATTAATCTAAATGCATTCCAGTTTCAAAGCTTCTGAAATCCAGAATTTTCTATAATCTGAAATCGCCATTAATAGTGAAGTTACACTGTTTTTCTATTTTGTATATCATTTTTTTATTCAAAATGTTTTTCTTTTGTCACTTTATTAAAATAATGCATACTTTGCAATGATCGGCCGTTAGCATCTCCCCCCACCACCACCACCCATAAATATCATATACTACAATTCTAATACCGTGTAAGTGCCCCCCCCCCTGATTATTTTACAATTTTCTGTCGCGTTTAGGGGGGTGGATTAACAGGATTTTACGGTACGTCATAAATTATGGTCATACTTATTTTATTAAATTTTTATTCTTAAGTGGTTTTAGGGACACTGAACCTGTGAATTTTAAATAAAATAATAAAAATTAAATTATTTGTGTTTCTGCCATTTAGCAGCAAAAAGCAATAATTTAAAAAAAAAATATGAAATTTTACTTTTTTTTTTGCAAAAAATGACTAAAATATCAATTTTCTAATTATTGGCTTTAAATGTGCTTAGACATCCCTAGTATATTCTAGCGAAGTTACATAAAAATCCAATGGTTATAAATATGGGAAATAGGCTTTTTACTGAATCCATGTCCCTTTTAAATGATTCAGAGTTGCAATTTTTAAATTCATTTTTCTCAGTTTGTGTTTTTTAATATATTAGTATGCTCAAAATTCTAAAACTTCAACATATAATTTTCAGTTGAGTCTTGGACGATCCTTAACCCTTTCACAACAAATGTTTTTTACAAAATATTTAATCTTTTATCACCGTTTTTTTTTTTTAAATAGAAATTTTTTTAGCAGAAATTCTTTGATTAAATAAGGCAAATTTTTCAATTACTGTAATTTCTGACCTGTAATCTGTGGATCAAACAATCCTGTTTTGACCCAGAAATTTTATTTTATAAAATGTAACTTACTAGATCGCTAAATATTTGACTTCAATTGTAAAATAAAATTTCTGGGTTGAAATGTGATTGTTTGATCCATAGATTATAGATCGAAAATTACGATAAAAATTGTTTGGAATAATCAACTGTGCCACATATATGTGACACTGTCATCATGAAGGGGTTAAGGTGCATTAAATTAATATTTTGGAAATCTGATCTCTAACATTATAGGACATATAAGAAAAGCATGCATAATTTTTTTTTCAAAATTTCAAAATAGGAAAATTAGGGTTTAAAACTGTACTTAACTTTTCAAATTTTATCACAAGAATTTCTTTTTTCCTTGATTAAATAATTTTCTTTAATAAAACCATTTAATAATGTCAAAAAGATATAAAATCCTGCAATAAAAGAAAATTCAAAGGGTAGCGATCCAATTCAGAGGGCAGCAAGTCCCCTTAAGTGAAAAAAGTATGGATTTCATATAATCCCAATAACAGAGTTAATATGAATTTTTTAAAAATAATAACTGAAAATATAATTGTAAAGAATAGCATTGTAAACTTCTAATCTTAATAATTGTTATGTATTATATGTTTGCTTGTGTACAACAGTAAAAAGCTGCTATTGTGTGCTTTATTTTTTCTGTATTTGATTTTTTTTTTAGCCTAAATGTAATGATCTTCCTTTATGATCTGAAATCTTTACAACCTCTGATCTCAGTCTGGGGGGATTTTGGACCTTGTACTGTATTTTAATACAGTATAGAAACTTTTTAAAAATCTTAATAATCTGGTTTCATGTATTTGTTAAGATTAGGTATGATAGGAGTATTGTTCTATCAAATATCCATGCATGTTTTTCTTGTATGGACAAAATTTCTATCATTATTTTTGAATTTAGTTTCAACTATAAAAAGAATGAGATAAATAAATAAATAAAAAAAATCTTAGTTCAAAAGATGAAATAAATATTTATTTCATGCAACATGAAAATTAGTTTTTAGAAAGTAAATGTTTCTCAAATGTTTCATATGATATTTAATGCATTAACAGGATTTTTAAATTTGATTTATTTGTATTTAAGATATAAGTTATTGTATATATGATTTATTTGTATTTAAGGGCTACTTCACTCAGACGAAAACACCCGCTCGCTAATGTTAATCCTATGGAGGAAATTTTTGAAGATATCTCGTTCGCATTTCAATATTTTTAAATGATTTTTTTTTGCATTCGATAGCTGAGGTCAATCTCTATGCACGCTCCTTTCTACTTTTTTGATTTTTGTTGCAGTTTTTTTTATTGAGGATACTTTCACTTTCAAAGCCGGTTTCGAAAGTGAAAGTATCTTAATAAAAAAAACTTGTAATCAAAATCGAAAAAGTAGAAACGAGCATGCATAGAGATTGACCTCAGCTATCCAATACAAAAAAAATCATTTAAAAATATTGAAATGCGAACGAGATATCTTCAAAAATTTCCTCCATAGGATTAACATTAGCGAGCAGGTGTTTTCGTCTGAGTGAAGTAGCCCCTTAAGATATAAGTTACTGTATATAATGTTAGCAACATTATTTAGTGTCATAAGCTTCATTTTATGTTGAAAATAATGTTTGGTAGGTGTGGGAAGGTTTAAATATTGTGAAGACTGGTCGTGATATTATTGGAGCAACCAATCCCATGGAATCTGCCCCAGGTACATTAAGAGGTGATCTGTGTGTTCAAGTTGGAAGGTAATAACTGAATAAAAAGTTTTAAGTTTTTAATCTATAGTTAAGTTTCTTGTTCAGTATTTAAAAGATATTTTTGTGTGTGTGTGTGTATTTTGATTAAAGATATTTAAAATCCGTGTTCAGTAATACTTTTATTACTGAAGTATAATTACATAAAAAGTTACCCTAATTTGTGATGAATTTATTGCACAAGTGATTTCAACATTTTGAGCTCTTCTTGCCAAATTGTTGTAAGCAACTATTTTTGACAGCAGATTTTATGGTAACTTTTGTTACTATGTATTATTTTGAAGTGGTTCTTTTAAATAGAAAATTACATTTATTGTATATAATTTTCACTGTTTATAATTATCAAACATCTGTATGCAGTATTAAGTGTCAGTTCAATGTAGCTTAACACAAACATTAGAAAAAGCTATTCACTGAATATAGAAACAAAGACTAAGATTTTTCCATTGTTTTAAATTACTAAATATTATTTTATAACTTCCAACCTTCTGCTTTTTTGTGTTCGTTTTATGTTGGATATACATACTTTGAACCAGAATTTTTGAAAAATTAAATGTTACTTTTCTTCTGTGTAGTAGTTGTGTTTTGATTAAGTAAAATTTCTTCTTGAAATATGTTTGTCTTGGGGGGAAAAAAAATCTCTCTTTCTAGCAATGGTGAGGAGAAAAAGTTGTTGGAGTAATTGAAAATACTTGAAGTTGAAAGTTCAATGTACAGTAAAATAAGGAATATAATTTTGATCTTCAGATGATTAAATTCATACAAAGTAACTTTATCTGCTTCGTGTGTTGAATACAGTTAACTCGGATAAAAGTTGTGTAATCCAGTGGAAGAGATCAAACATGGATCAATAAGTATAGCTGATATTTTAATGAGTTATCATAAATGACACTGTATAGCAGTAATTTTTTTTAAAAATATTGTTTGAGTCTGCTAATTTTTTTTAAAGGGATTCTATGAGCCTGGTAAGCATGTAAAACTGGCCAATTTTCTTTTCTTCTTTAATTTATGTTCAAAATTCAATAGTTCTTAAGAAAACATTTTTTTTTTCAAATATTAAAAAGATAATTCTTGCAAATAGTTTTTCGTATTTGATTATTATTGTAATATACTGTCATTGTAATGTCATATTGGCGTTCTCTTACTGTCTGAGTGTGATAGTATTTTTATGAAGCTACCTGCATTTTTTCAAAAATTCAAAGGCATTTTTTATTAGAAATTTTGTTAACCCATTTGTGCCTAGCGTCCTAATTTTGGTATGCTTCAATAAAAAAATTCCTGCTTTCCAAAAAATAAACTTACTTAGAATTAATCTCAATATTATACTTTTAAAAAATGACAATAGATGGCAGCACATTTTTAAAGAAATATTTAGTATTTTGGTTTGTTAATTTCACAATTGTTATTGCTTTTAATGGATTAAAATAACAAGGCAAAAAAGGTGAGCTATTTTTTAATTAAAAACTCCATGTGTATATATTTCATACATGTGTTTGGAAATTGTGCATTAATTAAAAACATGTATTCTCAAAAATTCGTATTTTTTCATTTAAGTCAAACTAATGATGGTTTACCTAGAATCCCCAAAAAAGGATGCTAGGCATGAATGGCCCCATGTTTTCTCCCATTCTTCAACATATTATAATTTTTAAACCATTTGATATTTTTTTCAAATATGAACCATATATTTAGTATAAAACATTTTTTAGAATGTGTAAGGTTAATATACGCCTATTTTTGTGAATTTGTGTTTGTTAGATCTTTGTCTGGGAAAAGTTTTAATTATTGTTACTCATAAAAAGTACACAAATCATAAAATGTTTTTAAAAATAAATTGTTAATGAAAACTTGATGCATACAAAACCAACGTAAAGAAAAACACAAAAGCCAATGTGTAAAATGAAAAGTGCAGGGCTTTCACTCAGTCTGTTTTTCAAACACCACTTTTTTTTTTCAAAGAAAAGTCTTTATAAATTTCATAGAAACTTACCTTGAAGACCATTTTTGTTGTAATTGTTCCAGAAACCTATCGTGAAATTTTTTCATAAGAAATCCTTTTTTTCAAAAATTGGAGAAGTGGGAGTCCTGTAAGCGAGTGGTAAACAAATGTGCTGAATGAAAATGAGGGGAAAAATATAGAACAACTTATATGCTTAGTGTGTGTGTTGCTGCTTCTGTTATTTTTTATTTTTAAAGAAAAAGGGCTCTTCTTATGAAGCCTTCACAAACAGGTGCACTAAACTTATTCTGACTATTGATAGGTACTTTGATTAGGTGATTTAAAATCCTGAAATGTTTTTTTTCTTCTTTACATTGCTTTTTGCACTTATGTACTTATCTTATCAATTTTTTATAGTGCTCTCTAAGTATTTTCTACTTCTTTGTTGCCTCCAGTGCACCATTAAAATGCACTTTGCTACAACAGTAAAATTAAAATATTTATTCATAATGTTTGTTTTAAGAATTCCTAACTGTTTCATAACTTATTAAGGCGTTACTTTTTAGTTTATCTGTGCAAGAAGCATTGGCATTGCTGGAAGAGTTATCTAATGATGAAGACTTCCAGAATGCAGATATATTTATCACTCCTCCATCAAATGAAATAACAGATGAGAATTGTGGACCCAGTGATTTAGTGGATGTCAACAATTTTTCTGGTGTACAATTAAGCGCTGAAACAATAATAGCAATTGAGTCAACAAATGCGGGTAAAAAAATCTTATGTAATGAGTGATAGTGGAGAAATTTTAAAGCCTCCTCCAAACAAATGTAGGAAAAAAACACTGAAGAGAAAGCCAATAGAAAGGGAATGGAAAGTTGAAGATTTGCCTGAAGGAAAAAAATCCCATTTATCATGGAATGTTTCAAAGAGAAATTTTTTAACCACTCATTGGTCACCTACAACAATATTTGAACAATTTATAGGTGATGACATGTTAGGTTTTATTGCAAGCCAAAGCATTTTGTATGCAAAGCAGAAAGGCTGTATGAATTTTTCTGTAGATCATGAAGAACTGCGACTGTTTCTGGCTATACTTCTAACCAGTGGATATGCAAAATTACTGAGACAGCGCTTATACTGGGATCCATCCTGTTATGCAAATAACATCACAATAAGTTCTGCAATGTTGCAAAACAGATTTGAGCAAATTTTACAATATTTTCACTTAGTTTACAATCACAAACTTGATAAAAAGGAAAAACTTGAAAAGCTTCTACCTTAGCTTTATAATCACAAACTTGATAAAAAAGAAAAACTTGAAAAGCTTCTCCCTTACTTTTCAATGCTGAATGAAAAAAAATGTTAATTTTTTATCCAAAAGAACAGCAACTGATGGTCTTTATCATTATATAGTTGTTAATGCAATGCAGGTAAGATGTGCTAACTGTGAAAAAAAAGTCACAAGAAAATGTAGCAATTGTATGGTTGGATTACCTGAAAAATGCTTGAGCAATTGCAAATGCCATTGCAAATGAAATTTTCTATATAATGTTTTCTTACATCATCTTTCTTACATCTTTTCTTATTTTACATTTTTTTTTGTAGCAAATTTAATATTTTGAATTGTATTTTAAAATTTAAGATCACTTTTGTATCAATTTTGAAAGGAAATGATATGCTGGAAAAACCTGTATCCTCTCATGCCTAGTGTCCCAAAATTGAGACATTTTTATTTTGTTATATAAGTAATTTTTTTTTTTACTTGTAATATTTTTTACTGTTTTTCAGTAAAAGCCTGCACCCATTCATTGTCTAATCGCTACAGAAAATTTGAAGCGAAAAAAAAAATTCAGGCAACAATTGGTTAACAGCTAAAGTTTTTCCCTCAAATAAAGATCTTATAATGATGATTATTCTCCCCTTCCACTGATTTTTTTTTTTTTTTTTTTAATGACAATGAAAGAAGTAAGTGGAAGTGCAAATTTGTATCTAGGTGTTTAAGAAATATGAGCTAAAATATCTTTTAAGAATAACAATGTGAAAATAGTTCTAAGTATTAATTTGACAATAAAATACTCATACATTTTAGGAGCTTTAAAAATTAGATACACTGAAGCAAAAATTGCAGATCAGCAAATCTTGTATTACACTTAGCACAATGTGTGATATTATGCATCATGGGCATACACACATGCCTGTTTGTGTTCTGTAAAATCCCCAAGATTCCAGGAATTTAATGAAATGTGTCCCGGAAATTCCAGAGTTACATTGGGACTCATCAGATATGCTTTTTCTTACTTTTGTATAAAGCTTTTGTCCCCAAAGTAAAATATGCTTAAAAGTGCAATGTGCATTGCAGAACAAAGGGCTCCTTTGCAGAACATTTCAAATTCTTATTTTCAGCAAAATTCATCATTCAGTCATCGGAAAAAGTGCAAAATTCGTCGGTCGATTGTTGGGGGGAAAATGTTAAATTCTTCAGTCTTTCATTTAAAAAGATTGTAAAATTGTTTGCAGGAAAAAAAATTGTGAAATTCATCAGTCGATTGTGAGAAAAAATCATGAAATTCTTCAGTCAATCAAGGGAGGAAAAATCTCAAAAATATTGCAAAATTCAAGAAATGATCGTGGAAAAAAAATCATGAAATTCATCAGTCGACGGAGGAGCATTACGAAATTCTTCAATCCATTGTGGGTAAAATAATGTGAAATTAATTGATCGGTTGTGAGAAAAAAATGACAAAATTTGTCAGTTGATCTAGGAGAAAGGTCTAAAATATATTGCAAAATTCGGCAATTGGTTACAGGGAAAAATCTCAAAATTCAGCAGTGGATCGGAAAAAATGCCGAAATTCTTCAATCAGTCGTAGGAAAAAAAAAAAGTGAAATTCGTCGATCAGTCGTGGGGGAAAAAACTCATGATTTTCACCAATCACAAGAAAAAGAAGCAAAATTTGCAGTCAGTAGAAGGAAAATATCTCGCAATTTGTCAATCAGTCATGGGTAAAAAAAAAAAACTCTCACGAAATTCGGTAGTGTATCGTCGAAAAAAATAACGAATATCTCCAATCAGTTGGGAGAAAAATCATGAAATTCGTCAATCAGTCACGAGAAATAATTGTAAAATTTGTCAGTCAACGTGGGGTGGAGACATTGCAAAATATTCTGTTTTGTGTGCTTTCATTCTCAGATAACAAAAGGTCGGAAAGAGTGAAAGATCTTCTCTTGCAGAGTATATATGTTTTTATATATGTTTTTATAATTTATAAATAATGCAAGGAGAAAATTTAATTTTTGAAAACAGGTGTAAATTGTAACGTATGAATGTTGTATAACAGAGAAGCTTCAGAAGATCATTTCTAGAAGCTTCAAATATACAAATCCAAAATTTCAACCCATTATGCCAAGTAGTAATCTGTTTTGTGATTGAATCCTTGCGATTTGTTATTTTTATATAAAAATGCTCTGAAGATATATATTGTACATAATATTTCTTTTTATGTTTTCTTCAATAGCTTTTTATCCTTAATTTTTAAAAAATGATTTTGTGTGAGTAATTGGAAATTTATATATTCTGTTTTCCTTACCTTGTTTATTTAATATAAATGAGGTTTTTTGTTAAGTATGTTTTTCTTTTTTTTTTTAAATCATCCAAAGAGTAGTAATTTTTATTTTTAAAATTATGATGTACTGAATCTTGAAATGCTATGTTATAGTTCATTTAATTTATATAAATGATACTGAACTAAGTCCCTTGAAATACAGTAGTGGCCATAATTGTGGAAACCTTTTTGTAAAGGTGTATTTTTTAGGTTTGATGGCTCATAAACACCTCTTTGTTTAAATAATACCATAAAATTATGTATCAGTGGAAAGATAATTTAATCAAGAATGTAATGAAATAAATTTTGTTCAATATTATATTCATTTTATAATTTCTACTAGCTGACTTGCACGACATTGCATGGGCCTGTGATAATAATAATTTTTTTTAAAAAGTTTAAGTTTTCGATAGCCAGTCAAATGACCCAAACCCTGTTGAAATCGAGCCCATAGAACGCAAGAAAAGAATGAGCCCCCTGGCAGTGGGAATGTGCTCCCCTGTAAATTTAATGAATTTTCTTTAACATTAATGTAATATTTAATTTATGGAGGAAATCTCCCCACCTCTCTCTAAACTTAACCACTTATCTTTAACAGTAAAGCAATTTTTAATTTATAGCTGTAGTGAGTAAACGTAAGTTGATGCCGAAAAAGAAGATTAATATTTTTAAAAAATGTGGTTGTTGGGGGTTTAATGAAATGTTTAGTAGTTTATAAAGTAGCTGGAGTACCCTAGAACTCTGTTAATGAAAATTGTAAAAGAATCGGATCATTTTTAAAGAAGCTGCACCAAGGGCCCCAATGAGGAGATTAATATTCAAAATTGGTGGTAGCTGAAGTCCGAGAAATTTTTTTGTGTCGCAGATAATAGCTGGAAGTGTTAGGGGAAAAAAAAAAGCTAGTGAGTCAGACTATTTTTAAGGGATCGGCCCAAAAGGGGCCAACTGATAGTTTTGAGCAGGACCCTAAGAGGAAAACATCTTAAAAGGTAAATCGGTATTTATGAAAACTCTCTCTGTCTTTAAATAGTCGAAATTAAGCATAGGATATAAATTAATCATTAGAATAAAACTTTAAAGAAATGCTTATAAAGGGCCCTAAGGCCCCAATAAAAATATGAGGGTGGTGACTTGAGGAGAGAGTCCAGGACTCAACTTTAAAGTTATGCATTGAGATAGTGACACAATTAGGAAGGGGGGAGGGAATTCATGGTGCACAAAAAGTTCAAGGGCCCTGGGTAGGGCTCCAGGGGACCAGGATCCTAACTGGAATATAGAAATGGAGGATTAACTAAATAGAGAAAAAGTTTCAAAAAACGAAGATCAGATTAAAAGAGGGCAAGTTATTAACATTTTAGGGAACAAAAACTTAGGCCCTAGGGATCCCGGGTCTTGTCCAAGAATTTATTTTGTCATTCATTGTAGTAGCTGGAAGTCCTAAGAAGTTGTTTGAAAAAAAAAAAGCTAGTGAATCAAATGATTTTTAAGAGAGCTGTAGGGGGCCCAAAAAAGGCCTCAAAGAAAAACTTCAGTGGGCCCGGATCTTCTCAGAAATTTTTTTTTGTCATTCATCTAGTAGCTGGAAGTACTAAGAAGCTGTTAGAAAAAAAAAAAGCTAGTGAACCAGACGATTTTTAAGAGAACTATAGTAGGGGGTCCAAAAGGGGCCAGCTGATAGTTTTGAGCAGGACCTTAAGATCAAGGGTCCTAATAAGAAAGCAGAAATGGGGGAATAACTAAATGGAGAAAAGGCTCCAAAAACTTAACAAAATTGGATTAAAAGGGGGCAAGTTATTAACAGTTTAGGAAACAAAAACTTCAATGGGCCCTGTACCAGGTTCCAGGAGGTCAGGGTCTTAACTGGAATTTAGAAATGGGGGAAAAGCTAAATGAAGAAGGGGCCCCCCAAAACGAAGAGGATCAGATAAAAATAAGTCAAGTTATTAACAATTTTGGGCAAAAATCTTAAAGGGGCCCAGGTCTCAAATAATTAAAAATTCAAGCCTCAGGTGCATTAGGACCTGCCTTGGACTATCCGCACCCAAATTTTCAGACTTCTATGTGCAGGAGATTTCATTAGCCATAACACATAGACAAACAACTTTCTTTTATTAATGTAGTTAACTTATTTAATCAAAAGTTATAGACAAATAACTACAAAAAAAAAAAAATTACCAATTTGCTTTGGTTAACTTGGAGTAACTTTCCTTCATTTGAATGCAGTCATTGAGCATGAACGTTTAGAGAACCACTCAGGTGTCACCATGTTTTAGCAATGATTAATCAAATAACAGTAGGCTTCAACTGTTGTCATGTTTCGGAGCTGTGAGGAGAACATTTATCAGTGCTTTATATGATTTGATATTAGAGTAAACAAGATAATGAATTATTTATATTTCAACAGAATTCAGCTCTATGTCATTGAGCAAAAAGTGGTTTCAAGATAATCATATTCCAGTGTTGGAATGGCCCAGACCTTAATCCAATTGAAAATCTATGGAGCTAACTAAAGAAACCTGTTGCGTAGAAGCAACCCAGCAATAAAGTCCAATTAATAGAATCAATAATTTTCTATCTTTAGTATCGCATTAAAAGGTTTTCAGAACTAAAAGATTTGGTTCATTCACTCTAAAGAAAGGCATTGCAAGGCCGTAATTGAGTAAGGGTTACTCAACTAAGTATTAAGTGACATTATGATAATTTTTGTATTGCTCATTTTTTTTTCTTTATAAATGCTGTTCTAAGAAACATTCCTTCATGAAATATATTGCATTACATTCTCGATTAAATTATCTTTCCATTGGTATATAATTTTATGATATTAATCAAAGAGAAAATGGTGTTATAAATCATCAAACTTCAAAAGTACATCTGTTCAAAAAGGTGTTCACAATTTCGGCCACTACTGTATGTTCTTTTTTATTGCATTTGAATGACTGATGATTTTATTGTGTAGTGTAATTTTTTTTTTTTTTCATTTTATAGGAACATTATCCATGGTAGTGATTCCGCTGCTAGTGCAGAAAAAGAAATTGCTTTGTGGTTCTCAGAAGAGGAATTGTGCAACTATGATCTTGCCCTTGATAAGTGGATTTCAGAAGCTAATTAATTCCTTGTTGCATATATTATACTCAGAATAGATATTTGTTATTGTTGTATTACTTGTATTCCATTTCTGAAATAAAAAACTATATTAATTTATATTAATCTGGTCTTGATTATTTAACACACATAGAATTTGTTTTGACTTTGAAAACAACCGGAATATACAAAACTTATGAGAAAAACATAACTGTGAAAAAAAAAAGCCAAATTCTGTAAAAAAAAAAAAAAAAAAAAAAAAAAAAAGTGATATGTTATGTAAGTGGGTGTCAAGTTCAAATAAAATTCACTCAAACTTACCTACTGAAGTATTATAGCTAGAGATCGACCGAAATTTCGGTTTCAGCGCAAAATCGCAGTTTTGCCAAATATTCGTTTTCGGCGAAACTGCTGCCAAATCTTTGGCCTGACCGAAACTATCTGTATTTCAAAATATCATTCCTTCTTTCGGAAATTTTCAACTTTACTCATTGATATGAGTTGTATCGGCTCAAATGAGACCCTGTTTATTGCTGTGAACTCCACTGTTAATCATTATCCATCATGACTGATTCATGATGCGAGTGTAAATTATAAAGCAAGCAATGCATATATGACTAAACTTATATTAAATATTGCTCAATATTATTATTAATTATTTAGAATTCTGTACAAACATTTTTATGGTACATATGTTTAAATAACATATGTAATATAAAAATGTTTGTACAAAATCTTAAATAATTAATAATATTCAGCGATATTTAAATATATATCTATATTTAAATGTCTATTAAATTAATAATAGTTATAATTATAAAATGGTTAAAACATATTCAATGTTAATATCCTAAAAAACAAACTTTTAAGTACTTTATTTAAATTTAAATGCAAAATATTAACGAACTGAAAATATTAATATATTTTAAAATTAAATATTCATTATTGAATTTGTTTTACATTATTTAACTACATTGTTAATTAATTATTGATAAATGCCTATAATTATTGGTTGTTATAAAATAGTAAAATAAAAAAGTTGTATTATTTATGTTTAATTTTTGTTTGAAACCTATACACACACATATACAGTGTGATTCATAAATATCGAAACAATAGGCTATCCCTTTAAATATTTCTCCTAGACACATACTTCCAATTGTAAAGTTTCATAAAAAAAGGTGCAAAATTTTATGAGATAAGTTGCAACTCCATGGGGGGTCTATTTGAAAAAATACAAAAATTACATTTTTATACGGCCCCCATAGGATAAAATTTCCAATTAGGAAATTTTTCCTTATCCATTCCCAAATTAAACAGAAAAAATTCCATCTTGATATCTGCAAAACTCAGGGAGATATCTCCGTTTTAATAATTCGTGAGGTTTCAAGGGAGACACTGAGGTTTCAGACACAAATTGAAATACGTGTAATTCAAGAAACAATGTTACTGTAAGGTGTCCAGGAAACATTTTATTTATTTATTTATAGTTAGAATTTTGAATTTATTGTGATGATTGGCCATATAATTTGTAAACAGAATCACATCATAAGACTTGTTACAAAAAAAAAAAAAAAAAATTGCAGAGTAATTTAAAATTGTTATAACTCGAAATATTATTTGTCGAATTGAATTTTTTTCTTTTAAGCATAAATATATAAGTTTTAATTTTCATTCAGCATTTTGAAAAATATTAATTAAAAAAATATATTTAAAATAGCAATTATTCAAAAAAAAAAAAAAAAAAAAAACCTTCAAAAGTGAATAATTTTTTTTTCAAATTTGCCGAATTAAAATTTAAGTAAATTATTTGAAAAAGATATATTACAAGTTTGAACCATTTATAGAGGTTATTGACTTATATAAATTTAAAGATGAGAAATCCTGAAAAAAACTTATGATGCCGAAAAATGCATTTAAAGTTTTAAACAAAGATTGGGTCCTAATAGAACATTTAAATGCTTTTTAAAAGCTTTCAGATGAATAAGTAACTCCTTCCTGTAGCTTCAATTTTTGATTACGATAGTTTGGCTCTCGGGTAGAGATATTAAATTTGTTTAACGCATACCCTAGTCTCTCATACAAATCTGGTATACAGCGAAATTTACAAAATTAAAGTTTATTAGAGATATAAATTTCTTTTATGCACTTTATGTTTCAGGTCGGGTTTATTGATATGATGCGAAAGAAAACCATTTTCATGGGCATTGCACTTAATTTTATTTAATTCATTATCTAGACAGGTGTCTGTGCATATTTTAGATTTCTGCACAAGCCGAAATTTGTACAAAAAATTCCCATTTATCTTAAGATACAATTAAGATTATTTTAAAGAATACTACATACATATTTATAAGAAAATTTTACAGTATAATTTAGATTACAATGTTTTCGCATGACAAAAACATAGCTGACAAACCTCCCACTTATCTTCCGTAATATGTAGATTAATTTGAACCAGTTCACCCCTTTAAAACTAGAAATTGTTTAATGAATCTTTGACTTATTTAATTTAAATGTTTTAAGTCGAATCATTACTACATTTAATTGAATTTCTTAAAAGAGTTTCTGGTTCCAACGTATTGAACCTGGGTCAAATAAACACACTTATAACGGAAGATTAGTGAGAGCTTGGCATCTATTAAAAAAATACGCAATAGCAACGTTAATAATTATTTATAACTATTGGACTGTTATATTCGAATAAAGATTTATTTTAAAAAACAATGTTGTTTAGAATAAATGAAAAATAGGTTTAAAAACATCATAACTTTTGAAACTGTATAACAAAAAAAAGATTTTTGAAAATATTTCTGTGTAATTTATAAAATATTATTTCCAATGATTCCGTTAACAGAAGTTTCATTATCGCTATTACTATTTTTATAAAACTTATTGCCTTCCCGACACGTCCTAAGAACAATAAAGACATGGTCCGGCCAGCGGGCCGTGCCGATTACGATGCTGGGACCAATCTCGGCCTCATGCAGACCTCTAGCATACTTCTCAAGCAAGTTTAACGTAAAATTCTTTACGCTAATATTTTATATCTAAAAGTTAAGGCATTGTCTTAGATCGACTTTTAATAATGTGTAAATGTATGGTCGATCCCTAACTTGCATTGCAAATGAACTGATATCGCGTCTCTCAGAGGTATGCTTAAGTGGTGTAAGTCAGGAATTTTGGATTTTAATATCTCTGTGAATTTTGCAGATATAAAGATGGCATTTTTTTGTTTAATTCAGGACTGGATAAGGAATAATTTTCTAATTGGAAATTTTATCCTACGGGGGCCGTATAAAAATTTAATTTTTGTATTTTCTCAAATAGACCCCCCATGGAGTTGCAACTTATCTCATCAAATTTTGCACCTTTTTTTATGAAAATTTGCAATTGGAAGTATGTGCCTAGGAGCAATATTTAAGGAGATAACCTATTGTTTCAATATTTATGAATCACACTGTATATGTACGTGTGTTTGATAGAAATGTGGTTCAATACATGTATAATTAATAAATTAATTAGTAACGTAATTAGTCATTAAGTAATTATTAATTATTTGTTATTAATTAATTAATAATTATATGCAGTTATGTATGTAATAATCAGTTTAAAATTTTTTTTTGACAGTTTCGGTTTCGGCCGAAAGTGGGAAGATCACCAAAATCTAGTTTCTGTTTCAGTCTTAAAACCTGTTTTGGTCGATCTCATTGTTTAAATTGTTTAAAAATAAAAATTATTGATAGCATATTAATAATAAATCAACTTGGCTTTTTTTTTTAACACAGAACTCTGCTTTTTTTTTCATAGTTATGCTTTGTGAGATATGAAATTAATGAAACATATGAATAAAATTCTTTTTATGGATTTTCTTCACTTAAGAGTCACATATTTACAAAGAAGTGATAACAGGGGTGATCTTACAGCCATAGACTTGTGGATGCAGAGATGCATATTTCTTAATGGGACACAGCAGTAAATCTCATTGATTGTTAAATCCCATGTTAACCTACAAGGAAACTTAAAAACAGGACTACTTATGCAATACAATTATCAAAATTTGGTTTTTCCCATCATGTAACTGATGCTCAGTTTGAGTATTTTTTAAAAGGCAAAATTTCTTAAATTATTCAAATCTTGGTGAAATTGCATAGAATTTTGTAAGGTGTTGAAAACACGTTTCAGTTTTCTTTCTTTTTTTAATAAGAAAATAAGTAGTAATTGGATTGTAATAAAAAGAACTTGTACATTTTTAAGGCAGTAGAATTTTCATACGAATTTCATATTTTATATCAAACTCTATCAAAAACTCCAAATTGTTTGAAGTATTTGAAAATTTGTGTACATTGACATTATAATTAATCGTTAAAAATAATTCAGATGTTAAATTGTTTAAATCAATATTAATTCAATCTGTAGGTAATGCAACATTATATTCCAATTATATAGGGTCAATTGGGACAAATATGAGACGCCCCCCTTCCTCCCAAAAATGGGGCTGATGTTAGATATACAATAAAATAGTACAAAATTTTATAGGATTATTTTGTAAGCAATTTTATTTATATCCATTTCGAATACACTCAAAATTTAAGGAAAAATATGGATTACATAATCTTATTGTTTTGATGAGAAAAACTTTTTTGTCAGACTTCAAAACTTTTATTGTACAACACTTAAGTAAAATCTTAGGTAAATAATTCTAATTGATATTTATTCAGTCGTTTTAGCTTTTAAACTTTGGAATATGCATAACATAGTCTGAGTTATGAACCAACAGACCCAGGGGACTAATATGAGACAGTGTATGAGGCTCTATGAGAGAGTTACTTGGGGCTGTGACAATACTATTCTATCTCATATAACTTGAAACATCCACCACATATAAAAGCAGAAAGTGTTAATATTTAATTGTATTTTTGTTTTAATATGCCAGATATGTTTTTATTTCTTTCTAAGCATAATGTTGTATTCTATGTTTGGTACCGATTTTTAATCTACTGATAGGAAATGCTAACTAATTGATTTAAGTGCTTAGTTTTACACAGTAACATGCTGTGACCGAACAGATTACCCAAGCCCAAGCAGCCATGTATTCATTTTTTTCTTTCTTACCATTTATACTTTATGATAATTATAATAGTACTAATTATAAAAATACATTAGTAATATTTCTTTAACAAAATCTATAAGACTGCTGCAACTACTGTCTAAAATAGTCCTACCTTCCTCTGAAAATACATTCAAAAACAGGAAAATTACTTACACTTTTCCTGGCTATGTAAGTATTAATGGACAATGAAGTAACGGTCAAGAACGTAGACTACTGTTTTGATTTTTGATTTTTCAATAACAAGTGTCATACTATTGTACATTTACTACTAAATCTTCATAAAAATATAACTTAAGTGTTGTAGATAATTTTCTAATTTGTTTTACTAATTTGTTTTGTTTTTCTAATTTGTTTTAAATTAACGCATAATAAATTAGGGAAGGGGTTTGTTGTAGTGGGTGAAATATTTCCCGAAATTCAATCAAAATGAAAGATAAAAAAATCTAAATATAATACCGCTGAAACATTGACCCGGAGCAACATTGAGAAAGTTTTCTCATTTCTTTATTGCTTACAACCACTTAAAAATAATGGTGTCTCACTTTAGCCCCATAGCCGTCTCATATTAGACCCATTCGGTGGGCTAATATGAGACAGGTTTTTAATTTTTTGAACCTTTTTTATGACAAACAGTATTTTTTTTATTCGTAATCAGATAAAGGAAAGAAAAACACAAACTACAGTATTTTTTTATTTAGGCCTAGAGTTAATAGACCATAAGTAACTGGAAAAGTTTACAATTTTGTCTCATATTAGTCCCGATAAACCCTAAATATGTCAAAAAAAATTGTGTAGACGCAGAACAGATTCCTTTTTTTTCTCATTTTTAACGAATTTCAATGAAAGTGGTTATACAATTCATTTATACGGTATATATATATATAAAATATTTAATATATGTCCATGCATAACTCTTGAACAGATGCTATGAATTTTTTTTTTAGGTGGTGGATGGGGGTGTTCGTTCTGCTGTTGGCCTTGTTTCAAATCCATTAAGATCTAAAATGATACGTTTGTCTGTTTGCATGGTTTTAGGTAGATTACGAAATACTACCTATTACATTCTCCCCTAAGTTGGAATTTTTGAAAAAATTTTGCAGATCTATGCCGATCATGACTCCCAGAACCCGAAACCACCCCCCAGTTCAAAACTTTATCTATCTATATATGTCACTTTTTTATGGACATGATAACTGCAATAATTCTGCACAAATCTCTTCAAAACTGATACATAAAATCTGACCAGGGGGGGCATTTTGTGAAAACAGAAAAAACCCATAATTTCTTAATTATGATACGTATCGAATCCGTTTAAAGTTATTATTACTTCTAGGAGAAGGGCCGAAAATGTATGTATGACAGATTTTTGATATAATTAAAAATGCCCCCAAGGGGGGGGAAAGGGGGTGTTTTAGAAGTAAAAAATTCATAACTTCGTCAATTTACAAGATATCAAATCCGCTTAAATTTATTATAAATCCTCTTAATATTATCTAAAACTTTTATATTGACAAGTTTTTTATAGGACCAACCCTTATAGCCAAAAAAAATCCCTGCCGGCTCTGCCAGCAAACAAGTTATTTTTCGAAGTAAGCGGTTCCAACTCCCGCATCTCTTCGAAACTGATACATAAAATCTCGTTCAAGTTCGTTAATGGACAAAATCGAACCAGGGGGAGGGGGGGGGGGGGGCTTTTAATGAAAACAGAAAAAACCCCGTAATTTCTTAATTATGATACGTATCGAATCCTTTTGAAATTATTATTACTTCTAGGAGAAGGGCCGAAAATTTATGTATGACAGATTTTTGATATAATTAAAAATGGCCCCAAGGGGGTGGGGAAAGAGAATTTTAGAAGAAAAA
Organism: Maratus michaelseni; assembly: GCA_963931845.1. NCBI lineage: Eukaryota > Metazoa > Arthropoda > Arachnida > Araneae > Salticidae > Maratus > Maratus michaelseni. Next base: position 260,070,188 of record OZ007599.1, read on the forward strand.
AATTCATAACTGCGTCATTTCAGAAGATTTCGAATCCGCTTAAATTTATTATAAATCCTCTTAATATTATCTAAAACTTTTATATTGACAAGTTTTTTATAGGACCAAAGTAGGGAAAGATTGACAGTTTACCGTCAGCAGGTGGAGTGTGGAGTAGGAGCAGGGAGCAGGAGCAGGGAGTTACTCCACCTGTAGGTGGGAGAGGAGGGTCACCTCCACCTGTGAGTGGGAATGAGGTGAGTGTATTTTAGGAGGGGGAGGGCTTAAAATTTAGGGGGGCTTAATTTTTTTTAAGATCAAATTTAAATGTTAGATTGAAGTATGCTATATGAGAGGGGTATAAAATGGAGGGGCTTGTTTTTGAAGAGGCGGCTAACTTTTTTTGAAGGGGGGGCTTATTTTTTTTTATTTTATTTTTTTTTTTAATTTTAGAATGGAATTTCAGTTTGAAGGCGAAACGGAGATCAATTTTTTTTGGTGGCACCCTCTATCGGAAGGGAATGCAATAACGAATATTTAAAATAGGTTTTCTTGAAAAGATTTCACTGAGGTTTGAACCTGCAAAATAGCTTCTTGACTTGATAATTTGTGGTAGGTTTAACTAATCAAGCCAAGAAGCTATACATGAATGTTGAGATTTTAAGTGTTTAAAGAGAGGTATCGTAAGAGTGACGTATCATCTGTTAAAATGATTTGAGAAAGGAAGTGATTAGCGTCGTGTGTCTGTATATAACGGTCTGCATTGTGTTTTCGCTCATTTACGTATTTACCGGAAGTGAAAATACATATATTACATACATACTACATACATATTACATACAAAATACATACATTTATACTGAATTTAAATGAAACCGGAAATTTATCTTTTTCGATATGATGGGATTGAATATTAACATATTTCTTCTAAAATCTATAGTGGAAGCAATGGTAAAAAGAAGACATGTTTAGGGGTAAGTACTGTTTTTATTGTGTTTGGTGTAGAAAACATAGGAAAGAGGTTTAGTTTAAAAAAACAAATTCAATTTTATTAATAATTTTCCCAATGCAATACATGTGGACCCACTTTTCGTTTTTTAGCGGGTTTTGACAAATCTAATACAGAATCTTGTTTAATGTTTGTTGACAAATTTTTATTTTTAATAAAATTTCGCGGGACATTCATTTCGTTTAATGTTTCTAATAATTCGTTTTGTGTCCCTGATCGGTTTTCTTTTATTTGCAGAAAACAAAGATTAAATAAATCTGCCAAGTTCGATTCGGGGATAGGTTTTCCTTCGAAACTTACAGTCAAATTTTTATCCTATCGAAATTTTCTTGGACGTGCCATGACAAACTGAACTAATGCTTTGATAATTTAGGATAGCTTTATCTGTTCAAGTTATGATATCATGGTGGATACAGATCATCAGATTACGGATATTTGTGTTTGGAATAACGTGATTTTTAATTTTGCCTATTCAGTTTCAATTATATTGTGAAATGAGGATTTATTTTTGGAAGATAATGTTAACTTTTTGTGATTATCTTGTAACAGACTGCTTTCATTAAAAGTGTATTTTAGAATTGTAAACTACAATTTTGAAATTTTCGCCTGTTTGGAAAAAAAGCACAGGGAAAAAAATAAAAGTATTAAAAAAATAATAACAACAACTGTTCAAAAATATAATAACAACTAAACAAATGATCAAAAATAATAAAAAATGTTCAAATAATAATAACAACTGTTCAAAAATAATAAAAACTATTTAAAAAATAATAACAACTGTTCAAAAATAATAAACGATTGACTTTATACAACCAACATTTAAAAAAAAGATAATCGAATCTAGTTTTTTCTAACATGACTTATTTGAAATATTCACTTTTTCTAGTTAGATTTATAACACGTAAGTGATTCGATCAGTAAAATATTATTTATAAAAGCACTAAATACGAGATTAATAAGAATTTTTAACTTACAAACATATGAACTTCTGATACACAAGTGATTCGACCAGTAAAATATTATTTAGAAAAGCATTTTTGACTTACAATTGTACGAACTAAAATTTCGCGGGACATTCATTTCGTTTAATGTTTCTAATAATTCTTTGATCGGTTTTCTTTTATTCACAGAAAACAAAAGATTAAATAAATCTGCCAAGTTCGATTCGGGGATAGGTTTTCCTTCGAAACTTACAGTCAAATTTTTATCTTTTCGAAATTTTCTTGGTCGTGCCGTGACAAACTGAACTAATGCTTTGATAATTTAGGATAGCTTTATCTGTTCAAGTTATGATGTCATGGTGGATACAGATCATCAGATTACGGATATTTGTGTTTGGAATAACGTGATTTTTAATTTTGCCTATTCAGTTTCAATTATATTGTGAAATGAGGATTTATTTTTGGAAGATAATGTTAACTTTTTGTGATTATCTTGTAACAGACTGCTTTCATTAAAAGTGTATTTTAGAATTGTAAACTACAATTTTGAAATTTTCGCCTGTTTGGAAAAAAAGCACAGGGAAAAAAATAAAAGTATTAAAAAAATAATAACAACAACTGTTCAAAAATATAATAACAACTAAACAAATGATCAAAAATAATAAAAAATGTTCAAATAATAATAACAACTGTTCAAAAATAATAAAAACTATTTAAAAAATAATAACAACTGTTCAAAAATAATAAACGATTGACTTTATACAACCAACATTTAAAAAAAAGATAATCGAATCTAGTTTTTTCTAACATGACTTATTTGAAATATTCACTTTTTCTAGTTAGATTTATAACACGTAAGTGATTCGATCAGTAAAATATTATTTATAAAAGCACTAAATACGAGATTAATAAGAATTTTTAACTTACAAACATATGAACTTCTGATACACAAGTGATTCGACCAGTAAAATATTATTTAGAAAAGCATTTTTGACTTACAATTGTACGAACTTCTGATATGTAACCCTTTCTGAATCAATGTGTAAGAATTAACTGACTATTGAACTTATAACAGAGTATGATAAAATAATAACGTGACTTTTTTAAACCAATAAAATGTTATTATTTTTAAACAAGCGCCCTCTATCATTTTATGAACTTCCAAGAAACGAGTTAATATGATTATATTGTTTCCTGTTACCGCTGTGAAAGGTTGTGTTTTCCGTTTTAAGTTAGTTTACATTTAAGTAATTACGGAACGAGTCATGGATTCTGCTTTGTTAAGTGCTAATGATATGTCTAACGTGAAGAGTGAACCCTCATCACCAGGATTAAATGACCATGACATGGAATTTTTAATACAGCCTAAAGAAGAACCCGTTTCGAATTGTGAAGTGAAACCCACCTCATCAGGATTAAAGAAACAGAAGTTACCCTTTATGTGTTCTACTTGCGACAAAGCTTTTCCCCGAAAGGTTAACTTAACGTTTCACATGAAATGTCATCTGGAGAAAATACCTCTTGTGTGTATAATTTGTGAAAAAACATTTGCTAGAAAGTATCATTTATTAAATCATATGAAGGACCATTCAAAGACCCCTGTGATTCATAATTGTAATGTATGTGGCGAAGTATTTTCACAAAAGAGTGATTTATTAAAGCATGGGAAAATTCATAATACTTCCAAGCCAAATCAAAGGAAAAGTAGACAGTCACCCAGTCACTGTAAATGCGACGACTGTTTTGAAACATTTAATAATAGATCTGACTTAGTCAAACATAGAAAAATTCATCTTTCACCTAAAGAACTTAACCCGTCTGATCAACTTTCCTTGGGAAACAGTTCGAAATATGAAATTTCAGACATCACTCAGTTTAGTAAAATATTTAAGTTTTTCGATGTTTTTACTCCTGCTCATTGGAATTTAGGTGAGGAAATGATTGTTGAAGTACAAATGAATAAGAACTATGAGCTTTATGTTCACATACAGAAATACGAAGAATTTAAAAAGAACGGTCGTGAACTTACCCCCACAAATGAAGGCATTACATTATCATGTGCAACATTCGACAAATTTGAATCGAGATTGGATAAATTTAATTTTGTTTCTGAAAAAGATACATTCGTATGTAATAATGACTTACTAATCGCTTATGTAAATAAGGAATCATGCATACTGCAAAAATTATTCAAATCGAAAAAGTTTGGGTTTTGTTTGAAGTCGGATTTTTTACTGCTTACAAAAGATCAATATTTGAAACTAGTGAAAAATGGCTTTAAAATTACCAAATGTCTCATTGAGACGCTTTTAACCAAGCTTATTCCTGTTTCGATTTTAGAAAACTTAAACAAATGTAAATGTACCCACCTCACAATAGAAGAGACTTTGAACTATTTCTTAAAATGTTTCGATGACGAGTTAAAGTCATCCGTTTCTCGCGTGTTTGATTGCTATCGATGTTCAATCGGAGAACCAATTAATGTGAAACACGAGTGTGATAGTTATAATTTGCGTAGAAAGTATAATTGGTGTAGCGACAGTGCACTGCTAAATTTCAACGTGACTGAATTTGTAAATAACATATTCAAGAAATGTTCATGTAATTATACTCATTTATTTTTTGAAACTATGAATATGGACTTTTATAATAACCATTTAGACAATGTATTTGTAAATTAACATAGAAATGTATTTATTTAATAAATATTTGTTTTTATATCACATATCTGTTTTTATTTCACATGTCTATTTATTTTTTTATTTTTATTTATTTATGAAATCAATCTTTGAAGTTTCATTTTCTAGAAAAAAAAAATAAACATATATTTATGAGTAGGCAAATTTTTTTTAATTGTAGTCTTTAAAGTTAACACTTTTTGGTTAAATGAAATCTCTTTTTAAGAAAAATTTATTATTTTTATTTGAATAGGTATTAAACTTATTTATTGATAAGAAAGTTTAATTTTCTCTCTCCTTTTAAACAATGACATTGCATGTTTTGATAATTTCCATCCCACAGTATTTAACATAGTTAAGAAAATGTTTAACTTAAACCGTCACTGTATTTATTATAGATAAGTAAACATTTTATCTTTAACCTAAATGTAATTTAAATGATTAACTATAACTGTGACTGCTTTTAATCTAGATAAGTAAATGTTTCCAGGAAACACAATCAGTTTACTGTAGACTTTTATCGAGATTACACCAGTTAGTGGAATGCTGATTAAAAATATTTTATGACATTTAATGCTCGTAGATTTCGATTATGTAACTTCAACGTTTCTAAACGGAGTTTATAATGTTAGTGAGCACTTTTTATGTAAGATTAATGAACGAACTATTTGTAATGAATTATTTAAGACCTGAAAATAAAATGTTTTTGATTAAGTTCTGTGTGTTTATTTTTGCAAAGTGTCTATGAGTGAATTTATTAGTTTATAATTTAGTAGAAATTTTAAGTGAAGTGATGTAATCCAATTAAAAAATAAATTAATCTATAACAAAAATTAATTGTAATAAAAATATTCACATTAAAAAAAAGGTTAAAAAAATTAGAAGTTAATGAAATTAAAACTTATTAAAATTAAAAGTTAACAACAAAAAATAAATAATAAAATAAAATAAAGATTAACAAAAATATAGTTTTAAAAGGAAAGTATACAAAAAAAAGTTATAAAGTACAAGTTAACAAAAAGTTAAAAGTTAATAAAATATTTAAAAAATCAAAAGAAGGTATGTGTTATAAAGAGAGGGGTTTCCGTGTGAAAATAACTTACAAAATGTATGTGTATGTATTTATTAGTTTTTCATTTAGTAGAACTTTTAAGTGAACAGTTAGAATTTATGTTTTTATATAACTTAACACAAAATAAAATTTTTAACTATTGCAAAAAGATTCAACTATTGAATGGAAATATGCATATTAGTAAAACAATCACAAGTTAATAAAATGAAAGATTTTAAATTTCATACAATTTAACAAATATATATATATATATATATATATATATATATATATATATATACGAAACACATTACGGATTTAAATATTATAAGAAATGTTTGATTGAAATTTTTAAGACAGATTTAATTCTTGGTTCTGCCATATATAGTTCGAACTTATTTTAGAAGATAGTTTTCAATAGTCTTGTGGTTCGAACTTGACAAAATGAAATCAAGACACAATGAATTGTATGTTATTTTAATCATTATGTCATGACTTCATACTTCTGAAAGTGTATTTAAAGGTTTCTCTAGCTTTATTCAATGTTATTAAGCGTTTGTGAAACCGAAAATTAATGAAAAAACAGATCACCTTCTACCAATTGCGCTAAGAATGTTTTATTCAATTATTATAAATAATAAAACCTTTTAGAATATTACTTATTTAAAATTCAAAATAATAAAAATTTAAAGTTAACAAAATAAATAATTCCTCTGTTCATTATAAATAAATAAAAGTTTACAAAATAAAAGTTTCAAAATTAAAACTTTATAAAAATTATAAGTTAACAAAAAATTAAATAAAATAAAATTTTAAAATAAAAATTATGAAAAGTAAAGTTTATAAAAATTAAAAGTTTTTAAAATTTTTAAGTTATGTTTAAAAATCTTCAAATTAATCAAAATTGACTTTTAGTTTTATGTTAATGTAAGTTTCAATGTTTTAAATATCGAGCTAACTGTTTATCCCCATAATCATTTGTTTACCCATCTTCCAACCAACCAACTGGTTGCCTAGCCAACCATATACTTTGTATCTACACATGCGCAGAAAAAAAAACACTAACTTGAGTTTTACTTTAAACCTTTGCTAGATTAGATATATTATACAAGTCGAATATCTTCCATACTTAGAAAATTTATAATTTTCAACTATTCGTCCCTATTTATCTTAAAACATTAACAAATAAATATAATTTATATACTTACAAAAACAGGATAACTTAAAAAGGGGTCCATACATTTCAGCTTGCTAAAGTCAAGTGTCTGGTTTATAACAGAATGAGGTTAAACTATCAGTTTACTTCCTTATCACTCACGTGATCAAGACCTTATCAGTTACATGTTCAGGTCGATAACAGCTAAAAACAGCGTGTTGGTCATTTTAACTTCTGACTTCGCATACTGTGGTTCGGTAAGTTTTCTTGTCTAACATTTCTTTCTTTTTAAGAAATAAACTAATCGGAAAAATTTCTTTTCATACCCACTTACTTTTAAATCACAATGTTAAAATACTAAATTTTATTATCTTAAATTATTCTTTTAAATGTGAAACAAAAGATCTTACAATATATTTGCAAATAAGTTCTTATAAAACGGTTTTAATAAGTTAAAGGATGAACATTGTTATTTTAACTATCTATTATTTTGAAAGCGAAAAAGATTAATTCACATAAAAATTAAACTTACCTTATTTATAAGCTGGGTAAGCAGGGTCTGGCTTTTGTGACGACTTGTAGAGATTTGAAAGATAGTACAAACGTATATCAGTTAATCTCACGTGATATGATGACGTTACTAAGTGACGTCATCCACCACAGGTTAATCACGTGACTACGCGACCATAACCTTCACATTACTAGTGATGTTTAGATCACGTAGCTAATTGTAATTATCATAAAATATACTTATAATATATTTATAAAAATATATTCATAAATTAATAACTAATTTATTTGCGTATTATTTTGAAAAGCATAGCATTTTAAAATAATAAATTAATTAATTATTAATTTATGAATATATTTTTATAAATATATTATAAGTATATTTTATGATAATTACAATTAGCTACGTGATCTAAACATCACTAGTAATGTGAAGGTTATGGTCGCGTAGTCACGTGATTAACCTGTGGTGGATGACGTCACTTAGTAACGTCATCATATCACGTGAGATTAACTGATATACGTTTGTACTATCTTTCAAATCTCTACAAGTCGTCACAAAAGCCAGACCCTGCTTACCCAGCTTATAAATAAGGTAAGTTTAATTTTTATGTGAATTAATCTTTTTCGCTTTCAAAATAATAGATAGTTAAAATAACAATGTTCATCCTTTAATTTATTAAAACCGTTTTATAAGAACTTATTTGCAAATATATTGTAAGATCTTTTGTTTCACATTTAAAAGAATAATTTACGATAATAAAATTTAGTATTTTAACATTGTGATTTAAAAGTAAGTGGGTATGAAAAGAAATTTTTCCGATTAGTTTATTTCTTAAAAAGAAAGAAATGTTAGACAAGAAAACTTACCGAACCACAGTATGCGAAGTCAGAAGTTAAAATGACCAACACGCTGTTTTTAGCTGTTATCGACCTGAACATGTAACTGATAAGGTCTTGATTACGTGAGTGATAAGGAAGTAAACTGATAGTTTAACCTCATTCTGTTATAAACCAGACACTTGACTTTAGCAAGCTGAAATGTATGGACCCCTTTTTAAGTTATCCTGTTTTTGTAAGTATATAAATTATATTTATTTGTTAATGTTTTAAGATAAATAGGGACGAATAGTTGAAAATTATAAATTTTCTAAGTATGGAAGATATTCGACTTGTATAATATATCTAATCTAGCAAAGGCTTAAAGTAAAACTCAAGTTAGTGTTTTTTTTTTCTGTGCATGTGTAGATACAAAGTATATGGTTGGCTAGGCAACCAGTTGGTTGGTTGGAAGATGGGTAAACAAATGATTATGGGGATAAACAGTTAGCTCGATATTTAAAACATTGAAACTTACATTAACATAAAACTAAAAGTCAATTTTGATTAATTTGAAGATTTTTAAACATAACTTAAAAATTTTAAAAACTTTTAATTTTTATAAACTTTACTTTTCATAATTTTTATTTTAAAATTTTATTTTATTTAATTTTTTGTTAACTTATAATTTTTATAAAGTTTTAATTTTGAAACTTTTATTTTGTAAACTTTTATTTATTTATAATGAACAGAGGAATTATTTATTTTGTTAACTTTAAATTTTTATTATTTTGAATTTTAAATAAGTAATATTCTAAAAGGTTTTATTATTTATAATAATTGAATAAAACATTCTTAGCGCAATTGGTAGAAGGTGATCTGTTTTTTCATTAATTTTCGGTTTCACAAACGCTTAATAACATTGAATAAAGCTAGAGAAACCTTTAAATACACTTTCAGAAGTATGAAGTCATGACATAATGATTAAAATAACATACAATTCATTGTGTCTTGATTTCATTTTGTCAAGTTCGAACCACAAGACTATTGAAAACTATCTTCTAAAATAAGTTCGAACTATATATGGCAGAACCAAGAATTAAATCTGTCTTAAAAATTTCAATCAAACATTTCTTATAATATTTAAATCCGTAATGTGTTTCGTATATATATATATATATATATATATATATATATATATATTTGTTAAATTGTATGAAATTTAAAATCTTTCATTTTATTAACTTGTGATTGTTTTACTAATATGCATATTTCCATTCAATAGTTGAATCTTTTTGCAATAGTTAAAAATTTTATTTTGTGTTAAGTTATATAAAAACATAAATTCTAACTGTTCACTTAAAAGTTCTACTAAATGAAAAACTAATAAATACATACACATACATTTTGTAAGTTATTTTCACACGGAAACCCCTCTCTTTATAACACATACCTTCTTTTGATTTTTTAAATATTTTATTAACTTTTAACTTTTTGTTAACTTGTACTTTATAACTTTTTTTTGTATACTTTCATTTTAAAACTATATTTTTGTTAATCTTTATTTTATTTTATTATTTATTTTTTGTTGTTAACTTTTAATTTTAATAAGTTTTAATTTCATTAACTTCTAATTTTTTTAACCTTTTTTTTAATGTGAATATTTTTATTACAATTAATTTTTGTTATAGATTAATTTATTTTTTAATTGGATTACATCACTTCACTTAAAATTTCTACTAAATTATAAACTAATAAATTCACTCATAGACACTTTGCAAAAATAAACACACAGAACTTAATCAAAAACATTTTATTTTCAGGTCTTAAATAATTCATTACAAATAGTTCGTTCATTAATCTTACATAAAAAGTGCTCACTAACATTATAAACTCCGTTTAGAAACGTTGAAGTTACATAATCGAAATCTACGAGCATTAAATGTCATAAAATATTTTTAATCAGCATTCCACTAACTGGTGTAATCTCGATAAAAGTCTACAGTAAACTGATTGTGTTTCCTGGAAACATTTACTTATCTAGATTAAAAGCAGTCACAGTTATAGTTAATCATTTAAATTACATTTAGGTTAAAGATAAAATGTTTACTTATCTATAATAAATACAGTGACGGTTTAAGTTAAACATTTTCTTAACTATGTTAAATACTGTGGGATGGAAATTATCAAAACATGCAATGTCATTGTTTAAAAGGAGAGAGAAAATTAAACTTTCTTATCAATAAATAAGTTTAATACCTATTCAAATAAAAATAATAAATTTTTCTTAAAAAGAGATTTCATTTAACCAAAAAGTGTTAACTTTAAAGACTACAATTAAAAAAAAATTGCCTACTCATAAATATATGTTTATTTTTTTTTTCTAGAAAATGAAACTTCAAAGATTGATTTCATAAATAAATAAAAATAAAAAAATAAATAGACATGTGAAATAAAAACAGATATGTGATATAAAAACAAATATTTATTAAATAAATACATTTCTATGTTAATTTACAAATACATTGTCTAAATGGTTATTATAAAAGTCCATATTCATAGTTTCAAAAAATAAATGAGTATAATTACATGAACATTTCTTGAATATGTTATTTACAAATTCAGTCACGTTGAAATTTAGCAGTGCACTGTCGCTACACCAATTATACTTTCTACGCAAATTATAACTATCACACTCGTGTTTCACATTAATTGGTTCTCCGATTGAACATCGATAGCAATCAAACACGCGAGAAACGGATGACTTTAACTCGTCATCGAAACATTTTAAGAAATAGTTCAAAGTCTCTTCTATTGTGAGGTGGGTACATTTACATTTGTTTAAGTTTTCTAAAATCGAAACAGGAATAAGCTTGGTTAAAAGCGTCTCAATGAGACATTTGGTAATTTTAAAGCCATTTTTCACTAGTTTCAAATATTGATCTTTTGTAAGCAGTAAAAAATCCGACTTCAAACAAAACCCAAACTTTTTCGATTTGAATAATTTTTGCAGTATGCATGATTCCTTATTTACATAAGCGATTAGTAAGTCATTATTACATACGAATGTATCTTTTTCAGAAACAAAATTAAATTTATCCAATCTCGATTCAAATTTGTCGAATGTTGCACATGATAATGTAATGCCTTCATTTGTGGGGGGTAAGTTCACGACCGTTCTTTTTAAATTCTTCGTATTTCTGTATGTGAACATAAAGCTCATAGTTCTTATTCATTTGTACTTCAACAATCATTTCCTCACCTAAATTCCAATGAGCAGGAGTAAAAACATCGAAAAACTTAAATATTTTACTAAACTGAGTGATGTCTGAAATTTCATATTTCGAACTGTTTCCCAAGGAAAGTTGATCAGACGGGTTAAGTTCTTTAGGTGAAAGATGAATTTTTCTATGTTTGACTAAGTCAGATCTATTATTAAATGTTTCAAAACAGTCGTCGCATTTACAGTGACTGGGTGACTGTCTACTTTTCCTTTGATTTGGCTTGGAAGTATTATGAATTTTCCCATGCTTTAATAAATCACTCTTTTGTGAAAATACTTCGCCACATACATTACAATTATGAATCACAGGGGTCTTTGAATGGTCCTTCATATGATTTAATAAATGATACTTTCTAGCAAATGTTTTTTCACAAATTATACACACAAGAGGTATTTTCTCCAGATGACATTTCATGTGAAACGTTAAGTTAACCTTTCGGGGAAAAGCTTTGTCGCAAGTAGAACACATAAAGGGTAACTTCTGTTTCTTTAATCCTGATGAGGTGGGTTTCACTTCACAATTCGAAACGGGTTCTTCTTTAGGCTGTATTAAAAATTCCATGTCATGGTCATTTAATCCTGGTGATGAGGGTTCACTCTTCACGTTAGACATATCATTAGCACTTAACAAAGCAGAATCCATGACTCGTTCCGTAATTACTTAAATGTAAACTAACTTAAAACGGAAAACACAACCTTTCACAGCGGTAACAGGAAACAATATAATCATATTAACTCGTTTCTTGGAAGTTCATAAAATGATAGAGGGCGCTTGTTTAAAAATAATAACATTTTATTGGTTTAAAAAAGTCACGTTATTATTTTATCATACTCTGTTATAAGTTCAATAGTCAGTTAATTCTTACACATTGATTCAGAAAGGGTTACATATCAGAAGTTCGTACAATTGTAAGTCAAAAATGCTTTTCTAAATAATATTTTACTGGTCGAATCACTTGTGTATCAGAAGTTCATATGTTTGTAAGTTAAAAATTCTTATTAATCTCGTATTTAGTGCTTTTATAAATAATATTTTACTGATCGAATCACTTACGTGTTATAAATCTAACTAGAAAAAGTGAATATTTCAAATAAGTCATGTTAGAAAAAACTAGATTCGATTATCTTTTTTTTAAATGTTGGTTGTATAAAGTCAATCGTTTATTATTTTTGAACAGTTGTTATTATTTTTTAAATAGTTTTTATTATTTTTGAACAGTTGTTATTATTATTTGAACATTTTTTATTATTTTTGATCATTTGTTTAGTTGTTATTATATTTTTGAACAGTTGTTGTTATTATTTTTTTAATACTTTTATTTTTTTCCCTGTGCTTTTTTTCCAAACAGGCGAAAATTTCAAAATTGTAGTTTACAATTCTAAAATACACTTTTAATGAAAGCAGTCTGTTACAAGATAATCACAAAAAGTTAACATTATCTTCCAAAAATAAATCCTCATTTCACAATATAATTGAAACTGAATAGGCAAAATTAAAAATCACGTTATTCCAAACACAAATATCCGTAATCTGATGATCTGTATCCACCATGACATCATAACTTGAACAGATAAAGCTATCCTAAATTATCAAAGCATTAGTTCAGTTTGTCACGGCACGACCAAGAAAATTTCGAAAAGATAAAAATTTGACTGTAAGTTTCGAAGGAAAACCTATCCCCGAATCGAACTTGGCAGATTTATTTAATCTTTTGTTTTCTGTGAATAAAAGAAAACCGATCAAAGAATTATTAGAAACATTAAACGAAATGAATGTCCCGCGAAATTTTAGTTCGTACAATTGTAAGTCAAAAATGCTTTTCTAAATAATATTTTACTGGTCGAATCACTTGTGTATCAGAAGTTCATATGTTTGTAAGTTAAAAATTCTTATTAATCTCGTATTTAGTGCTTTTATAAATAATATTTTACTGATCGAATCACTTACGTGTTATAAATCTAACTAGAAAAAGTGAATATTTCAAATAAGTCATGTTAGAAAAAACTAGATTCGATTATCTTTTTTTTAAATGTTGGTTGTATAAAGTCAATCGTTTATTATTTTTGAACAGTTGTTATTATTTTTTAAATAGTTTTTATTATTTTTGAACAGTTGTTATTATTATTTGAACATTTTTTATTATTTTTGATCATTTGTTTAGTTGTTATTATATTTTTGAACAGTTGTTGTTATTATTTTTTTAATACTTTTATTTTTTTCCCTGTGCTTTTTTTCCAAACAGGCGAAAATTTCAAAATTGTAGTTTACAATTCTAAAATACACTTTTAATGAAAGCAGTCTGTTACAAGATAATCACAAAAAGTTAAAATTATCTTCCAAAAATAAATCCTCATTTCACAATATAATTGAAACTGAATAGGCAAAATTAAAAATCACGTTATTCCAAACACAAATATCCGTAATCTGATGATCTGTATCCACCATGATATCATAACTTGAACAGATAAAGCTATCCTAAATTATCAAAGCATTAGTTCAGTTTGTCATGGCACGTCCAAGAAAATTTCGATAGGATAAAAATTTGACTGTAAGTTTCGAAGGAAAACCTATCCCCGAATCGAACTTGGCAGATTTATTTAATCTTTGTTTTCTGCAAATAAAAGAAAACCGATCAGGGACACAAAACGAATTATTAGAAACATTAAACGAAATGAATGTCCCGCGAAATTTTATTAAAAATAAAAATTTGTCAACAAACATTAAACAAGATTCTGTATTAGATTTGTCAAAACCCGCTAAAAAACGAAAAGTGGGTCCACATGTATTGCATTGGGAAAATTATTAATAAAATTGAATTTGTTTTTTTAAACTAAACCTCTTTCCTATGTTTTCTACACCAAACACAATAAAAACAGTACTTACCCCTAAACATGTCTTCTTTTTACCATTGCTTCCACTATAGATTTTAGAAGAAATATGTTAATATTCAATCCCATCATATCGAAAAAGATAAATTTCCGGTTTCATTTAAATTCAGTATAAATGTATGTATTTTGTATGTAATATGTATGTAGTATGTATGTAATATATGTATTTTCACTTCCGGTAAATACGTAAATGAGCGAAAACACAATGCAGACCGTTATATACAGACACACGACGCTAATCACTTCCTTTCTCAAATCATTTTAACAGATGATACGTCACTCTTACGATACCTCTCTTTAAACACTTAAAATCTCAACATTCATGTATAGCTTCTTGGCTTGATTAGTTAAACCTACCACAAATTATCAAGTCAAGAAGCTATTTTGCAGGTTCAAACCTCAGTGAAATCTTTTCAAGAAAACCTATTTTAAATATTCGTTATTGCATTCCCTTCCGATAGAGGGCGCCACCAAAAAAAATTGATCTCCGTTTCGCCTTCAAACTGAAATTCCATTCTAAAATTAAAAAAAAAAAAAAAATAAAAAAAAAATAAGCCCCCCCCTTAAAAATAAGCCCCCCCTTCTAAAAAAGTTAGCCGCCTCTTCAAAAACAAGCCCCTCCATTTTATACCCCTCTCCTATAGCATACTTCAATCTAACATTTAAATTTGATCTTAAAAAAAATTAAGCCCCCCTAAATTTTAAGCCCTCCCCCTCCTAAAATACCTCCTACTATAATACACTCACCTCATTCCCACTCACAGGTGGAGGTGACCCTCCTCTCCCACCTACAGGTGGAGTAACTCCCTGCTCCTGCTCCCTGCTCCTACTCCACACTCCACCTGCTGACGGTAAACTGTCAATCTTTCCCTACTGACCAACTCTTATAGATTAAAAAAAAAAAATCCCTGCTGGCTCCACCTGCAAACATGTTAGGTTTCAAAGTAGGCGGTTCCAACTGCCGCATCATGGCAAAAAGGTCATTTCTTCCGCAATTCCCAACAAACAGGCGCCCCACGGTCGGCGTCTTCGAAATCTACCTGTGCCTGTAGGCCGAGCCTTCAGGGATTTTTTTTACTTTCCGAACACAGTGTAAAAAAAAATATTGTAATCATTATGTATGTGTTTGAGAGTGAACATGATAGCTTCCAAACGGTACTTACGATTGAGTTTCCATTTGGCCAATACGTTTTAGAATACTCCCTCAATTAGAATACTCCCGCATTTACAAATTGGCCGAAGGATTGGGTATATTTAAACCAATTTCAAACCATTTTGCGATCGATTCTATAAGAAAATCATCAAAGAAATTTAACAGAGTGTCAGTGATAAAGATTGCGGCGTGTAAGGGGAAATAGTGGCCCAGAGGTAATGTCTTCAGTTTCGAAACGGGAGGCCCAGTGTTCGAATCCAGCTCATTCTATTTTTTCATAAACTTATCTGAATCCGCGGTGCTCTATAACAGACCTATCCAACCTTTCATTAAGCAAGGGCGCACCTTTGGCTTGTGGAACACAGTGACGGCACCATTATTCAGATGATTCGAAAAATGCGAGAATATTATATCACTTTAGCAGTGATAGAGATTCCTACATGTCGGCAGGATACACGTATATTTTATCATTGGCACCCTGGAATGGAGTTGGCTCATCTAAAAAATTAAACAAAAACATATCATTGTAAATTTAACGTTACATTTTTCTGAGGTTTAGGGATGAGGGGAGGGGGTGTAATCTTAAGGACTTTTGCACGTAAAGGGGCCAAAAATCTTAACACATGTAAAAAAAAAAAAAAAAAGACTTATTGTAAGGCAAAGTAATTTTAAAGATGGATTTTTGTTTTAAAGAAATCTAGAAAAATTAAACATTTGAAGGGCGCCGCATTCAACAGCGCTGTTTTATAAAATGTGGGAAAAGTCGAGTAGAGCCACTTCAGATTTTATTTTGACATATATATAGTGAGGTACCATGATTTCAATATTCGTCTGTGGATATTAAACTCAATAAATAGTTTATTAACAGCAAAAAGTGCCTTTTGTTGAAGGATTACAAGTCTCCCGGTAAAATAGAAAGGATAATCGGATTCAAAAGACTGAATTGAACCAAGGCCATCTTGATATAACAGGCCGGGACAGCGTTTTCGCCACTAGGGGAATGGAGGGAAGGTTGAACTCTATATCCACTGTGCTACAATATGAAGTTTATATGTAAAATATTAACATATATATATATATATATTCATTTAATGTCGTTGATTTCATAAATAAAAATCATTTTGTTTTTCAGTACTTAATTTTTTTTAATTGCAATTCTTCTTTAAAAAAAAAAAAAACTATAAATATAAATTTACTTGCCTTCACCAACACATATGACAAATCAACTTGCAGAAACTAGTTCACAATAAGTAAATATGCAAATTTAAAAAAGAAATTAAAATGTTATTGTATAATTTTTTTTTTAAATCACATTAATGTTTAAAAATGAACTGAATGTATAAAAAAAAAAAATGGTTTGTTCTAATATTTTTATCACACAACTCAAACAAAAATTTAAATCGTTATTAAAAATTCAGATTTAAATCTTTCCTTTTCAATAAATTTAAAATGCAATCTAATGATAATATTCTTTCATTTATATTTTTTTGTTATTAACATATATATTTAATGTGCATCAAAGGGTATCACGAATAATAGGTTATGGAGTTTAATCAATTACATATTTTTTCCCTTGAGGTTTTGTTTGCTTGTTTGTTTCTCACACAGAATAAATAATTCGTATAACGAATTTTGTTTTATTAAAATAACTTACTAATAAGGATAAAAAGCAATTGTATTCGTTATACGAATTATTTATTCTCTGAATATTGTGCAAATTATTGTACAAATCGAATTAAAAAAAATTCTTTATCATGTTTAAAGACTCAACCATTTTTGTTGATAAAGTTACATCAAAGATGAAACAGTTACAGAATATCAAATGAAGTATCTGAACTAAATGAAGATTTGCTAGATATTTTTCTCATGATGGAAGAAATAAATTCTATTTCGGATATTGAAGAAGAATTGAAAAGAGAAAATAATAGGATTGATACCTTACTAAAGAATAATTCTGTGGAACTAATATTACCTAACTAAATATTACCTTGAATTGTTGGAGAAAATTAGAAAATATTTTAACTAGTGTTAAAAATAAAATTTTTGAATCCCATGAAAATAAAATAGATAATTATTCTAAGACTTGGAAACTTATTTTATATGAAAATTCTAATATTGACATTTTAGATCAACTGTGTATTACTTATGCTTACATAATTCTAAATTACTTTGTTTGTCATCTTAAAAAGGAAGTTTCTCCTGGTTTCGCAACAATTAGAAATAAAAAATTAAAAGAAAAATGTGTTAATTTGAAACAAAATTAAAAAGAATAGTCAACTTTTTATAAAGTATTTCCGATAAAGGTTGTATTTACAAATAATTCAGAAAATCTTGCGACTACTATACAGGCATTTATGTACACGTCAGTTTTATTTATTTATTTATTATTTTAAAAATAAGAAGATTACTTAATTATTTGATTATTTAAATAAAAAGATTATTATTTGTGATATACCTTAATGCGTATAAAACAATTTTATTAAGTAAATATTTTTAATTTTTATTAAGTATTTTTTAAATTCAATTTGTGCAATATTCAGAGACTAAATAATTCGTATAACGAATACAACTGCTTTTTATCGTTATTAGTAAGTTATTTTAATAAAACAAAATTTCACATATATTCTAAAATATCCCCTAAATGAATGAGAAGATATTGTGTATTCTAGATATATTTATTGTATAAAACCGGGGATCTGTTTAGGAAGAATTTGATCAGTTAAAGGACACTTCACATTTTTTTTCTTCTTAAAACATGACCCTTCACAATTTTTTTCTGTCTTAAAAAAAGGACCTTTCACAAGAGTTTTTCCTACAAAAATGGGCTCTTCACAAGATTTCTTATGAAAATAAAATTTCACCTGTAACAGCTGTAATCATCGAAGACCCTATTATCTAGCTATATGTATAATGTAAATATGTTTACATATAAATATATCAAAATTTAATGCATTTATATATTTTTAACAAGACCAAGTTATAATTCAATTGCCTAAACAGGAACCTAAATATAACTCTAATTTCAGATTCCCAAAATTATTATTAAATTTTTCACAAATATAAAAAGACGCTCACAATTTTCAAAAAACATGACCCTGTGAAAAAAGTCTGGACATATCTCTGAAAATAAGCTTTAATAGAAACCTTTGCTAATATTTGCTTTGCAATAGATGAAATATAGTCTTCTTTCATAAGGAAAAAAAAATTAATTTAGAAACCTGTTTAATATGCATCAAAGGGTATCACAAATATATATTATGGAGTTTAATCAATAGCATAAAATTATATATCGAGTTATTTTTTCTCATTTCAGAGATAATAAATATTTTATATAATGAATACAATTGATTTTTATCGCTTTTAATAATAAAGCAAAATTTCACATGAATTTTAAGGATCTCCGAAATCAATGAGAAGATATTGTATAAAAGAGCTTTAAAAAAAATTGTAAATCTTTGTTTTGAAATAGATGAAATACGGTATATTTTCATTTAAAGAAAAAAGATGTACGTTTTTAGAACGCTTTTCGAGCATTTCACTCTTTTAAATTTCGATTTTTTAAAAATTGTTCTGTGCGGCCATTTATGTTTTAAAAGCAACAGCCATGTCAAATTTCAAGTTTCTATCCGTCACAGTTCCATATAAATCGTAATTTAGAACGTTTTTAGAACGCTTTTTGCTCATTTCACCCTTTTAAATTTTGAATTTCTTTACAAAATATTGTTA